>BTPG01000008.1:133857406-133886477 GCA_036245525.1 Semisulcospira habei
CGATTTTAGTTTTGTTCCGCAACAGGCATACATTCTACTGAGCCTCTACATCTACAGGGGCTAATGTGAATCTATGTCTCTTTCAGATGAAAAAGGATGGACCAGGGACATTGCAGTTCGTCTATTCGTACGTTTTAACAAAAAACAAAAACAAGAAAAAAAATCAGATTGAAGAAAGACTGAAACAGAGCTCTGTCACAAGATACAAATTCATACGAGCCCCTGCTGCTGCAGGGGCTCATGTGAATCTATGTTTCTTGCAGATGGAAAGCGCTGGTAAGTGGAATTGTCGGGCAGTGCATCTGGCTTGCTGATGTTTCTTATAAAAGATAACGCAAAGTCCTGTTAAGATAACGTTGACACTTATTTCAAGTCCTTTTAGCCACAAGTGATGACAGAAAAAGAACTTGGCATGTGTGTGAAGGAGACCACACAGTATTGCACTATCATATCACAGAGAATCTCATGTAGGTGTGGTTAAATGCTTTCCTTCAAAGAAATAATCGTGCAGCTGACACACAAAGTGCATTATTCTCATAATTCATCACAAAAACTGATTCTTGCAAAAAAAAAAAAAAAAAAAAAAAGACACAGTGTGGCGCAATGCACCGTAAATGGTTTCTGTCACTTTAAAGCGCTAAGAAGGGGGTGGGGAGAGGGGGATCTGATATATATATTGCATAGTATGAAAGGTGCTGGATGCATGGAGATCAACGAGAGAAAAAAATAAAGCAGTTGTCGTCCTCTATGAAGCAGCATCGTTGTCACGTCATTCACGTCATTTATTTTGGGAGCCACACAAACGAGGACGTATATAAGTTATAACAGATTGCGGAAAGACGCAATGGTTGTCTCCCTCAGTATGCCAAGGCAGCGAGAAGAAAATCAGTGTTGTGTGTAACCATACAATTTTTTCAAAGACAAATTCGTGGTCGTTGAAGTCCCAGTCTATCTGCAACAGGTTTAGATTTTAATGCAGGGCACGATTTATTTCAGTCACAGACACTATCATCAAGAGGCATAGATTCTCATGAACCCCTGCGACTGCAGGGGTTCATGAGAATTTATGCCTCTTGCTGGAATTATCTTTAGACGACGTAAATCGATGGTGTCTTATTTATGCTTCTGACTGGACACTCCGTGAGAACCTAATTGCGGCTCGGTCATGAACCATCAGCCGTTGCCTCCCTTGCCACTGTCCATCAGTTAGCTCCCCTTTTAGACCGGACAAACAAAGGCCATTACGTAAAATGGCGTTGCTCCAGAATCCAGCGTCGGTGAACCTCTTCTTTTCTGCTGAGACACCACAGACCCTCATGGGTCCCTATATTCACCAGGGATTTATATATACGAATCTAGACGGGTCTGCCGAAGTGTGTCCACCGTTTGTTGGCTGGGAGATCCCAGACAGTGGAAGCACAGGGCAGGATGTGGTGAGAAAGACTTCTTTGCTAGCACGACGTTAACCCCTTCACTACCGGAATAACGTGAAGGCCACCAGACTGCAAGAGGCAAAGAACCTCATGAGCCCCCGCATATGCGGGGGCTCATGATGTGTTTTGCTTCTAAATATTTATACGCGGGTTAATGAGTCTTCTGCCTCTTGCTGACCCTATTCATATCCGTGTTCCTTAAATCGATGCGATTATTCACTTTTGAATTTGACATGCTTTAAATGGCATGATGTTGCGTCCACTGGCAGTGAAGGGGTACAACCTCAACAGATAACTGACTAACTACGCGTATGCATCTTCGGCAGGCAAGGTCGATTGACTAGACCCAAGCCAGCATCGACGTGTGTGCTGCTAGCTCAGACGAGGTTGAAGGTACTTCAGCAAATAACTGAGAAGAGGACTTGAACGTGGCGCCAGTAAAACGTCCCTTGTCAGGAGCGGAACGTCCCTAAGTAGTGCACAAACACATCGGTAACGATGTTCACCTTCATAGCAACGCCTCACAGTTCAGTCACTGGCATGGCCGCGGCCTTTCTGATCCTCAGCCAGATCCTTCCATCTGCAAGAGGCTTAGATTTTCATGAGTCCCTGCAAGTTGCCGGGGTTGATGAGTGAATCACGGATGAATCTATACAGCCCTCTTGTTTGACTCGTAAACGTCGACATCCCTCCGAAGGAAACCATCGGATCTGTAACGTGTACCTGTTCTGAACTCGTCATTCTTGGGGCCGCTCTCTCGCACTAGTTCTTTAAGAGGCATAGATTTTCATGGGCCCCTGCAGTGCAGGAGCTCATGAAAATCTATACCTCTTGCTGTTTCAGGTCGGCCGTATTTATATCTCTTCACATCCTTCCTCGCCGGATGGAGGAAGTCGTAAAGATTTGAAACGTGTGGCTGTTCTGCCTCTCGTAATTCTTCTCCCGCTCTCTCTGTTCTCCTGCCAGCGTAGACAGCCATTCCGTTCGGTGCGAAATATCGTAAATCTGAACGTTTATCGGCTCTCGCACAAGAGTGTAGTGTTTTGGGCGACATCTTGGGATAAATTGTGGTTAATTTATGCCACTTCAGTAGCCAGGGGCTTGAGCCAGGGATCGTGAGTCTCTCCGCACGTATTTCTCAACAGAGGTGAGAACCGGCTGCAAAAGGCATATATCTTCAGGAGCCCTCGCGTTTCGTGGGGGCCCTTGAAGATCTATGCCTTTTGCCTGATCTGCACACAATCCTTTTCCTAAGGCTGAGGAAGGTCGTGTACTGAATCCCGCAAGGGCTCTGCGGTATCTGACCAGGCAAGCAAGCGGCAAGTAGTCGAGGTGGAATTTATTCCACCTTCATAAGCGCTGGCAAGGTGACACGAGGATCCATAAACTCGCTACGCCCGAGTATTTATGACTTCGTTAACTCTGCAATTTCTCATCAAAGCGCCCATTTCGCTCATTCCTCCAACAGCCCCATAAAGCCCCGCCTGAATTCCGTGTGCCCGATATCCGCCTCTCTCACGCGCCATTAAAAATCGCTCATTTTTAATTTGAGGTTTTTATTATTGCCATTTGTCAAGCAAAATCGCTCGGTTATAGACACGGCATTTCCTCTGCGTAGCTGAGTCGGAAGGAGATGGGCAATCGGAGCGACCCAAAGCAAGAAGCATAGATTCTCATGAGCCCCTGCTCGGCAGTGGCTCATAAGAATCTATGCCTCTTGCAGATGAGTGGGCCCCAGGGTTTTTAGCAGCCTTGCCGGTGAGTGGTCGTTTGTCGGCCAGGTTGGGATCTCATGGAGCTGTCAAAAGCACGAAATGGCACGGCTCGCGCTAAGCGCGTGCAAATCCTTCGCCTCACCCCTGGGGCTTTGGGGGCCTTGCTAGGATATCCAGCGAACTTCAGTGAACTGAAGGGACAGGGCTGAGAGGTCGGAAGTCCAAAACTTGCGTGGAAATCCGAGTTTACAGTTCCATGATTACAGTTTACAGGTTACATGGCCCCTAAACAAGAGCCTTCCGCCAAGTAGGTAGCCTGTAACAACAGCATGGATTCTTTAGCAGTCCCTGCAGGCAATAGGTATGCTGGTCTGTTGATTTGAACTCGGATATTGCGGACCTAGGCCATAAGGTCTAAAATGACAGGCCAACACACATCATATGAGCCCAACAAAAGGCTAAAGTGGATTTGTGGACATCACAGGACATGAGACTGAAGAGCACTGAAAACACACACTGAGTCACTGGTTGCCTCCCATGATCCGCTGCCGGCCGCCTACAAGGTTGTCTCCCTGTATTCGCTGACTATGTTAAGACAAACCAGCAGACAAATATGCACGCAAACAAGGTTCAATACAACTAGAACATAATAAATTTCTAAATACGCAATCCTAATAGTACAGCACAAAATTGATTCGACTGACATAATCAACCGTATATGGAAATGTTCATAACAATAGCTATAGCTTAAAATTAGCCTTTTTGGTTTCGGTAGCGGGTTTTAGTCGCGATGATTCATACAGGAATCATCGCGACTAAAATGGCTACCCAAAGCACTAAGATTTCTTTGAAACACTATACCAACCAAGTAAACCGCTCTGTCAGTGAACACATTGTTTTTTCTGAAGTCTGTTAATTTAACGTCAAAGAGGCATCGAGCCGTCCAAAAAAACATGAATTCGAAATGGTGTAGACGAGAGGCATAGATCCTCATGAACCCAACGCAACCGTGCGGGGACAGTCAGGATCAATGTCTCTTGTACCTTGAAGGTGTTCGCGTTTTCACGGCTAAATGATGTTTACGTCATTCTGTCTCACACTTCTGCGGCGAAAACAACTCGGCATCTCTCAAAACAAAACATGCATAATCATGAACTCCAATATAACAATGTCCGTGTAAGGATAACTACACTGGCAACCCGTGTAAAAGAGAGCTAAATCAAGTTGTTCGCGGTCTTCTGAAGGATTGTGGAACATTCCTTCGGTAATACCCCGTCGCTAAGTCACGTTTGAAAGATAAATGAGCCCGAAGTATTGCTATCAGTGTTCAATTATTGGCAGGTGTCGCCTTTGAACTGTTAACTTTTAAGAACCCGAAACTGTTAAACCCTGCAATAATGCGCTCAGATTTGACATATAATGCCCGTTATTTGCTCAGTTAATCCTTAGGGCTGTTGGCAGATAATTTTTTTTTATTACGGTTAACAAGTGTTAGTTGTGGGCGTATTTTGTAAATTGTAAGTCCTGTAGCCTTTAGATTTGTAGTGTTGAATGGTTAGCAATTAGGTGCTGGATCAGTTGCATGAGCGAGCTTAACTCTTTGTGTCGGAGGTAAGAAATACCCACATTTTGCGGTTTTCGTCTGAGGACTGCATTACAATTCAGGAGACAGATCGACGATTGAAATTCAAGGGTGGTGGCAGGATAGCTTGACCACTATAGGCGCCAAGCCATTCTGCCACCACCCTTGAGCTATCATGATAGAGCCATTTTTTGCTGTGGTGTGTCGCGGGCAGATGAGTTAACCCGTTCTGTACTAGCTGACGCAGACTGTGTTTCTGCAATCTTTTTTAAATTCAACACCCAAAATAACTAGCGGTCACAGGAATATGGATTCAAAGTGGTGTCAACAAGAGGGATAGATCCTCATGAGCCCCAGCAACTGGGACCAGTGTGGAATCGTCTGCTGATCGCAAAGACGTTTACAAGCGTAATGAAAAATAAAATACGCAGTGTACGTTGAACTAAGAAGCACAATAGTAATACTGTGGGGCTATCGCGGTAGATACGTTTTTTTCCCCAACCGATGTTGTTGATGAGGTTTAGCAATCGTGCTCATACAAAAACCCACTAGGGTTAATGGGGTTTAACTCCTTTCCTGCCAATGGACGCAAAATTATGTTTTTGAAAGACGGACGAATCCAACAACGAATAAGGAACACAGATATGAATATGATTAAGCCAAAAAGCCAAAGAGCCTCATGAGGCCCCGCACTTGCGGGGGCTCATGAGCATGAGTCTTTGTGCCTTTGCATTTGGGTGTTGTTCGCTTTTGTTCGGATAATGAAGGGGTTAAACTTTTTGGACAGAATTGTTTAATGTTTGTTTGGTAAATCATATTTAAAAAGCAAGGTGACACTGAACATATACACGTCGCTAATGATTATTTGCAGTCATCCTGTAAAACCTCATGAAATTCCAGGACGCCGTGAACGAAATGAAGATATAAATGAATATTATTTACGCCTGCAAGAGGCATAGATCGTCATGAGCCTCTGCATCCTGCATGGGCTCATGAGGATCTACGCCTCTTGCTGATGGTCCTAGACAGGTTTGCTGAGGAAGTGCGAGCGCAATTAGTGTTGAAGACAGTAGTTTGTCATCACAAACGTCAGTGTCATAACCACTTAGCCCCGTCTTGTTATCAGTTTTACAGCTACCTGTGTCACAATGTTATCGGTGTTACTGTCCATGCCACTGTCTGAATTGATTCATATCGTACTAAATACCATATGGCCTCCTCCACCTTAACAACATAAATGAGCTAGCAAGAGTCTCATAAGGCTTTGCAGGAAATAAGGAGTCGTGATGATCTTGCATCTGAAAGCGGTTCAGTGGATATGGCACTGAACTGATTCATCGTGGATCAAACACCTAACAGCATATTTCGCCTGAGGCAGACACAGGTATACATTTATGAAAGAACGTAACGAGAAGCATAGAAACATAAACCTTTGCTTGGAGTAAGGGGCCATGAGGATCTGAACTCGTTTCATGGGTATAGACTTAGGCTGATTCATGCGTAGAGGCAGGTTTATTGTCGAATATTGCCGAGATATTGTAAATTATACTCATGCTGTTGACATCGAACTTGCTCCTCGCCGTATATTATTGCGTGGGCTAAGTGTCCCACTGATTTATTACATCGAACATAAGCTTAGGCATGCATGAGGCGAGCTTACCCAAAAGCGTCACGAAGCAGGTGTCGGAAGTTGATGAGACAGATAACACATGTAGGCTTAACACGCGTGTCAAGAGCATCATATATAAGTGCGTGTTTGGTCCGTGATTTTGGACCTTACGGCTTCCAGCCGTAAGGTCCAAAATCACAGACCACCACACATATGAACGTTCTTCACTTTAATCCGCACCTGTCTGATTTTCAATATGCACGAAGAAGCAATGGGGATGATGGACAATGATGGTCTTTGCGAAGGTCGAATGTCAGAATTTACAAGCTGCCATTCAAACACAGGTGCACTTATTACATTCTTAGAAAATTCATCGATGGGATACGATCGAATCCACACAGCCGGCTGTCTCCGTTGATTCGCTGCCGCTGCGCGCGGCAGCAGCGGATCGGCGAGGGAGACAACCTATGTGGAACGACGCAAGTTCATCCACCACAAAGGCCACATGATTGTTAGGTGTTGGTAATGTTGGTGTAATAAATTTCCACCATTTTTTTCAATTCTGGAATAACATTTTGTTGAGGGACAGAGCTCTGTTTTTTTCAGAGCACACTCAAGTACAGTTAGACTTCGCTAATAATAATCAACAAACGCCGGATTAGACAACACCTTGTCGAAGGTCCCAACCACGCCTTTTTCAATGTACAGTAAACTCCAGACTGCCAGCGACCCAGTTTTCCTAGTTGTTATATCCGATGTTTATTACAAGCGAAATAATGTCCATAGAAAGAGGGACCTATGAAAAAGTGTTGTTATATCCACATTTTATCATATCCGACGTTGATAAAAGCGAAGTAGAGTGTATATGTTATCTCATTCAGCCCGGCGCACGTATTTCCCAAATTTTGGAGGCGAAATCTAACGACTATGCACCTTTTGCAGGAGATGGATCGACCATGATAATTCAAGGGTAGTGCCAGATTAGCTTGGCGCCGATAGGCGCCAAGCTTATCTGGCACTACCCTTGAATTATCATGGTCGATCCATCTCCTGCTGTAGTGCGTCAGGGCTGAATGGGTTAAATTGTTTGTATGTCGTAATTATGTGTTTGTTTTTTCAGGCCATTGGCCTTATAATTCAATTTCGTGTTCACATTTGTATTCGTATTAAAGTATAATTAAGGACTATAAGAAAACAGATGTGTAGCGTGTGTCAATGGTAATGATGTTGAAGTGAGGAAAAGGGCGGGACGAAAAGTTATCTAAATGTGGACAAAAAGACGTCCGGTATCGGTTACAGGGACCTGATATGAAAACAAGATGAGGATTTTATCCCAAAGCCTACCGTATTGTTTGGAGCTGCGTTTTTCTTTCAGAAACCTTCAGAGTTGTTCCTATTTGTCAGCTTATCCTTCTCATCTATTTCCCTGCTCTCTAACCCAACCTCTGTTCAACACACACCGGCGCGCACACTGACTAAAGACGGACACATGGCGCTTCCCGCCATTTGTACGCTCTCAGTCTGGACTGGAGTAGGGACAAGAATTCCGAAGAAGAATAGCACGGGCAGCAAAAAGATGTCACTATAAGCTTCACGTCATGGCATCGCTAGTTCCACGACGCCGTGTACACAGTGACGAATTTGATGTTTCACGTCACTAGTCATTCGAACGGCACGCAGCCTCTTCCAGGGCCGACTGTTTTCTTCCACACAGCCTCTTCCACGGCTGACTGTTTCATGGGAGTATAACGTGGCTCCAAAGCTTGCAAAAATGAATTAATTATTATTCAAAAAGTTGAAGAGGTACAAAGCTAGATAACGAATTCATCCAATGTCTTTCTCCAAACTAGCCATATCCCAAATTACAAGTGCATATCAAAATTAAGTACTCTAATGCGGGTCAACCGGCTTTCTATAAACGGTCATTTAAGTCTTCAATGAGACACCTAATTTCAATATGCTCAATAGAGCTTCTAGATACCCCTTGCATGAAGCATTCGTTTTTTTCAAGCTTGTAGGTAGGCAAATGTGGGAGATTTTCGTATATACGCACACACACACACACACACACACACACACACACACACACACACACACACACACACACACACACACACACACACACACACACACACACACACACGCACGCACGAACACACACACACACAAACACACACACACACACACACACACACACACACACACACACACACACACACACACGCACACACACACACACGGAGCTTCAAGCCAAAAGTACGTTCAACAGCAAGGTTAAGGAAATCGTGCATGTGGATAGTTTTGACTTGATGATAGAAAACTATCGGCGAACTGTCCTATTTACTCGACAGATTTTTTTTTTTTATTTATTTATTTTACCGTACACGGCGATAGCTCTCCACAAGCTGCGTATACGCTATTTCCTTATGTGGAAAATCTCGTGACTTAAAACTTTTGAGGCCTCGAGACAAACTGGGTGCGTACATAAAAGACGATGACTTGAGAAAAATTCGCAGAAACGGCAATTATTGTTGCGATTGAGAAGCAGAAACGAGTCTGGACGAGACAGTGGGTACTTCAATGTCTGGTCTTGAAAGAGATGCTTTCGCAAGAGATGTGTGCGAAAGATCCATGCAGCTACAACACACACGGTGAAGGTCTCAGCCGACTGCTGACGCAAGATACCGTCACTGATGAGTGACGCGTAGGGCTCTGCTGACTGGTTGTTTGCGGATAGGCGAGCTGGCTAAGATAGGAAAAATAGAAGCAGGTTCTATTCGGACAATCGGGTGGATTGAAAAGTATCGCCGAGCTAGCGAGACCTATCGACAAACTATCGAGTGCTGGATAGGCGCGGATAGCGGACAGGATAGTCCCATTTCTAGCCTTGTGTACGGGCTCCTTTAGAGTAGCTAGACGTGATGTCATTTTGATCTCTTTTGATCTTGTGACTTCTTCGCCACAAACCCAGGCCCGCCCGCCTGTTATGTCCTTTACATGCTTCGGAACGCGCTCCGATCAGCCCCATCCCAAAATCTACAGTATTTTCAATATGATAGACAAAAAGTATAAGTAACGATCTAAATAGATTAAGAAAATTGACGGGATGTGTGTGTCAGTGGTGACGGTGTTGAGGAACGTGGGCGGGAAGGGGTGGGGAGGGGGGGGGGCGTGGTATCTGAACCCTTTTCATCCTCATACATTATTGTTTGAAATAAATTTGACTATGACAGATCAATGTTGGTGCCAGATTAGCTTGGCGCCTGAGGCGCCAAGCTATTCCGGCACCACCCTTTAACTAAAATGGTTGATCTATCTTGTAATCTGTAATGTGGTCTGCATAGGACAACAAGCATATTTGTAAATTATCAGCCTCATGGATGCAATAGGATAATGTGGACCAAGAACCGTCCAGTACTTTCTATGAAGTCACGATGGCCAGACCTGAACAAATATCAAAGATGAGCGGAGAATGTTGCACACAAGGCATTTATCACAGAATGGCCATGAATCTTGGAGTCCAAAGAACAGATTGTGCCTAGACAACAAATCTATATTCAACGGCGCTCAGTGTTTTCCTGTCCTTCTGCAATCTTCTGCAAAAGACATAGATCATCATAAGTCTTCGCTGCCAGTGGCGGCTCATGCAGAACTATACTATTAACAGTCCTATTTATATCTGTGTTGTTCTAACAAGTAGATGCCTTCTATCGTCTGGACTTCGGGGGCTCACGAGGATCTAGGCCTCTTGCTGGTCCAATTGTAATCTCTATTTCTTAGCTCAAGATGGCCATCCGGAGTCCAGACAAAGAATGTCTTTTGTACACACTAGGCGTCCAGGGCTACACTGTCGTGAAAAATGACTCGCTTCCTCCCGTGAGAGTGTTTTGGTGTCAGGTCCTCCCCCCCTGGCGGACATAAACAACAGTAATTGCGTGCCTGGAAATCCTCGAGGATGGGTGGTCTCCCATGACTCCAGCGCCAGCCAAATGGAGAGCCTCATAACCTCTCCCTCCAAGTCTTTGGGAAATAAGTATAAAAGAGTCGCAATATTCGATTATAGGCCCGTCACTTTGACCTTCATTGCGTAAATACGCCACGGGCATAAAATGGGATTTAATGATTTAATCGAAAATTCTTCGTACGCTTCTGCAGCATCTTGCAGGAGGTCTTGAGGACGAATGACTGGATTCTTTTGGCAAAGATCAGCAAGTTTTACATATGTGTTCGGGAAAAAGAGGAGGCCATAGAATGTTCAGTCTACGATTAGGAATGCGCTTTCCGAGGGGTCTGAGATACCTTGGGTCTTGTGGTCACGTGACTGACAATGCCAGCTCGATGAATATGGAGATGGTGTGTGTGGAGATGACACCACTGAATGAGCCTATAGGCATCCTTCCCATAGATCTGCAAGAGGCATAGATTTTCATGCGTCCCTGCATTTGCAGGGACTCATGGAAATGTCTTGCCGTATGAGTTCAGCAGTATTGCTTTACATCCCTGCTTCTAAGATGAAAGTAAGTCATGATGGTTTAAATGCATGACTATTATAATCTGGTGAGGAGATGGATCGTTTGTTCCCGCCCGCTGGGGATCAGGTTACCTGTTATGGGCAGACAAGGCTTGGAAAGTCATTAAAGATTAATGAGGGCGATCAGACGGAGGCCATATCGCCAGCCACCGTTCAAAAGTGATTTCCGTCGTGGATTATACACCATCAGTTTTGCCAATCCCCGAGCGGACTGATAAAACCGACCATTGTTTTCTGTGAAACGTCCATGTCTTTCGTCCATCTGCAAGAGACATAGATTCTCATGAGGCCCTGCAGTTGCAGGGCCTCATGAGAATCTACGCCTCTCGCTGTTAGACACCTGTCCATTTACATCCTCAAACGGAGAAGATACAATCAACATGCAAATTATTGTCTGTGTACGCTGTACTGCGTGACTAATACTTTGGCTTACCATACCAAACTGACGGCCATCAACAGGCTTCATTACACTTACATAATTATACCCTTTTAGACTGACGGTAACATGAAAATTTCTATCCACGGTTCAGTCTGATGTACATTTTCGCTTCTCAAATGAAAACAGACCGTGGGATGTTTAGTCTGTTTGGCAATGACACAAACCGGAGACAAATACGAATATTATCTGTGAAAGAGCCAAATTATTGGAATTAGATATTATAATGCGTTCGTTTCCTCATTTAAAACAGTGGCTCCCCGCGGTAACATTTCATTATTTTAGCAGGCTTTATCGTTTATTGTTTGTCATGTGCGATTCTGTTCAATGGCGATTTTTAAAAAAATACGGCAAAAGCAAAATGAGAAGAGATCCAGCCCCAAGAAAATGAGGGTTACATATATGACAATAAATGCGTGCATGTGGCTTTTTTTTTAAATTTTGATACGCGAACTGTGTGTTAATAGGTTGCGGGACAGAATGATTCTGTTTGGCATTTGATTTTGCAAACTTTGAAAGCACTGACAGATATTGGAACGATAAAGATGATACGAATTGACCTGGATTGAGTTTATTTTGTTTAAGCACGGAAATTTGATCTTTTTCGCAAGACGTGTTAGCCTCTTCATTGCAAATGGGCGCAAAATGATGTATTTGAAAGCAGAACAAATTCAGTACTGAATAATCCGATCAGCAATCCTACCAACATAGACATGAATATATTCACCAGATAGCCTATAGCGGAGCACCTTGCTTAGTGGCCAGCACAGGACTAAGCTCCCTCATGCAACTGACCCCTGGTCTGCTCCGCTTGCGATTTGGCAACTTTGCCTGAAAGAGCGTGAGGTTTTGTCCTAAACCATCACTCTACACCAAAAACCACCAGCGCAAAACATAAACACTGACTTCAACGCCACCAACAACGCCCATATTCCGTTTTTCAACGGACAGGCCGACTGCTGTTTGATGACAAGCTAAGGATGATTTGCTTCCGTGCACCAGACCCGACTGGTGCCGACAATAACTTGACCACATCAATCAACCAGTAGCTGAAGGCTCAACCTCTTCTGACCTTCTCAGTAAGAGAAGATGTACCATTGATGTAAAACTATCGGCAGAAAGAGGAACTTCATGTCCACATGATCCTCTTTTGGCCGGTTATGGCCAGTTATGACCTTCTCAGAGAAACCGTTCAGCCATAGGTGTAAATGGACCTGACTCTCGCCAGAAAGAAAAATCAAGGGCCTCATCTAACCACTTTGATCTTTTTCAGAAAAGCTCAACCATAGACCTAAATGGGCCCAACTGCCGCCAGAAAGAGTAATTTTTAAATCCTCACGGGTTTCTTTTGGCATCCTCAGAGAAGTTCAGCCATACATGTTAATGAATTTGGTCGACGTCAGGAGAATGCGTATTAAGTCTACATGAATATCTGCAGACTATGGGTGACCATATAGCCAGCACTTGCTACAGACACACTGGTTGTCTCCCTCGATTCCCTGCCGCTGATCAGCGGCAGCGAATCCAGGGAAACAACCACTGTGACTTATAGATTCGCATTTGCCATTGGAGCCTACAAAGTTTTTTTTTCTCTTCAAATGAGGAGTATTACAGATGTAGCTATATATCCGTCAAGATCCATACATACATCTTTATAAGCCCCTCAAAACTGATACATTCTTTTGCATATCTATATAGCAAGTTTTATTTGACGAGAAACCTATGTTCAAGGGGCAGCAAGTCAGTTACTACAGATATACTACATGATACAAATACTTTTGTGCTTAAACTTATAGGTAAACTAGATCAACGATCATTTGTCTATAATGCACAGTTCTCTCCCTTACCATTGCTTTTCCCTACCTACATCTTACCCTGTTGCACATACAAATACTGTGAAGGTATTGCATTGAAGGAAATATAGATCCTCATTAGCCCTGCAATATTACTGGGTCATGAGGATCTATACCTCTTGCAGATGGGGCATCTCGTGTCATCGTAGCCTCACCAGCACATGAATCACGGATTGATGTCTGTCAGACTGGATATCACTTGAAACTCTGCCCGAACCCGCCCTTGACAACTTTCATGTGGCATAGCTCGATTCAGCTCTAGTTTATAGTCCTCGCCAGTACATTTAGCGAAAAACGAAACTTCAAACCTCAGAAGAAAAACAAACAAACCAAGAACCAAGAAACCCAGCAGATGTTGTTCTGCTTTTGATAAGCACAGATGAAGGTTGTAACAGAACCAGACCAGCAATAGGCATAGATTCTCATGAGCCCCTGCATTCTGCAGGGGCTCATGAGAATCTATGCCTTTTGCAGTTGGGACTTGGGTTTGATTTGGGACTTTACAGTCAGAGTCTTTTTTCGCAGGCCTAACCAGCCCAAAAGCCATCCGCTCGAGAGGGTCGCATTCAAGATTTTTGGAAAATAGCAGGCCTTTACAAAAATCTATAACTCCTGCAAACAGAAATCAATCAACCGATTTACATCTGTGTTTTAGACAAAGTTCACAGTCCACAGCAATCATATCACTCCATCTAGTGCCGGATGCGAGTGTTCTGAAACTCAAGACAAATTGACGGAACTGAGAGCGCGACAGACTGTATAGTGCTGCTCAGTTTAGTAAAAGGCAACATTTCAGTTCCATCGATAAATCATAGAAGAAAGTCAGGATAGCATCGCTCTGTTGCTCGACAGCCTGATATAGATCTGTTGCTCGTCATAGAAGCGTATCAGCATCATTTTGTTGGTCGATGGACTGATTTAAGTCTATTCCTCACTTGCGTCCTCTCGTGAGACCCGGATTCAGAGTAATTATATTGCGTTTTGTGTGCTCATTCTAACGCCGGACTTGCAGCCATCAAAGTGCCATTTGGCAAAATTTATGCCATTCCCAATGGCATTCGCCGTATGGTGTGTCTTGACAACACGATGCCTTTCGGTTTCAGATGACGGATAAATTTTGTCAGGGACTACTTAGCGCTGACAGGTTATGTGCGTTGGTCCGTGAGTTTGGACCTTAAGGCTCTAAACCGTCGCCACCTCGAGGCATTCGAATGTCACGCATACATTTGTGCTGGCCTGTGATTTTGGACCTTACGGCTAAAAGCCGTAAGGTCCAAAATCACAGACCAGCATCATGGAAAGTGTGGCATTCTAATGTTGTGAGGTGACATCATTCGGTTACATCATTCAGTGAAGCACGTCTTTGTTGGCGGAAAAAGACAAAATACACCAGAGGTGCTATTCTCATCTTAGTTTTATTAGTGTTTTTTTATTTATTTTTTTTTAAATTGTAATGTGTAATATGAGATAAACTTTATTGCTTCAAGAACTAGTGCTGCCAAGCAATAAACATTGTAACAGTATAGAAACAAAAACATAAAACACTGCAATCAATACACATCAAGTAAAAAAAATAACAGTGAAATGTTTTAATCAATAATAATTTATGTTCTGGTTTTCAAATGTTGGTTCAAAGCCTGGCACGTTATGTACACCATCCATAGAGGCGTGTGAGAGCAATGTCTTTTGACAGCCAATTTATATTTATGTTTGTGTTTCTCTGTTGGAGTAAGATCGTGTTCGTTCTCTCTACGATGTTGGTATATATATATATATATATATATATTAGTTATATATTAATGTTAGGTTGCTGACGCAAGGGTCACTTGCAACTTTTTTTTTATTCAAGCATTAACTACACATGATCAGTCAATATTGAGCACAGCTATTAAGGTCTGTCTAATCATCCAGTTTCTCGACCTGTGCCGTCTTATTTAGAACGAAAAATCAATTATTATTTTGACTGTAAAATGTAACACAATAAGACCTGAGGCTTGAATCACCAAATGTAGACATTGTCCTCTGAAGACTGCATAGTATTTCAGGAGATCGACCATGATATATAGTTTAAGAGTGATGTCAGAATAGCTTGGCGACTAGAGGCGCCAATCTATTTTGGTATCAACCTTGAACTATCAAAGTAGTTCTGTCTCATGCTGTCAGAGCAGAGAGTCAATTCATCACTTATTTTGCCACCACCGTTGAACTATCAAAGTCACCATTGAACGTCACATGAAGGCGTAACGTCACATGGAGACGCCACACTGGGGCGTAAAGTCATTCTGGGCACTACCAATGAACTATCAAAGTAGTCTTGTCTCCTGTTGTCATGGCTAGAGGCGCCAAGTTGTTCTGACATCAACTTTAAACCATCAAATCAGAGTCGTTTCGTCTCTTGTTGTCATGGCTTGGGACTTGAAGTTAATGGTGTAACGCCACACCACACTACAGCATGCCAACCTCATATCCCGGCGCGGAGGTTTATGGGTTAGGGGGGGAGATCGGGGAAGGGATCGAAATACGGTTAGTCTGTATTAATGTCATATCAAATCGCCACAGACAAGATGGTTTACGGGACTGTTTTGTCAGGACCGGCCCCGCTATATCAGCCCGGGTTATTTGCTTCTGTCCGCCTCTATTTGTCTGCGTTTCTGAGCGGTGGCACTAATGCGAATCCACCAGATCAGACGGCAAACTTCTCTCTGCAAGAAGCATAGGGTATCATGAGCGCTTGCATTTCCGTCTGAGCCGTGGCAACACTGGGTGTCTCTCGATTCGCTACCGCTGACAAGCGGTAACGAATCGAGGAAGACATCCAGTGTGAGCGGTGGCATAGTTGTTATGTCACTGGAGCAGAGGGTCCACTCTCGTCTACAAAAGGCCTAGGTTTTCATGAGCCACAGCGAATCATTCGATCGGCTAGACAAAATTAATGTTTTGTGCAAGTGGCGAAGATTCTTATGAGCCCCTTTATGCATTGTAAGATCCACACAGGTAGCACGCAGAATAGTGAATAGACCATCATGGGGCATTTGATCTGGTCTGTGAGGGAAAAGACAAAACCGAAAATTCATTTGATTTCGTGAAAAGCGAGACAGTCATTATAGTACAAAAGACAGTAAGCGAGTTTTTCATTGTAAGAGGTATGATTAACATATTCGACTGCGGCACGTCTCGAGTGAGTTAAAAAAAAAAAAAGATAATGATAGTTGTGCCATAAGAGCGAAACAATTGGCCAAAATTATTGATATTTCCGTATTACAAAAGACAGTAAGTCCATTTTTGTGTGTGTAAAGCAAGATTTTCTCTGAAGTACAAACTACAGCAAGTCCACTGGTTTTGTAAAAAAGCGAGCCTTTCATTGTGTTATTAAAAACAGCTTTTCACACAAAATGGTAACTGTCTTTTGCTTCACAGTATGAGTCTTCAGAAACGAGGACTCATGAAGGTGTAAGCGTCTTGCAGGTAGATGGTGTTCGCAGGCGAGTTTAGTGGTCAGCACACAGAGACCTTTCCATGCAGACCTCTTGATAACTTAAAACCCTCTGAAAGGCCACAGCCTGATTCGAATGAAAAGATGCGATAACTAAGGTGTCATTATTTTCTGTACAAATAACGAACATGATACAGATTAGCCTTCAGGTCTCCCGTTCGTGATATCTTCTGTAAGTACAGTGCTTTCAGCATAATCAAACACCTCTCCACACAACCACTACGTGACACTAGAGAATTTAATCTAACAGCAAGAGGCATACATCTCTTCATGTGCCCCTGCAGAAACATAGATCTTCATGTGCCCATTTAACCAAACCTAATAATTTCTCCAAACCATCACACTCGAACAGCGAGCTCTGCCCAACGACAACAGAGATAGATCTTCATGTGCCCCTGCAGCTTTTGCTGCTGGGGCATACGAAATCTATGCTTTTCTGACAAGATTTTGTCCGACTACCGATATTATAGTTTGGAATCTGCGGAAACGGAGGAGATCACAGTACCATGGCACAAGCCGAAGACCGTTTCCACGACCTCTGCAAACAAGCTGTAGTTGTTAACATGAGCAAATAGACCCAGAAACGTTAGAATTGTGACCTATGGATTAATTTCTATGTTTTACGTTCCTCCCAGCAATCCAAAACCCATCAGCAAAAAGCACAGATCCTCAGTAACCCCCGTAGGTTGCGTGGGCCAAGACTACCTGTGACTCAAGCATTCAGACACAATTTACATCTGCAGCTTTCAGGCAGATGGACGGGACTTTTGGCGTTTAATCACCGAACGATTCATTTTAGACCCGAGCTGCTTGATTCTGCATTCGAACAGCCAGTTTATAAGAAACTGGATCTGAAAAATAGATTTAGTACTTTGGGTGGCTGTCACATTATATTTCTGTGCCACTTACGACTCCGTGTTAAAGTGATTTGTTCATTTCAACAAAACTTCAGATGCAATCACGCGTGCTCAGAACGGGGTCTTGCAGAAGGCTTCAAATACAGATTACGGACTTGGACGAAAATGAGATCAATCTTTGCGATCAAGAGGTATATATTCTCATGAGCCCTTGCTTTGCAAGGGTACATAAGAATCTATGCCTCTTGCATAAGGCATGGAATAGTGTAGAGACTGGCTGCCATTGGAGGTAAGATAATGTGCGTGTTCGTGCAGCTGACTCTGATCGCAAAAACGGAGATCAAAGGGAGTGAATTCTTTCTGCTCGTGCAACTGTTTATTCAGTGTCCTCATCAATATTCACGGGCCGGCCCCAAGTATAGGCAGCTGGCCTGGTACGTAAACAGCTTCAGCTTTGTACTGTGCTGAGAACTTTGTTCTTTGATATTCAATAACCCCAATGTGCTTGAAGAACTGTGAGTCTAATTTCAGACGGCCCACAAACAGTGTTTGTCTGTAAGAGGCATGGAGTAGCGGCACGGGCAAATCAAGGACTGCGATTGATCGCCGACAAGTCACAAACTGGTATCTTGCAGAACGTCGCCATCTCTCTACTCCGCCGCTCCACGCCTTACCATGAAAACCTGGTGTCAAAAATCACATCAGGAAATCAAGAGCAAACCGAAGCAAGTCTATAAAACAAAACGAAACAAACCCCCCCCCCCCCCAATCAAACCAACCAAACCAAACCAAACCAAACCAAACCAAAACAACACAAACGAAACGAGACTGAGCGAAACGCAACGCAACGCAACGCAACGTAACGGAAAACCAAAACACAACACAACACAACTGAACACAACACAACACAACACTACACAACACAACACAACACAACGCAGCACAACACAACACAACACAACACAACACAACACAACACAACACAACACAACACAACACAACACAACACAACACAACACAACACAACACACACAACACGACACAACACAACACAACACAACACAACTGAACACAACACAACACTACACAACACAACACAACACAACACAACACAACACAACACAACACAACACAACACAACACAACACAACACAACACATACAATACGACACAACACAACACACACAACACGACACAACACAACACAACACAACACAACACACAACACAGCACACACAACACAAAACAAAGCAAAACTAAACAAATCGAAACGAAAGAAAAGAAGAGTAAACAAACAAACAATCCAAAAAAAACAACAACAACAACAACACACTAAACAAAACAAAATAAATGAAAACAAAACAAAGCACAAAAAAAACACAAACAAGACGGGATGAACCATAACCAACAAAGTCCGTTCTATAATTATGAGAGCTGTCTTCGCTGTCAAGGGACTCTACCTTTTGTCTTTGACTTGATTCTGAAGTTGAAATATCTCCTTCTGAAAAAGCCTCGCAGATGTGCCAATGCGTCATAGTGATCTCTAGAAGGGGCGCGCGCAGTGCACACGCGTCATTGTTTTGTCAAACGTCATTTGTCATGACGTTTTTTTTTTTTTTTTTTTGGTGTTTACGTAATTTTATATTTAACGTGATATGAAATTCGCTTTCGCTTCAAGACTTGGGAAAATGGTGATAAAATTAAGATTTCACGGTACAATTTGAGTCTTGCTATAATTTGTGTGAAATCAGGTTGACTTTACCTAGCTACATGCTATACTAAGTACACCTGCATGCTCTTCTGAAAGCGCGTCGATGTGTGTGTATGCGTGTGCGTGTGTGTGTTTGCATGCGCGCGCTGCAAACATCCGCAAGAGGCATAGATGTTCATGCGTCCTCCGGGCACTTGAGGATCTATGCCTCTTGGAGATGCGTCCATATGTGTCATTGGTTTGTCAAACGTCATTTGTCATGTATTTCAAAGTCTCTTCTATGTATAGAAGAGACTTTTTAGGACGGGTCGCGGTGGGGCGAATTTAATAGCAGGTCCATGATGTCGAAGGCGGGCAGGCTAAACCTCTAACAATTGAAGTAACAATATAAAAATTATTTCATGTCTAATTACGCTAACCTCGCTGCTGAACGTACATTTGGCGTATGTGAAAAGAAAAGGGGAGACTGCCAGTGCTAATATTTTAGGAAGGTTACAAAGTAAAGTAGATAATAGCACTGTCAGGGGAGAGAAGTGTGCATGATCGACCAGTGATCATAGATCTACTGTGGCCAAAGCACAAAAAAAAAAGAGCGCCCCCCTTTTTCCTATATTTTTTTTTTTGTGTGTGTGCTTTGGCCACAGTAGATCTATGATCACTGGTCGATCATGCACACTTCTCTCCCCTGACAGTGCTTATCTACTTTACTTTGTAACCTTCCTAAAATATTAGCACTGGCAGTCTCCCCTTTTCTTTTCATTTACTACTACAATATCGACTGCAACCTCTTCCCCCCTTTTGGTAGGTTCTCTTTTAGGGTGCATGGAAATTTAGCTCTAGGTGGTGGCATGGAATGTATGCCCCTGCAGACACCACAGTAAAATGTGGTTGTCTTTGCAGGTAGGCAGAAATTCCTGCCTCCTCCAGTATCGCCGATGGTGTGCTGAAGAGGTCGCCAAGACCGAAACAGCTGTCCACACCGGCTAAATATCTGGACACCCCCTTGGGGGGGGGGGGGGGGCGGGGGGACCTAGATTTAAATTTCCATGCACTGAGTGGCTGGAACAGTGGGATATGTGATACGCCCCCCTTCCGGGGGGGGGGGGGGAGGGCTTCCATATGCATTGCTTTCAGTCACTTTTTTAGCGCCCCCCTCTTTCCTATCTCTTTTTTTTTTTTTGGTGCTTTGGCCACAGTACATCTATGATCACTGGTCGATCATGCACACTTCTCTCCCCTGACAGTGCTATTATTTACTTTACTTTGTAACCTTCCTATGTGCGTATGTATGTAAACAAGAGAATCTCCGATATTTCTGTACACACAAGCTTAAAACTTGGCGAAATATTTTCTTAAGTGGGTGGCTAAGAGCCTCCGAGCATATTGTAATTGAATGTCTCATTGAAGACATAAACAACCGTTTATAGGAAGTCGGTTGACCCAGATTAGAATCCCTAATTTTTGTCATATTTACTGAACTTTTGCATACAGCTAGTTTGGAGAAAGACATTGGATGAGTTCGTTAACCAGCTTTGTATCCTTTCAACTTCATTACTTACTTACTTACGCCTGTCACCCCTCCCAGGGTATAGGCCATCGACGAGAGACCTCCAGCGACTCCTGTCCTGTTCTTCTCCTTCGATTTTACTCCAGGTGGTTCCCAGTCTCTTGATGTCTGCTTGGAGGTCTCGACGTCAGGTGTTTCTCGACCTGCCTCTTTTCCTCTTTTCCTGGGGGTTCCATGACAATGCCTGCCTAGTGATACTGGAAACTCGCTTTCTCAGACTGTGGCCAATCCATCCCCATCTTCTTCATCCAATTTCATTCTCTGCTGTTATCTGCTCTGTTCTCTCCCAGAGTCTGACGTTGCTGATCTTCTCTGGCCAGTGGATTTTCAAGATTCTTCTAAGGCAACTGTACTCTGTTGACTGTGGTTTTTGTCAACCTCCAAGTCTTTGCTCCATATAGGAGAACTGCTTTTACGTTTGAGTTGAAAATCCGGACTTTGGTGTGTTGTGACACCTCTCTGGAACTCCACACTTTTTTTCAGCTGAAGAAAGGCTGCTCTGGCTTTACCGATTCGTGCTCTGACATCTGCATCAGTGCCACCTTTTTTGTCGATGATGCTCCCGAGATAGTTGAAGGACTCCACCTCCTCCAACGGGGTGCCAGCAAGCAAGACTGGTTCTTCCCTGGTTGCGATCAGCCTCATTGTCTTTGTTTTCTGTTTGTAGATGGTGAGGCCCACTTGGGACGAGATGTCAGCAAGCCTCGTGGTCTTGTCCTGCATTTGTTGATGAGTGTGGAACAGTAAAGCCAAGTCATCTGCAAAATCGAGGTCGTCAAGCTGTGTCCACAGTGTCCACTGTATTCCGCTACTTCTCTGCTCTGTGGTCCTCTTCATGAACCAGTCTATGGCCAGTAGGAAGAGGAACGGAGACAGCAAACACCCCTGCCTGACGCCGGTTCTGACCTGGAGCTCCCTGGTGAACTGCCCTTCATGGATCACGCGACATGTCATGCCATCGTAGCTGCTCTTGATTAGGCAGACGAGTTTTGTGGGTACACCGTAGTGTCGTAGGAGTTTCCACAAAGTCTCTCGGTCCACGCTGTCAAATGCTTTCTCGTAATCCACAAAGTTGACGTACAGCGGGGAGCTCCACTCCAGAGACTGCTCCACGAAGATGCGGAGAGTGACAATCTGGTCTGTACATGATCGGTTTTTCCTGAATCCTGCTTGCTGGTCTCTCAGCTGGGGGTCGACGGAGATCTTCATTCTCTCCAGGATGATCCTGTTGAAGACCTTTCCTGGTACAGACAGCAAGGTGATTCCTCTGTAGTTGGAACACTTGCTGAGGTCTCCTTTTTTGGGAAGCTGATTAGGTACCCCTCCTTTCAGTCAGCCGGTATCACCTCCTCTTCCCAGATCTTTCCAAACAGTGGGTACAGCATCTCTACTGTTGTTTCTAGGTTTGCTTTCAGAGCCTCCGCTGGGATGCCATCTGGCCCTGCTGCTTTGTCATTCTTCAAAAATGCCACTGCTCTTCTGATCTCTTCCCGGCTGGGTCTGTCACAGGTCAGTCTCTGTTGGCTGGATGTCTGGGGGGTCGGGTGCGGTGGGTCTGTTCAGTAACTCTTCAAAATACTCGGCCCATCGGTCGAGTTGGTCTGCTCTGTCTGCAATAGGTTTGCCTTCTTTGTCTTTTACTGGTCTTTCTGTATAGCCATACTTGCCATACAATCTTCTGGTAATGCCGTAGAGCTGTTTCATGTTGCCGCTGCCTGCTGCCTTTTCTGCCTCTGCTGCTAGGCCGTTTGTGTAGGTTCTCTTGTCTGCCCTGATACTCCTCTTCACCTCGCGGTTGGCTTCCGAGTATTCCTCATGTGCCCTTTCTTTGGCCGCTCTCGTGCGACTGTTGTTGACAACTGCTTTCTTCTGCTTACTCACTTCTATCTTCTTCAAGGTCTGTGCCGACAGCCAGTCGTTGTGAACCCTACAGTGTCTTTGCAGGTTGAGTTCGTTCAACTTCTTTAGTAAAAATTATGACAACTGCTTTCTTCTGCTTACTCACTTCTATCTTCTTCAAGGTCTGTGCCGACAGCCAGTCGTTGTGAACCCTACAGTGTCTTTGCAGGTTGAGTTCGTTCAACTTCTTTAGTAAAAAATTAATTATTTTCATAAAATAATTAAAACTGTAAAAAAAAAACTTCACTTCTAGAGAAAGTCAGACAGTGCCGGTGACGTAAAAGAAGCAACTCCGTCACCACGCAGACACTGATACTCTAAATATGATTGTTAGAGGTTTAGCCTGTCCGCCTTTAACATGGACATGCTATTAAATTCACCCAACCGCGACCCGTCCTCAAAAGTCCCTTCTATAAATAGAAGGGACTTAAAAACAAACAAAACAAATAACAACAACAACAACAAAACAAAGTAAAACAAAATAAAGCAAAACAAAACAACGCGAAAAATATTTTTAAAAGTGTTCAAATATGCATACAAAACAGACAAGAATCTACGCTCATCCTGCAATCCATGATATTTTTTAGCGAGCTAAACTGACTGGACGATCTGCATTTTTTGAATATTGTCGTAGATATGTCATTATTTTAGATGTAATCCCATCATGCATAGCACCATTTGTTGTTTCAGTGGTGCTCCCCTGCTAGACACAAACACGGACACGCGGAAATCAACACCGAATTCGAACACAGAGGTGAACCATTTGGGGCATCATAATGCCATCGTCACAATGTTCGATGCGTAGAAGTAAATGACACAGGTCTTCACCAACAAGTAACATAGATCTTCATGAGCCCCTGCAAAAGCAGGGGCTCATGATGATCTATACCTCTTGCAGACATTTGAAGTCGGTGTGGACCTATAGAATTGCAATGCCATTGTGGAAATGGTCTTTACCCAGAAACAGATCAATCGGCATTGTTTCATAAGCAGATGGAAATAAGGCTGATCATCGCTAGCATTTGTCATAAACCATCACGAACCCCCGCTGCAGCAGGGGTTTATGATGATCTATGCCTCTCGCGCATGGAGAGAGTGGGTGAGAGAACATAAAACTAGCATGTTAAGGGTCCCGAAGGGGGCACAACTGTCACAGCGCGTGCCCTTCCAAGCGACGATGACAGAAAACACGACCAAGGCAACACGGAACGGTCACAACGAGACCACATTGGATGCTTTCCAAGCCAAACTTTTAATCGTTCGTTCCCCCTCTGCTGTACCGTATGCAATACATGTATAACCCACGACCGCAATTCCCAAATGTTGCATGTGTCGTCTGAAAATATGAAGCAGCTGCAGGAGACGGATCGATCATGATAATTCGAGTTTAGTGCCAGATTAGCTTGGCGCCTGATAACGAAAAGCTAATCTTACACTACCCTTGAATTATAATGGTCGATCCATGTCCTGCTGTACGGCTTTGGGGTTAAATGGGTTAATCCGAGAACTGACCTTGTAAAGTAACTTTGATATAGTCCATAAGCTAGCCAGGTCTACAGTGCACCCACCACCCCCCAGTACTTAATAAAATGGTTTTCAAAGTGTACATTAGTATGTCCTGAGATGTTTAAGCCATGTTCCCCGAAAATCCTTAGGAACACACCAGAGATATAGCCGATGGCGCAAGGGTACCCCGATTGACGTTCTTCGCAGATGCTAAAATGAGTCTGAGAAACATTTTCCTCTAAATAAATCAGAATTCATTCCAGAAGCCCAAATCAGGCAATATTATGTTAAGGCACACCTTCTGGATCCTCTGCCAAAAACCAAGCAACAACAACAAAAAAAAACCAGAATGAAAAAATATTGAATCTCTGGCTCACAGTGAAGGTCTTCGTGCACCCAGTAAACGGCCATTTCCGATGAAATCGCAACAACAACAACAAAAAAAAAAGACATAAAAAAATGTGTCTGATGTTTTCAGACATTTCCTATAGCACTGACATTCCATTTTCAGGCTTACATCATTACAACAGGATGTATCAATTATTATAAACTTGACTAGGTGATGCTGTGATCACTGTGAGTGCCACAGTGGTTGATTTTGTATCCTTACCCCCAAGTTGTAAAAATTCACAAAATTAATTAGAAAAGATTGCTAACGTTATTCCATTTCATTTTGACCTCTCATTACCTATTAAGTTTCAATAATGTGAGCATAAAGTGCAAGAAAATAAGGAAAGTCGGCATCCTTTACGGTACGTTCGTGGTGAATGATAGCTTTTTCCCATTTAAATTTGTCGAATTAGAAAACGTACGTTTTTCTGATGCCCTCAGCAATTTTGTATACAACTGATAGGTCTTTTTTTTAAGGTTTTATTGGTTAGGACAGAGTACCACAGTTACTCCCAACCTGATTTTATGATGCTGTGATGCATTTAGGGGCCACAGTGGCTAAATCTGCTGCCCTACCCCCATGTTACCAGTACGCAAAGGAACGCAAAATGACCATTACAATTGCTTATGTCATACTCCTCTGTTTAAATATTTTTGTTGCCAGTTTTCTTAACAAAATATGCATATTGAGCATAAACATTTGGATCATTTCATTAATTTCAATGTGACCCATCAATTTTATTGTAATTCTTTTTAGTTAAGGCATGCTTAACAGGGGCTGCCGCTGAAGCTTCTACCGTCTGCACATTCAGCAGTCTTGTCAAACTCGGGGAAGGTGTACCTCAGGGAGATGTTGTGTCTGCTGCTGTTCTTGGTCTACATTAATGACATCAGTACAACAGTACCAGGGTTCGTCTCGAACATCCTCCACGCGGATGACTTTGCACTGTCGAGCGCAGCAGACCATAAAGAAATAACACACTGCAGAATCCAGGATGCTGCCAATAGAGCCAGCAGCTGGACTGAAAGAGGGCTCTCAAACTGAGTTAAACCATCTCTTTCAATCAGATGGAAGAGGTCACCTTAAAACTGGAGACCTTCCAGTACCAAAGACAGACAGGCCAACTTTACAGGCAACAAATAAATTACTGGATTCACGTGGAGGCCTCACATCGAATCCATGGAAGCTAGAGCTGCAAATAAAAACTCTTTGATAAAAAAAACAGGTGGGGAGCACATTGGCGCAAATTACAGCATCCTGGCACAAGCAAACACCTGCTCGGTCAGAGCAGTAGTGGGGTACCAAGATACATCGACAACATGAAACACTGCCTGCAAAACCCAAACAGCCAGGCTTGACAAGATGCAGAACATGGGTCATTCTCATGATGCAGTGACATTCTTAGAGCCATCTGGAACACCCTAATTTAGGAAATGGAGGGCATTGGAGCCACTGGAACGCAGAACAGCACACACGATGAAGAGACTTACTAAACACCGACAGCATGGGAGACTACAGGAGCAGACCAAGAACCGTCAGAAACGCCCAAGTCTGAACCGCCAACTGAAGGTCCTGCAAAGGGCTAAAACTGACGTCCTGGAACCAAGTCCAAAGATGTGTGAAGAGCTCCCTTCAGATACCTGGACATCTCGAAAGAACCTTCTAGACAACATAAACAATGTTCCAGGACTCTTTGCCAAAGGTCGAGGCACTGCACAAAGCCATCTCGCTGGAGATTATGCACAAGCGCTACCCTCACAACAGCTGTGGTACCGCACAAGACGCCGTGCGGAATGAAGGAAGTGGCGTGTACATCTGTTGTTGCAGACCGCACTACTACCTCCCTCTCCTTACCAGCTGGCGGCAGCAGCTCCAACTATCGTACAGATCTGCAGGTGCTCAACACAGCAGCAGAGCACTAGCTAGGGAAAGGCAACTGCTTGATCCACTGATCTCATCAGAAAGCTTCAAGATAGACTGGATGCCATGTCCACAACATAGTGCTGCAGTGGATTCCAGTGCATTCTGGAGTAGCTGGGAATGGAGAGGCTGACAGCCTGGCCAAAGCAGGCGCGATACTACCTCAAGATCACAACCTCCTGTAAAAAAAGAACCAAGACACTATAGCAACAAAGTGATTGGCAACAACAGAACGGCGTCTGCAGCCCGTGGGCAGACGAGATCAACAAGTTGAACAGGGAGAGCCAGGCCACCATCTTTCATCTAAGCACTGATTACTCTGGACTGGGTCCGTACAGAAAACAGGGACGAAGTTCACAAACTTTTCATAAACGTTTCACAAACACAAACTGAAGCCTGAAGGTTTACACACTTTAATTAGATCTCTCTGTATCAGCAGCTCATTTGAAGCTTTCGTGTCTAATGCATGAAGAGATACCAAAATAAAAGAACGCTTAGCGAATGGCGGAGCTCGGTAGAAGCGTTAACAACCAATCAGAATGTTCGGCAGAAAGGCCATAAAAATAAAATAATAATTACGGTATTTATAATGCGCTTATCTTATAATAATTATAACTCTAAGCGCACACTCACAACTCGCGCACGCATGCGCACGCTTTAGACAATGACTCACGTACCACAAACAGTGAAATACATTACGACGGTCAGCTTGGGGTGGGGAGTGCGGTGATATAGTGCTAAAACTGTTGAAAGAGGTGAGTTTTGAGGGCGGACTGGAAGGAGGAGAGAGAGTGTTTCTGACGGAGAGAGAGTGGGAGAGTGTTCCAGATGGATGGACCGTAGACGGAGAAGGAGCGGGGACCGAAAGTGTTAAGTTTGGTGCGAGGGATGTGGAGGCGGAGAGGGTCGGAGGCAGAGCGGAGGGAGCGGGAAGGTGTGTAGGGGTGAAGTAAGTTGGAGAGATAGGCAGGAGCGCAGTTGTTCAGGGATTTGTAGCAGAGAGACAGAACTTTGTATTGGATGCGTTGGGGGATGGGGAGCCAGTGAAGGAGTTTGAGCAGGGGTGTGATGTGGTCGGATTTTTTCTTTCTGAGGACGAGGCGGGCAGCATTGTTCTGGACGCGTTGGAGAGTGAAGATGGTGGATTGAGGGAGACCGGAAAGGAGAGAGTTGCAATAGTCGATGCGAGATAAGATGAGAGAGACAGCAAGTTTGGTGGCAGCTTCGGTAGTGAGGTATTTTCTGATCTGACTGATGCGGCGAAGATGGAAATAGCATGCCTGGGTCGTGGCGGAGACGAAGTTGGTCATGGACAGAGAGGAATCGAGGATGACGCCGAGGTTCTTGGCCGAGTCAGAGAGGGAGATGGGGGTGCTATCGAGTTGAAGGTGGAGAGAGGGAGGGAGATGGGAGAGTTTTTGGCGAGTGCCTACCAGCATGGCTTCCGTTTTGTCATTGTTCAGTTTCAGCTTGTTTGCTGTCATCCAGTTTTTCACGTCTTTGTAGCAGTCAGCCGTGCGAGTCAGTAGTGACTGAGTGTTGTCGAGTTTGTCTTTGTCTTGCAGTTGTGAGTCGTCAGCGTAGAGGTGGTGGTGTATGCGGTGAGACTGGATGATGTTGGACAGAGGAGAGGTGTAGAGTGTGAAAAGGACCGGGCCCAGGACGGACCCTTGTGGAACTCCGCAGGAGAGCGTTACCGGGTTGGAAGAGACGCCGTTGATGGTGACGGACTGCTGTCTGTCAGAGAGGTAGGAGAGAACCCAGGAGTGAGCAGAGTCAGTGATGCCGAAGGAGTGGTGGAGTCGGTGGAGGAGGATAGAGTGGTCTATAGTGTCAAAGGCGGCAGAGAGATCGAGTAGTGTAAGAAGGGAGATGTTGCCAGAGTCAGTGGAGAGAAGCAGCTCGTTTAAGATATGTAGAAGGGCTGTTTCAGTGCTGTGATGTTTGCGATAGGCAGACTGGAATGGACTGAGGAGGTTGTTGTCGGTGAGATGGAGGTTGAGCTGGTTGAGAACAACCTTCTCAAGAAGCTTGGACAGGAAAGAGAGATTGGAGACTGGGCGATAGTTCTTGAGTTCGTTTGGGTCGAGGTTGTGTTTTTTGAGGAGAGGACGGACGATGGCGGACTTGAAGATATCGGGGACGGAGCCGTTTTCTAGAGATGCGTTGATGATGTCGGTAATGAAGGGTAGAAGTTTTGGAAGGCCGTCACGGTAGAGACTGCCATGCAGTCACTTTATGACCAGAGCTAAATATAGACCACTTGCTACAAGCGTCAGCATGATTTTTCGCAATGGAACAGTCAAAAATTGGGGGAGAAAATAAAGAAGTAGACAACAGTTTGCCAGCACTTTGTCATTTTTTACAAACTTTCACAGACTTTAAGGTAAAGGACTGAAATTGACAGACTTTCCAGGGCCATGAAAAAGCCTTGTCATTTTTTAACAACTTTCACAAATGTTCACAGACCGTACGGACCCTGCTGGACTCACCTCGTGAGACTGAGTCATGCGGAAACAGCCATATGCGAATTTGTCTCCTTAGCACATTCTCCAAACCAGTCCATAC
>BTPG01000008.1:133886977-134186186 GCA_036245525.1 Semisulcospira habei
TGCCTTTTGCAGACAGAACGAGTGGTCAAGAGTACCAGCGATTCAACAGGAGTGCCTAAGATTCAGCTCTGGTTATTTTAGGCCGTCCCTGATGCGCAAAAGGCCATGCGGCCGACGTCGGCCGCGGTTGGCCCGCGCGGCCAAGGGCGGGCTACGTCGGCTCGCTGGCCTTTGCGCACTGGGTCGGATTCTTTCCCCTGGACGCCAAATGAATCAGATAAAAGGTAGTACATCGAAAAGTATCAATCAGAAGAAAAAAAAATTCAAACAGAAATTCTTACGCCATTCCATCAAAGTGTCATGTCGAGAAGAAGCGCTACTACAAATACTCAACACGATAATGAATATGAATAAAATAGACTTCTATGGACCGAAAATGAACAAATTATTTGCAGCGGATTAAAATCGGCTTGCAGTGCGGCTAAACCCGCAGTCGTGAGCTGTCCTTCATTCGACTCAAGTCCCTGTCAGCTGGACATTGCTGTTGTCATCTTCTCTGACATCCCACTGAGGGCCCTGTTCAAGAGGCGCACGAGGCGAAGCTGGGCACTGGTCGTTTCAGTGCTGTATCAAAATAGTCGTGTTCACACACTGGTTGTCTCCCTAGATTCGCTACCGCTTATCAGCGGTAGCGAATCGAGAGAGACAACCAGTGTGAGTATGTCACTATTTGTGATTTTGCTCTGGAATTTCTGCTCGAAGCCGTACAGTTCAGAAACAGCTCAGCCTCACAACGACCATAGTGGGTTTTTGTTTTGTTTTGCTTTGTTTGCTTGCTTGTTGTTGTTGTTGTTCTTCTTCTTCTTATTAAATAAATAAATAATAAATAAATCAGCACATTAAATAGGCGCTTTACTCAATTGAATATCGGCTCAAAGCGCCGCCGCGAACTGAACCCAACAAGCACGCTCACGTGAATCACGCGCATTATTCACACACTGTACATAAACACGAACATTCACCTGATGCTAAGGACAAGCTCAAGCGAGCTACTGATGTTTTTTTTTTTTTTTGGGGGGGAATTCAAATCGTTTGATATTTGAAATTTGGTAAGTGGGCTGATATTGATACCAAAGTCGTGGGGGAGGAAGAACCCCCGACGGTCCGCCCGAAATAACGGTGACACTTACTAGAGAAGAAACGTAAGACGCCGGAACCCGGTATCGAACCTCGCACCTTTAGCATTGGTGACAAGCGCCTTTACCACTGCGCTACGGACCGCCCCTTCTTCTTCTTCATAATGCGTTCAAGTTGGCGAATCCAGATGAAAAGTCCAGGCTTTTATTTTGTTTGTTTGTTTGCTTACTGATTGGCTGGCTGGCTGGCTTATTAAATTGTTGGCTGATTGGTTGATTGGTTGGTTGGGTGGGTGGTTGCCGGGGTGGTTTGACGGATTGTTTCTTCTGTTTTGATGGAAGAGAATCTAATCCCTGATTGCTCATGAGGATCTATACTTCATACTGATGGTTGCCTGATGTGGGTTCTTGCATCAGCGAAATAAAGAACGATAAACCACCCTTGATACAACCTTCATTTTTTGAACTCCCGGGACCGTATGGCATTAAGCCTGATACTGGTCAAGTCTGACTATACAAGGCGGCTTTGGCAAAACTGACAGAGGGTCCTCGGGGATGTTAAGAGGATGCCTTCTTCCGGGATCTATAAGATCATCATCCCTTCCTACAAACGAACCGTTTACGTCTGCGAGAGGCACAGATCAACACAGGAATCAGCAGTCTGTACTGACCTAAGAGTATCGATGCTTTCTGAGACCCCAATTTACTTCTGAGTACCTCGATACAAAATCGAGATCCTAGCACCATTCTCCAGACTCATGCGGACATCGCGCTTTTCTCGGCAATCGGTCCTACATCCAAAGAGATCAGGAATGGAGTGCGTAATTTTCTGTCTGCAGGAGGCGTAGATTCTCACGAGCCCCTGCGACAGCAGGGGCTCGTGAGAATCTATACCTCTTGCGGGTATGTTTTACATCTGTGTTTCTCAAGAAAGAGGACTAGATCAAGTTCAAGCTTCTGACTGAGGGGATCAGAAGTTGATTGTTTGGAACCACGGACATAGCGAGCCGGCCACTCCACGCGACACGCGCTCAGGAGTTGATTGTTTGGGCCCACAGACATCCCGGGGAGGCCTCTCGAGACGTCACAAGCGCGAGGAGGGGAAGATAATCAAGGGAGCGCGACACAAACCTCGAGTGGTGCTAGCACGTGGAAGCCGTCACTTCAGAGGCCCTGTACGGGTTGGACAACCATGATGACTTCCTTCCATCGAGATGTTGCAGATGTTACTAGTCAGCAATAGGCACGGATCATCATGAGCCCCTGCGGCTGAAGATGCTCATGAGGATGTATGCCTATTGCCAGAGGACGAGGCTGGCTTTTGGGGACACTTCAGAGGCCCAGCATGGGGCGATTTCCGTTCTCGTTCCACTTCACAAGTGGCAGGCAAACAAATTGTATTGCAGGCGATGCCCACCACTTTTACAGGCTGCGACGGGCCAGAGTTTAAGTTTCATCCATTCACTTGCTTCCAGTTCCGTATGTCCTTTTAGCCTCCACAGAATCAGGTAATGACCAAAATGTTTCTGTCCTGACATCTGGTGAACATAATTATTATACTGATGTAAACAGGCGCAGAAGCCTACATTTTTACGACTTGGCCACTAAAACCACAGTGTAGGAATCATAGCAGTTTATGTCTTCTCCTGATGGAAGTTATTCGCAGAGGGGTAACCTAGTCACTCGCTTTTATATAGTACATGTCTCAATGACATCTTGAATAGAGGGGTCATTGGTATGGTAATTCCTGTGGTCCGACAATGAGCTTTTACGAATCAGCTTTTAGCCTCTTGGTATGTGTGTGTGTGTGTGTGTGTCCGTGTGCGTGTGTGTGTGTGTGTGTGTGTGTGTGTGTGTGCGTGCGCGTGCGTGCGTGCGTGCGTGTGTGTGTGTGTATGCAGTGCGTGTGTGTGTGTGTGTGTGTGTGTGCGCGCGCGCGCGCGTGTGTGTGTGTATTCATCCTTCTCCAGGGCTGGCTTTGATTACTAAACTTCTCCAATGACGGATTCTTAACTCATTCGAGACGTGCCGCCTACGGATACTTGGCGAAGCGCCGCGAATCCGTAGGCGGCATGTCTCGATTGAGTTAATGTTGTCTTGCCTCAACTGAAGGCTTGTCTACCTTTCCTGTTACAATCCATGATAGTAAACACACGCAACAAAGGGTTTACTGCCTCTTGTGCGCATCGGGAGTAATTCTCCTTCGCCGAAAAGTTTGAAAAACGTTTACTACTTTTAAACGTCTTTAACTCATTATACCCCAAGACCGAAATCCCCAAATTTTGAAGTCGTCCCCTGAAGACTGCGTTGCAGTGCAGGACACAGATCGACCATGATAGTTCAAGGGTGATGCCAGAATAGCTTGGCGCCTATGGGCGCCAAGCTATTCAGGCATCACCCTTGAACTATCATGGTCGATCTTTATCTTGCTGTGGTGTGTCTGGGGTAGAATGAGTTAAAGTTAAACTAAAGCTAAGTCAGTCTTCTTGTGCAGCATTATTGTAACAAGAACATTTATAACTAAGGAGACATAGTGAGCTATTAACCCTTTATTGCTCACAGCAGATCCCATTAACTCTTCTTCTCACAGAACTAAATGACTTTCATTCTTTAGAATGGAAGTCATTTTGTTCCGGGATTCAAATAGTTGATATTACAACACCATAACCAGCGTCCTCTCGGCGGGTCATTAAAAATACAACAACAACACTCCAATAATATTGGGACTTTGAAGAAAATAATCTAGGGTTTTCCAGCATGTAGAGAAAACAAACGAGGTATGTAAGGAATGACCGCGATTCTAACGAGGTATGCACGAACCCTCACCCAGTCATTTTTAATCAGCAAGAGACATAGATTCACATAAGCCCCTGCAGTCGCAGGGTCTCATGAGAATCTCTACATCTTGCTGAAAGACTTTCCTCAATTGAGGTTGTCGTGTTGGGCTAATCAGTCTATGTAAAAGGCTGATATACGGACGTAAAATATGCTCTAATCAATCTTACAATAATACCTTTATTCTTGTTGTCGTGATTAACATGACGAGAACTAATGTAGACAAAAGGCCATCGGGCCGTGCGTTTTCCGCATTTGGTCTGTTGCCTTAGTTACTTTTTTGCTTTTAACCAGTTCAGTACCGAGGAAACTTGAACACTACCCAACCGCAAGAGATAATTATCCTCATGATACCTCTCTTGCTGACACCACTTTGAATCTGTGTCCCTGGTACATCTAGGTTTTGTTGCTGTTGTTGTGTTGTTGTTGTTTTTTGTTTGCTTTTTGTTTGTTTTTTGGTTGTTGGTTGTTTTGTTGTTGTTTTTTTGGTTTGTTTGTTTGTTTGTTTTGTTTGTTTTGGGGTTTTTTTGGTTTTTTGTTTTGTTTTGTTTGTTTTGGTTTTTTTTTTTTTTTTTTTTTTTTTTTGGGGGGGGTAGGTGGTTGGTTATGTTTTGTTTGTTTGTTTGTTTGTTTGTTTGTTTGTTTGTTTGTTTGTTTTGGGGGTGAAGAGGGAGGAGGGGGGGGGAACTAACGAAGTTTGCAGAAACACATTCTGCGTGGTCAACTGGCATTGAAAAGGATAAGTGCATTTAGTTCATTTCTGTCTATTAATATGTCTGTTTTGAGAACGTGATTTAACTCGAAAATTTCATTAATTGTGATGTACTTTGCCTTTCTCTTCGTGTTTCTTTCTTGACGGGAATTTTTGTTATCGCAACATTGGAGGCTCACAATGATCTATGCCGCTTGCATTTGGATGGTGGTCACTTCTCTGCAGTCAAGGGATTAACACTGCACTGCCTGCACGCACCTTGACGCACCTGTTCACTGTCCAGCCGTCAGGTGGAGGGAGGGGCTGAGGGAGGATCAAAAGGCGTGGTCACCTGGTCACCTTAATCTTGTCTGTAAGAACACGCTCACCTGACGGACGGTACCTCGGAGACACACGCATGATAATAGAAGATTCAGTGACCCAATATGTAACAGGACATTTGTCTGCCGCTGGCCGTGGGGAACCGGGCTCGGCTGTGCGCGACCCCGCCACGGACGACGTCGATCTAAAGACGTGTTGCTCACTGGGAGTGCCGTTTAATTCACCCCTTCATAATCGGGATTCAGCCATCCGGCCAGTAAGGCACAAAAGTAAAATCCCTGAGTTTTCTCAGTGAGCCCCCTAGATGCCCATGGCCCGTTCATGTCCAAACTGACAACACCTGTATTCTGGGTCACACACAGGGTCAGTCTGCAAGCTCCCATGAGATAAACTGTATTATATATGCTGTTATGGCCATCACTAGCTTTTCTTTTCATGTGGTCATCAACTACAACGCAATGTCAGATTGCATTTTATGTGGTAACCCCTTGACTGTCGAAAAAAATCCTGAACACGATCTAACTGCAAGAGGCATAGATCCTCATGAGCCCCCGCAGGTGCGGGGGCTCATGAGGATATATGCCTCTTGCTTGTACTACTTTGTATTCATGCTTCTTGGACGACGGGGGCTCTTCGGCGTTGACAATACTCCAAGATTTCAGAAGCGGGCAAAATCTGAGACCACAAGGTGAGGAGTGTAAGAGGGTTAACGTTCGTGATAACAAGGTGAGAGACCCTTTTACTTTTATATTCCAAGGATTTAGATAAATCGCACAGGGCTCTTTAATCACCTGCCCTTGCTAGGCTACTGAAATAGCCACTAGAGGAAATCAAAGCGATTTTCGGTTAGTCTTGGCGGCAGGTGATTTTAGGACCGCGCATTTGTTTCAGGAAGCCAGACAGCGTGCACACCGACACAGAGGCATTAGCAAACACGCTGCACATTAATCAAGGGAGAGATGGTGTAAGTTAACCCTTATCATTTGGAATACACCAATGTGTGAAATAAGTTTGACTAAAATAGTTCAAGGGTAGTGCCAGAATAGCTTGGCGCCTGTAGGCGCCAAGCTATTCTGGCACTACCCTTGAACTAAAGCCATTGGTCTATATCCTTATTTTGTAAGTTCTATAATGTAGCTTGCTTAATTATGGCAGTGTACAAATTTGAAGCGTTTAGCCTCAGTATGATATGGGTTAACACGCTGAGCTAAGCAGTCTAATTCCCGCCGCTAAACTTGGAAGTCGCCGCTCGTCTCTCAGGACTCCCCTACATGTTCAGGAGATCTATCATGATAGCTCAAGGTGGGACCAGAGAACGAGGGTGATAATGCAACATAAAATGTTTGAGCGACCGCCCTAATGAAGAGATCACCTGCCCACAAGCACTAGGCTGTTCCGGCGTCACCCTTGTACTTTCGTGGTTCAGCACCCTGCATCTATGCGTCTTGCTGACTGATTGTTTTAATAGCTTTTTTTTTTTCTTAATAGTTTGTTTGTTTGGTTGGTTTGTTGGCTGGTTGGTTTCGGTATATGAAGAACTGGGTTATAATTAAGTAAATGCAGCCGATTCCAACTCACAGGCATACATTCTCATGAACTGCTCATGATGGTCTGGTCTAGACGGCAGCGGCTAATGAGACTATAATTGCTCTGATGAACACCAAACGGCCTGTAGGACAGATGCACATGAGCCACCGCAACAACTACACGAAGAAGTGTTGCTGCGGTGACTCGTGACCATCTGTGCTTCGTGTTGTTGGGATCAGGTTCATTGGAGTCTATGCCCCTCGCAGGTGGACACTGTAATTGGAAGACTAACTGAAGGACTGATATAGTTTCACATTGCAAACGTGCGTGTCGGGAGCTGCGGCCGCCACTGAAGCGACATGAGACTTGCCCCTCGTGTCACGCGGCCCGATAAGGCGGCAACGCGCACCTATCTACCTGTCACATCAAAGGCCCGCGCTGATTGATGTGAGCCGCCAGTCAGCCGCAGATTAGTCCTGCCTTCTCACCTGACCACGGGGGCAGCTCAGGCAAGGACTCGTTATATTATCGCTTCTACACACGTTAGCAACCACATGGTCACCGCAGTATGTGACGAGTGCTGAGACAAGGGTGATGACTGGCGCTACGAAGAACAGGACAGGGGCAATCACTCCACAGAGGGAAGGAATGGATTTTTGCCGAGAGTTTTGTGTCCCTGACGCTCTCCAAGCGTCAATCTAATGACGTTCAGAGCGAGTCAGGGGCACGAAACTTAGTAGAAAATCTTCGATTCCCTCCACCTGTGATCGCTCTTCGTGCTACAGAACCAGGAAACATACACGAGTTATGTCCCCTGAAAGCGACTCTCACGTCTAAAAGAGTCACGGTCATATTTACCAAATTGGAACCAAACTGGTTTCAGTTTGGTACTTGTTTCAGATGCATGCCCCGAGGACTTAATTCGAGTGCCTATAATTATTGTCACTGCGGTATGTGACAAAGAGGCGGAGTGCATGTAGATGACTGACTTGCTCTGCGAAGAGCAGATCAAGAAATCTCAATATCACATCAGTAGATGATTCAGTTTTCTGTATAACTTGCAGTGAATCTAAATCAAACATAGTATTTTAAGTGTGATCCCTGCTCTCATAAGATTAGTCCACAGTGTCGTTTTCTAGCAAATCAGTTATTTTCGTCACAATGGACTAATCATCTGAGACTTCCTGATATTATTTAGCTCTGAAGTAAGAGCGATCTCTGTGTGTTACCAACAAAGGCTACAGCTTTGGTTACTACTCAACACTCATACAAAATACTCTCTACTGCTGGTTTCATCACATTATGTCATGTTTTATACTTCCATCAAACCATGTTTAGAGCATAAATATTATTCAACTTTTGCAGTGTCATTAATGTAAGCTCATGTTTGTCCATGCAGCAATAAACAAGAGAATTAATATATTCCTTACTATGCTAAGTTTTTGTTGTTGTTTCTTTTTTTATCATCGAAGGCTAATGTCAGTCTATATTTTGCATTATTAGGGTCTTTTGTGCAGATTAAGATTCTTTTGTTCCCTCTCTAACATTCTGACATCAATGTCACTCTTCATTTAGTTAGGCGGTCAGCCCCTCAGCAACCAACATAAATGTGAAAGAGGTATATATTCCCATGAGCTTCAGCGACCCCAACAAGAGGCATCGATTCTCATGAGCCCCTGCTATAGTAGGGGCTCATGAGAATCTATGCCTCTTGCTAGATCTTTCATACCTTGTGCATTGTTAACATTACATCGCTGTCCCACAAACTGCGGAAGACATAATTTGGGGTGGTATACCGTCCTATATCATCGACTGACGTTTGCGCATTACACTGTCTCACAGCTGATATCTAAACGAGTAGAGGACGCGTGACACGTCCTGTAAACTTGTCACTACCCTCGCGCATGAGTACAATAAATTAGATATCCCTCTTTGATGAGACCCGATCATCAGTCTCGCTTGTCAGCTTAAACGCAGCGGTAGAAAGAAGCCCACTGGTACTTCACTACCTCTACGTCAGTGTATATATATATGATCCAGTGTCAATGAAGAACCTCTGTTGACCTCCGTTTCATGAACACAGATGAGGACAGATAAGCTAGGTGAGACGTAAACTGCAAATAGTAGGTGTAAGTTAAACTTATTATAGGTAGGGCAGACGAGCACTTATAAGGAAGAAAACTTTCAGGCATAGATTAGTGATTTTATTTCATTACTCTTAATGAGTTTTGCAAGCAGAAAATGTGTACTGGTCTGTGATTTTGAACCTTACAGCTAAAGCCGTAAGGTCCAAAATCAGAGACCACTACACCAATGTTAAACATTCAAATGCTTCATTCAAATGGACATGTTCTAAGAGCAGCGACTGTCTCAGTACATACAGACAACTCACACACAAAAAACAAGAGGTATACATTCTCATGACCCCCTGCAACGCAGCTCATGAGAATCTATGCCTTTTGCAGATTTAAATCCCCCAATTAGCTGAAAAATTGTCATGATACTCTATGATCCTTGGAGATGAAAGAGGTTCTTCCGTGACAGGTGACTTGCAACAAACACTCCAGGCACACAGTCTCGATGCTTGCCTTTGATTTACTGTGATACCTGGGTTATGTTGACACCACCTATATAATACTAGTCTAGGCCCGCGCCTTTAATGTTATTTACAACGTCTGACGACGCAGAATGACAAAGATTCCCTCAAAGCTGAGTGGAATTTAAAGGAGCTCTGAAGTAATTCGTATAATGTTGCAGTCATAAATAAATATTAAAAACATAATAATAAGTTCCAAATGTGTGGACTGCAGAGAAGTATTTCTTAGTCATTTTAAGCAGTAATTTGTATCCTTTTCCCAACAGAGTTAAATTCCTGGTCTATCTATAGATAAGTGCTGTTTGTGGCATTGACCCCACTCTCACACACATTCACAAACACTCACACACCCGCGAGCGCGCATGCATGCAAGCATGTACACACACACACACACACACACACGCACACACACACACCTACAACTACCCCCCCCCCCCCACACACACACACACACACACACGTACAACTCCTCCCCTCACCCCCCTCGCCCATCCCCCTCCACACACACACATTCATGTACACAAGCATGCACACACACACACACACATCTACAACTCCTCCTCTCTCCCTCCCTCCCTCCTCCCCTCCCCCCTCCCCCCGCCACCCCACATACACCCACAAACACCTACAAGCCCACCCCTCACCCCTCCCCCCTCTCTCACACACAAACACACGCATACACACACAAATATTTACAAGAAAGCCACCCCCTTCCCCCACGCCGACCCCTTCCCCCAAACGCACACACACACGATCACACACCTCTATTTTAAGGCATCAAACGTGGGAAAGGTGACACATTAGCGGGACAGGTTTATGGATAAAATGAAGTGCACCTGTAGTTGGAGACTCTTGAGAACACTGACACTTAAAACACAACATGCTTCTTACCTTACCTTTGACATGGACATGGGATTAGGGGATCTGTTTCTGAACCTTCAGCGAACGGCGACTATCTGTTTAAAAAAACACCACAGGTTCAAATGACCTTCTGCACACGTGCACATGCACACAGAATGACTCGAGTCCAGACAGAAAAAGTTTTATCCACATTAGCGCGCTATCGACTGATGGCACAATGATTTCCTCTGCTTGAGCAAAAACGCAGTATATGAGTCCAGAAAGAAGCCAAGATCCCCATAAGCTCCCGCAAATGTGGGGGCTCATAAGAGCCCCCACATTTTCGGGAGTTCATGAGGATCTAGGCTTCTTTCTCTAATTCCAATTTGTATTGTGTTTTCCTGCAACAGAGGAAATCATCGCGCCGTCACTCTCACTGATCTCATTACAACAGATTAAACGCAAAGACAGGTGTTTTATGGGCTTGCACCGAGAGGCAACTGAAAGGCAATATATTTACAGAAAACATTTGCATTTCCACATAGCTTTACGTATTCTCCAGACCGCATAAATCACGGTTGTTGGTTTTTTTTTTTTTTTTTTTTTTTTTTTTTTTTTTTAAACGAGAGCTGTTTGACTTGAAGAGTTTTGTGGCGAGAAATAAACAAACCCTTTTTCTTGCAGTTTTGCCAGATTGCAACTGTCATACATATCTCGAATTCTGTTTAGAACTGGTAGTTCTAAACAGAATTTGAGATATGTGTGACAGACAATTTGTCAGGTTATTTTCTTCTTTTCTTGCGGCCAGTGTCGTTTTATGTCTTGTGTACTGTCAAGACTGAGGTTCAAAAATATTTTTATCCACTTACATGGGGCAATTTTATTTGACTATTCTTTGTAGGCATGATCATCTGTGTTTCCTGTTTCGGTCTGGGAAACTAATAATGAATTGCCTCCCTTTGTAACGTGTGCATCATGCGTAGGACTAAAGAGCAAAGGGAAATAACTCTTGTTAGTTAACACAAACAAATTCAGTTTATCATACAAGAAATCGATCTTGCAAAACTTTCTCGTACTTTTTTTCGATCACATGATAGGCAAACCGTCATTATCAACAGGTCTTAATTTGTGGTCGCCCATATTCGCATAAACCAGAAGATGTACGTATAAAGTACAAAGAACGGCCGTCCGGTTTCATGTGCCAAAGATATGGCTATTACAGGTAGTGCGTACGTGCTTAGAAATCAGAGAGAAATTACAAGTGAACCCTCTTTTCATGAACTCGTCGTAAAATGTAGGCCTTGTGCTCATCGACGAGGCAATGCAATCTATCTTCAAGAGTCACTAATACTCAAAAAACACATTAACCCCACATCTCAAAATGCATCGGTTTTTATTTGTCAAATACAATCGTATGCCCATTAGCAAAAAAATTACCCTGAAACAGATGATGAGAAACTCAGCCACTACCAGCAAGAGGCATAGATTTACATGGACCCCTGCTAAAGCAGGGGCCCATGTAAATCTATGCCTCTTGCAGGTGCGACCGCATAGCCGCGGAACTGCATCTAGGCGTGTATTCGATATTGAACAAGAGGGTCTAAGCTTGATAATCGGGGTTGCGAACTAACAGTACCCAATTCAACTTAACACTAATGCGCGGCTGTAAAATGCTTAATGGTTGGTTTGCCCGAGTCAGACGTCTTTGATGTTGATTACTGCAGCGTGTTCAGTGGTTACCGCAGCCTAAAACTGCGGCATGTTAATGATGCGTTATTTTTGGTGTAACCAATGGGAAGCAGAGACAGCTATTGCTTTTGGAGCGCGGCCTGGACCCTGATCAATTCAGGCGTACTATACCTTAGCATCTGCTGTGCCGTGCTTGATTTCAGTAGCAGGTCGACCTTGTCGGGAAAAAAAAAAAAAAGCAACCACCCTCACGTTTGAAAGCAAATCTAATTTTCTCCTGCTACTGTACACAAAGCGCCATTTACCTGCTTTACACCTGGTTTTAGGCCACACACATTAGCACCCTCCTATTCTGGTCCCACCTCTTGTCTTTCCCCGCCCACACGTACTCACCCCATCAGCCTCACAACCCCGCCTCCCCAGAACAAGCGCCATACCTGTTTACCCCATTCAGCAGTGATGCGACAACGAGATAGAGACAATGATAGTTCCAGGGTGGCGCCAGAAAGGCTTGGTACCTCAGGCATCAAGTTATTTTGGCTCCACCCTTGAACTATCGTGACCCGGCGATTAGAAGCTTCAATGTTATTCTGTGTGCCCCTTAAACTAAGCTCAGCTCAGCTCAACCCAACTCCGCTGTCCTGAACTAAAGTAAGCTCATTAATCCCAATTCAGCTCAACTCGTTTGATCTGAACTCAGCTCAACTCAGTTCGAGTCAGCCCGACTGACATCAACTAACCTCAACTTAGCTCAGCTCGTCTCGGCTCGGCTCGGCTCGCCTCGGCTCGGCTCATCTTACTCATCTCATCTCATCTGAAATCTCATCTCAACTCAACTCAGCCCAATACAACCCAGCTCAACCTAGCTCAGGTCAGCTCGGCTAACTTAAACTCAGTTCAACTCAGCTGAGCTTGACTATCTCTTTGACCATCTTTAAATTTATACAGTCTTCAGAGGACAGCTCCCAAATCAGATTCGGAATAAATTTCAACTTCCATACTCAGTGCGTTGAATGCGTTAAGCACTGAGTCATATCCACCCCTGTACACCTCTTCGTCAAGCAGACTCCCTAGGAAGCGCCTGTCGGCGATATCTTGCCGAGGTGTTCTTTGATCTGCCACACTACATCTCGCAAACTGATAGTCAGCCTGACAGCGTCTGTCTCAAGAGCCTATATCTTCACAAAACACAGATACACTCTTGTGCTCAGTCTACGCCAAAAACCGACCCATCTGCAAGAGGCATAGATCTTCACGAGCCCCCGCCTGTGGCGGGGGCTCATGAAGATCTGTGCCTCTTGCTGGTTTTGATTATATTTTAGATCCGTGTGTATACTTCAGACGAAGGTGCACGCGGACTTTAAGGTTCAGAGTCTTCGTGATAGACGAGACCTAAACAGTCGTAATTTCAAAAATCTTCCCGTCCTCTTCTTCGGAAACCCAGATATAACTGAGTCCAGTTCTCGTACATCAGATACAGATCACAAATAAGCCTTTGACCACTCCTACATATCTATACCACTTGTAGGTCTATGCCTCTTGAAAATTGTAGACGGTTGCTGCGTGACTTTCTGGTTGTAAATTCGAAGCGACATCTCCACCGGTAAATATTTTGACGTGTTTGCGACTAGGCATCTACGATCAAGTACAGATACGGTTTGGCGTTAAGTGTCTTTTTTTGCAACATGATGGTCGATGAGTACCCTGGGGTTTTGTACCCGGGCCATTTACTGGGTTTCCTCTGAGTGGCAGAAGAACGCAGGAGTACGCAATATCACAGATGGAGAGTGCCTACTTGAGGTACTCATGTCATATAGTACACGGGCGCTTATCCAAGTGTAAAGGTACCCGATATGAACAAGAGGCACCCTTCAGTTTTGGGATCCAAAGTTCAGATCCTGCTGTAAACCTTTGTTTATAACGCTCATGTAATATTTCGACTTGACGGCCGGCAACTATACATGTGTAACTACTAACTTGAATCTGATTTATGCTTTAGTGGTTGATAGAAAACCAGCCTTATGTTCAGTCTTTAAATTCGTGTCTAGTGGTCTATGATTTTGGCCCTAAAGGCTTTCAGCCGTAAGGTCCAAAATTACAGGCCAGGACACATATCTAGGCCTGGTGTCGTGTTCACCTTTCTCGCTCAGCAGTCTTTTCTTTTAAACTTAATGCACGCACCCTCACCATCCAGCAAATCATAGCCAAGATGGCGAAAAGATTACAAGAAAGCCAGACAGACGTGTGAAAGCTGCAGCGATATTATCTCGATATTGTTAAAGTCAATTAAATTAATTTCCTCATTACATTTCATCGTCGTCTACCTTCATTGCACTTTCACTGAACGATTCTTCGGCCCTCATTTCGTGTAATCATTAGACATCTCGTCTTCGGCGTCTCGCCTGCCCGGCTCGTCTAAAGATATATTTGTTGAGTTCAATGTAAGTTAATGTAATGTCTGTTTTACTTTGTAATATAAGCTGCACACGCTGTAGAATAGCATTAACTTTGCGACCTCAAGCTCGAGGCACTCAGCCTGTGCGGCAACTGTGTACGCCAAAGGTGGATCGGTGCCCATAAATAAACTGAGAATAATCAGGACATTTTGGCGATTATGATTCAGACATGTGCATAACCGTTATAATAACATACTGACGAGAGAAATAAATGCGACATCATTTGTATCATCGGAAACACTTCAGTGTTTCCCATGATTCTAATGTTGTCGCATTTCGTTTGCTCATATCATAACAAACAGAAACCATAAGCGTGACTTATCGACTGGCAATCTTGAGTTGTGCGCTGGTTGCTGGTTTGTGATTCGCATGCATTGTGGCAATGCAAGTGCCTGCTATTTACATATTAACTCATTCAGCCCGGAGGCGTCATCTAAGACTATGCACCTCAGTGTTGCAGGAAATGGATCGACCATAATTCAAGGGCAGTCCCAGATTAGCTTGGCGCCGACAGGCGCCAAGCTAATCTGGCACTGCCCTTGAATTATCATGGTCAACCCATCTCCTGCTGTAGTGCGTCAGGGCTGAATGAATTAATTACATATATTATGTGTTGGTACAGGAAGTGAGAATGATAAGTTTGAAATGTAAAGAATGAGAAGTATAGGTAAGTAAGTGGTCGTTAGAAGCTCTAAGGATTTCCTTCAATCCGTTCCATCGCATCCAGATTGCATTCTGTTTGATGATCTGTGAGTTTGGTCCGGAAAGAAGCCGTAATGTCCAACATCACATACCTTCACACATTGCAAGAAAAACTAAGTCAAAGCAGTCGCTAACAGGCGGCTGTTAGAGGCTTTTGGAAACTGTGAACAACAAACCATATGTTGTTGATTCGGGATTTAACGTCTACGGCATCGAAGTGGTAAAGGGCAGCCTTAACTCATTCGAGCCGTGCCGCCTCCGGCTACGCAGATTGTGTCGCGCTTCCTGAGGCGGCACGTCTCAAATGAGCTAACAGGCGAGTTACTGGGGAACGGGGACATCTATCGCCTATGAAATACGACCTGTACACTGATAAATTCAGGCGCACTGTAACTTGGTCACTTTGCTTTCCAGGATCATTCAACGGACATGAGTACATATGAACAAGTCCGTCTTTTTGCCTGGACCATACAGACAAGAATGCAGTGCACTACTTATCTTTCGTAGGTAATTCTGTATAACTGTGTGTACAGCGTTGAGTGATTTCCATTAGCTCAAATACTGTGTTCGAGACAGTGGTAGAACCGCCGCTCCGCACCCAGAAGGTAAATAAAACTGCTCATTAAACTCATTAACCTGGCTGTCTTTTGATACCTGAGGCGTGAAGGGTCGTTGTTTTATCGTCTGTTTTGAGACAGCTGGTGACGGGGCCTTTGATATACTTGTCTGCCGTGCGAAACTGGCGCGCCTAATTTGACGCCAAGATGTCACAACATCAACATTAAACACCAGTCAGCAAAATATAAACATAGATTTTGAACCTGATTTTGTTCCATCTTTTCTCATTTAAACTCTTCACTGCCAGTTGTTGAAGACTTTCATTGTTAACCCATTCTAGAGTTCAGGGATCAGAGGCTCTCCCCACCTCCACCCTGGTTGCCTCAATTCGCTACCGCTGAAGCAGTAGCGAATCGGTTGAGGCAACCAGTGTGACGTGCCACTAAGAGGTTGATGGACCCTTTTATCCCTGAGCTCGAGGCCTCAGCGGTAGCGAATCCAAATAGACAAACAGTGTAAACGATAGGCCCAACTCTGATGGCATTTGTGTGTTCATCATATTGAATGAAATACTATCAGATGACTTTTTTTTTCATCTGAAAAACTGAGTCCCAATACTTTACAGCTAAAGACATAGATTGTCATCAGTGCCTTCAGACACAGGGGCTCGTGACAACCTATGACTCTTGTAGATGACATCATGGGCTATTTAATGGATTACGCGGGAGATCAAGTTCATTTCAAGATGTCTACACTGGAACAAAAATTTAATGTAGTCAGCTGGCGTGGCTTGGGAAGACGTCCGACATTTGTGATGATAGATCTGATTGACAGGTTATTGATGGTCTTTAGTGACGTACACCTGTGACGTGAAGAAGGAGAGGTTGACTGCTTCTGTTTATAATTTATGGAATGTTAGGTCGGTTTCTTTATTATTTTTATTATCATATTATCATGAGGGTGATTGTGATGATGATAAAATAATAATAATAATAATAATACATGGTATTTATATGGCGCATTCCTCATAATATTTATAATATAACTCAATGCGCAGGCGAAAACAACGCACACACACACAGCACACACACACACACACACACACACACACACACACACACACACACACACACACACACACACACACACACACACACATAGTCTGCAGGAGTGGGGGGGGTGTACAGAAAACCGTAGAGATCACACGAAAGTCTACGAGAAAAGGTGAGTTTTTAACTTAGCTTTGAACTGCGTAAGGGGGGAGGCATTTCTCAACTCAGTCGTTAAGGAATTCCAAATTAAAGGAGCAGTACATCTGAAAGAGCGTTCACCGGCAGATTTGAGATGGTACTTTGGAACTTTGAGAAGTTTATCTCCCGATGAACGCAGTGAGCGAGAGGGCTGGTAAGTGATCAGACTGGAGGAAAGGTATGACGGAAGACTGCCATCAAAGTGGCGGTATGCAAGGGTCGCAATCTTAAACTGTATGCGGGATTGGATTGGAAGCCAGTGAAGGTCTTTCAGTATAGGGGTTACGTGGTCTCGTTTTCGCCTGCGCTTCACAAGCCTTGCGGCATTATTTTGAACTCGCTGAAGGCGGCTAATCTGCTCAGATGGAAGACCAAAAAGCAGAGAATTGCAGTAGTCAAGACGGCTCGTGACAAAAGCATTCACTAACTTTGCAGTGGCAGATTCAGAAAGACTGTGTCGGACAGATGCGATGCGTCTCAGAGAGTATGAAGCACCACGACAGATTTCACCGACGTGATCCTGCATACTCAAAGTCTTATCAAGCTTGACACCAAGATATTTGACCGAAGACTGAAATGGAATATGATATCAGTGTCATCTATGCGTAGAGACTCAGTGTGAATTTGTTGAAGCCGGGATGCTGAGCCAACGGGTAGTAACTCTGTTTGTTACTGTCCATCCATGTCGTGACATCGTCAACACAAGACTTGATGCTAGTTTCAACAGACTGAAATTCCCCAGGTGGACTACTCTGAGAGATTTTGGTGTCATCTGCATACTTATGATAAGAACACTGATGGCTGGAAATAGCATCTGACAGCGGTTGTGAATACAACGTAAACAATACGGGGCCTAAGACAGAGCCCTGAGGCCCTCCAAACTCCAGAATGGAAGGTCTAGAGACACTGTCTTTTACACCTACAAACTGGTACCGATCGGAAACGTAATCAAACCAAGAGAGAACCGTTTCACGTAGGCCAAAAGTGATTTCCAAAGTGATTTCAAGCCTAATGATGATGATGATGGTTATGATGATCACGATGATTAAGTAGTATTAGTAGTAGTAGTAGTAGTAGTAGTAGTAGTAGTAGTAGTAGTAGTAGTTGTTGTAGTAGTAGTATTACCTTGGAAGTCATGCAAGAGCCAGAACAGTTGCAGTTAAAATTTTAGGATGTCCTTGCGAAGAGAGAGATTGAGAGAGAGAGAGAGAGAGAGAGAGAGAGAGAGAGAGAGAGAGAGAGAGAGAGAGAGAGAGAGAGAGAGAGAGAGAGAGAGTGAGAGAGAGAGAGAGAGAGAGAGAGAGAGAGAGAGAGAGAGAGAGAGAGAGAGTGAGAGAGAGAGAGAGAGAGAGAGAGAGAGAGAGAGAGAGAGAGAGAGAGAGAGAGAGAGAGTGAGAGAGAGAGAGAGAGAGAGAGAGAGAGAGAGAGAGAGAGTGAGAGAGAGAGAGAGAGAGAGAGAGAGAGAGAGAGAGAGAGAGAGAGAGAGAGAGAGAGAGAGAGATGATTTTCATTAACTCCTTTACTGGCAGTGGTCGCAGATTGCGTTTCTGAAATCTTTGTCAGTTCAGAAGGGCCCTCCAAATAATACAGAATCAAAGTGGTGCCAGAAAGAGGTATAAATCCTCATGAGCCCCGGCGGGGCTGTGGTCGTCCATGAGAATCTATGCCTCATGCAGTTGGGTCGTTTTTACCTTTTTTTCTGAACAGTGGAGGGTTTAATCTGATCTCAGCCAGTCGTTTGACATGAAAGCACCATTTTCATACAAATAACAACCGATAGCATCGAAACGAAGTTTTTCTATTAAAGTCCTATTCTCGTGTACCCATCAAATTCTCGTGTTATTCGCACTGTGAGAAACAAAAACAAAAACAAACAAAAATGCGCTTATCGTCATTACCCAAGCGATTAATGGCCTTTTTACGAATAATGATCTGGTTGCACATGTTGTCACATCGCCCACCATTATTACTCACAAATAATACTGTTGTTTTTGGTTTTGTTGATTTAAACCCCAAAGTACCTTAACCTGATTATCTCAATTTTGTCTTTCTTTGTAAGACATAAGAAAACTTTGGGGATTTTTATACGCCCCTGCATCTGCAAATGCTCATGTTAATCTATGCCTCTTGCAGGCAATAGGGGTTGACTGAAGGACTGTGTAATATCTATTAGCATAGTGTAAAAACAGCAATGCACAGGCTACCCTTCAGGCGTGATCTGATCCAGTGATAGACATAGGCATAATTAATTTCACGCTGTCGAGGGACAAAGCCTGCATTAACTCATTCGAGACGTGCCGCATTTGGATACGCGTTAAAGATTCATCATCAGCAGGTTCTTGTTCATGTACGCATATTTTTTTCCAGCTTGCTCAACTCTTTCTTTGTAATACTGAGTGGATCATAGTGGACTTGACTCACCCGCTCGAAAATGGCAAAGGTTGTATGTTTATCATTTATACTTAACTCATTCTACCCCAACACCGAAATCCCAACATTTTGCCGTTGTCCTCTGAAGACTGCATTGCAGTGCAGGACACAGATCGACCATGATCGTTCAAGGGTGATGCCAGAATAGCTTGGCGCCTATGGGCGCCAAGCTATTCTGGCATCACCCGTGAACTATCATGGTCGATCCTTATTTTGCTGTGGTGTGTCTGGGGTAGAATGAGTTAAACCCCTTCACTGCTGAGAAAAAGTGAATATAATCCAGTCGCAAGAGACATAGCTCCTCATGAGCCCCCGGGACTGCGGGGGCTCATGAGGATCTATGCCTCTTGTTGACACCACTGTGTTTCCCGGCATTGTTCATGGGACGGCTGGAGCTCTTTCGCTATGGATGTACTCAGATTTCAGACGTACAATGTAGACCAGTGGCAGTGAAGGGTTTAAACGACTATTAAATACTACACGTTCTTCCTCTTTTTTTTTTAAACTTTCTTTGTGATCAGCTTACGCGTGGTAGTTAACGTCTTGGTCTGGATTCAGCTTCTATTCATGACTGATGGCTCATAATACTGATATCGAGTGGACAAGTTGAACATGTTTTGATGGGCCGAGCGAGAGCATTATCTTTGCCATCTCAGAAATGGTTTTATTTACCAGGCGTCTGGTTTCATAGCCACGGCTTTCCGGCGAGGTGTGAAGATATTATCATAGTTGGTGATTGCAGAATTCATATACTGTCAACAGTCCTCTCTGCAAAAGGCAGAAACTCTTATGAGCCTCTGCAGCCGCAGGGGCACATGAGAATCTACGCTTCTTGCATCTGGCTGTGGTTGGGTGTTTTCAGTTGTGTTTAGACCTAATTAGGATGCTATCATATCCGTCTAAAATGTCCGTCAACAGGATGTCGCGGTGGGGAGCCGGGGGGGGGGGGGAGGGGGAGGGCGTGAGGGGGAACTGAAAGCACCTGGAAAAAATCTCATTTGCTACGGAGTCGTGGTTTGTCAACGACCTCTCGTCAATCATGATAGTGGATTAAGATTATTAAGTTGGGGTGGGGTGGTGTTGGAACGGGAGGGGAATACCCAGTAAGCAAAGAATCCTCGGGCCAAAGTCGGCCCTAGGATCTCTTGGTTACTGGGTAGAGGCGAGGCAGGGGGGGGGGGGAGGGGTATGGTGTTAGGGTAGCCGGGGTGGGGTGGGGTGGGGGATAGTTCTGGTAATGACTGTCATAAATCTGGTGATCAATGTTAGGGGTGGAATACAGCGTTTTCCGGCAGTAACAACCACGTGATTTCCATTTGATGCTGCTGATCCGGAGATTCTGCTTAACCCTACTGACTATCTGATCTGTGGCTTAATTCGGACCTCAAGGCTGGAATAAATATTATGGCTCAAAACAGATATCTATCAACGCGTGTTTGTTGGACTGTCAACGTTCGTTTAAAGGTCGTACTGATCATTTCTAAAATTGTCAAAAGCGTCATCGTCATTCATCATTGCTGACTCCATATCGTTGTCCATTTTTCCGATCTTTAGATCCGATTTCACACATTGGGTCCTTCGGATGAAGTTCCCAGATATGATGGGCATGTTGTCCTCTGAAGCCTGCATAACAATTCAGGAGACTGATCGAGCACTGATGATAGTCTGTCCTCTGAACTGAGACTGCGTAACAGAACAAAAGAAATGTCGACCATCGTGGTTCAAGGGTGGTGCCAGAATAGCTTGGTGCCTACAGGCGCCAAGCTATTCTGGCACCATCCTTGAACTATCATGGTCGACTGTTTCTTGCTTCAGGTCTTCATGGGTTTTGCATGACTCAACTATTGTGAGCGCATAAGAGCCCGCATAGTGTCTTCTTTTAGTGACTTAAATGTATCCCCACTATCGCAAATGACTAGCCCCATCAATCACTTCCGTTATCCAGTGTACCAGTCACCAGCGATGTTATCGTCCATAGTAGTCTCTCGTTCACTCTTTCATTATGTTCTTAAATATCGTCAAACTGACTACTTCTCTTGAATTTGAGTTCAGCATGGTTAAGGTCGTCTAAGCAGACGTTTGCATGCCTGCATAATATGTGATTTAATAAACACTTTTTTTTCGAGGGGAGGGGGGAGGATGGGTGCGGGGGGTTGGGGGGGGGGGAGGGGGCGGATTTCGTTTCACGGATTGCTGAGTTGGTCGCTTAATCAAAGCCAAGAAGTAGGACTCTTCAATCAGCATATAAGGGTAGTCTTGAGGTGAATGTGTGTGTGTGTGTGTGTGTGGGGGGGGGGGGGTAGTGGAGGTGGGGGAGAGGGAGAGGGGGGGGGGGTGTCAACCAAGCTCGTTAACTAGTCTCAGGTTGGACACCTTTATTTTAGCGGTGTTTCGCTTGGTTAGATGCGATAATTCCAAGTTAACTTTATGCCGCGAGAACACCGCATCTGGATATGCGACTTTATGCTTCGCAATCAAATAAAGCAAAAGAGTTAAAGAACCAACTGCTATTATACTAGACCAAAGGAAAATTTTGATTCGTTACTATACAAAGTGTGTCTCGTCTTTAGCGCAGGTGCTTTAAGAGTCTCTGTCGATTTGAAACTTATCGCTGTAAACCCGTCTCTCGTCAATGACTGGAGAACAGCAATGTTAAGTTTAAAGTGCTGACATTAACTATGTATTCATCGGCAGATGCAAATTGCTTTTAATGATTTATTGCACTCTAGGTCCTAGAGAACTTTAACTCCTTGACTGCTACTGACGATACCGGCCGCGTTTCGGCGGAAAAGACGCGTTCACGCGTCTTTTCCGCCGAACGTTATCGTCAGTAACAGTCAAGGGGTTAATTTCTACACGAGTGATACATGACAAACTTACACTGCTTACTAACTCTCCATGCTTCACTTTTTACATGTTTATGCCAATGATTAATGTCAGATCGTAAGATACAATACCTGTGTCTGGTATGCTATGCTGCATACGCTGTTTTATTGTACCCTGCAGTTTATCATCGTCTGTTGCTAGCCTGACACCCTCCATCCTTTGAGAAACACAGATGTAAATGAGGCCAGTAATAGGCAAATGCCTCCCTGAATCCATTCAATCATTGAGCAAAGCTAAAGCAATCATTTACTGAAATATCGTCAATATATTTATTAGCATTGCCACAAAGGTCAATCTTAAACTGTAATTAAAGTATTATTATATTGAAGGCTATCCTTAGATGTTGAATGAAGAGTCCTACTTCTTGGCTTTTGGTTAACCGACCGAGATACAGCTAAACAAATAATTCACATCTTAGCGCAGATGGCAGCTATCATAATGCAATGTCATTTCCATACATTTCTTATAAACAATGGACTCAGAAACATAATTCCTCAATCAAAATAATTTATACACGAGTGTATCGGAACAAATGCCAACATACTGAAAAACTCGAGTCAGATTATACGTATTTGATTACTAACATTGCAAATTTATACATACCTGTTCGTACAGCCACTCTATAGTCAATCTAAATGGGGTCCAATCTGTGCAAACAAGACGCATAGATTCACATGGGCCGCTGCGAATGCAGGGGTCCATGTGAATCTATGTGTATTGCAAATAGAAGTAAACACGTACGCAATTGTCGCAAAATTTACGACATCGATTCGACTCTAGTGGCAGGCTTCTTTTTTGGGTTGTGATATATATCGCCACATACAGAGAGGCCAATATGACGTTTATGGCATCTCTCTAATCTCGTGAGAACCCGATAGCGTTCTGAGACGAGATGAAGTAGTATATTTGTCACATAAAGTATACACCAGGTAGACGGGGTCCCTGATACATACAGCTTAATCCTACATTTAAGCCATTTGTGTATGCACGGTGTCGAGCATTCGTCATTTTTAGCCTTTTTGCGTACTTTAGATTGTCCGTGACGTCAGAGCGTATGTGTGCTGGTCTGTGATTTTGGACCTTATGGGTTGTAGCTGTAAGGTCCCAAAACCGACCAGCAAATGTAATGGCATCATAATCCAAACCAGACAGATGACTGCCAAGCGTGTAAGATGTCAAGAAATTCCTAACAAACCAAAAAAATAATGCACATAGAAATTGTGATTTACTTGTCCTTTCTAAGAGTGTTTCTTCCTCTGTTTGAAATTTCTTCGTAATGGCTTCACTGAAATCACAGGTGACATGTATTTGTTAGATTGCCAGACAAGAAGTCATTCAAACACTACTCTTTAACTGTCACGATTAACCCTTCTTCAGCACTGACTTGGAGAGCCGTAGACCAAATCAGACACTATCTATAGAACTATCAGTGTCGACCAGTTCTGGCAACTGGAGATTGACAATGAAATTGTTTTCGAGAGAGTCATGAAGCTAACTCTCTGGCATGACGTATGACGTGCTTGCCGTATGAACTCTCGTATTGATGCCAAGTCACTTCTCATGTGACCGCTTCGCTAAAAGCTTGACAGAAACACGTCAACTCAATGCTGTTTATTGTTCAATGTCCTGTGTCATGTGGTTTAAACATTAACGCAAACACATCAGCTAAAAGTAGTTAATTGTTAGATTCCAAAGTTGCGTCAACAAGCTATGTCCGTATTCATGACATGGCATGGTGAATTTTTCAGTAGATTGCAAAGAACGTTTTAAACCAGTGTGTGCTAAATATGAATAATTTTATTTGTTAAATGTGCAAATATCTGGTTGATCAAAGCAGCCACCACTCATCTCATAAACATTTAGAACAAAATGAAACATCATTTTCTTGGCACCCCCTGTAATGTAGGCTTGCCTTACCTGTGTGTCGTCCGGTGTTGGTCTTGTACCCAACGATGATTTTGTACCCAACGGCTCTATGCGATAAAGTAAAAAGGCATAGGCTAGTACATACTTTAATGTTTGTGCATATATTGTATATTTTCCAAACTCAAAAGCATCCTCATCCTGGGGGGTCTGAAAAAGATGCAAGGCTCGTCATACTCTGTTCACATCTGCGCATACTAGAAGGACGGGGAGATTCGACATTCATTTTATGACACATTCTATGGAAGAAATGAAGACTGTGTGCTGGTCTGTGATTTTGGACCTTACGGCTTTCAGCCGAAAGGTCCAAAATCACAGACCAGCACATATCCATCCATAAGCACAGACTCCCCCGAAACGTCGGGATGTGGCAAAGCCGCGGCGATGCACGAAAAACAGACAGGGATTATGGTGGCCATTAAGAAACATCAAAGGGAAGGTTTTCTGCCCGTACCTGCGTGGATATGTCCCGTGACCGTCGCGCGCGACAAACAATGACATCTTTGTAACCGCCAGCTTATCGAGGAGTAACATAACGGCGAATGAACAATCTGAAGAATTTCAACAGTGAGTTTTTTGTTTGTTCTTTTTGCAACGATGAGGATGACAGCTTGCAAACTAGTTTTTCATACTTGCCGCTTGTAAACTTACAAACTAATGAAAAGAAAAAAAGAAGGAAAAAAAAAAGGAAATACAAGAAATACTTTCAATAATTAAAATGTTTATATGTTTAATTTTTTAAGTAAAAATATAATAAACGAATCAAATACTTACTTACTTACTTACTTACTTACTTACTTACTTACTTACTTACTTACTTACTTACTTACTTACTTACGCCTGTCACCCCTCCCCGGGTATAGGCCGTCGACCAGAGACCTCCAGCGACTCCTGTCCTGTGCTTCTCCTTCGATTTTACTCCAGGTGGTTGTCTGCTTAGAGGTCTCGACGCCAGGTGTTTCTCGGCCTGCCTCTTTTCCTCTTTCCCTGGGGGTTCCATGACAATGCCTGCCTAGTGATACTGGAAGCTGGCTTTCTCAGACTGTGACCAATCCATCCACATCTTCTTCGCCCAATTTCATTCTCTGCTATTATCTGCTCTGTTCTCTCCCAGAGTCTGACGTTGCTGATCTTCTCTGGCCAGTGCATTTTCAAAATTATTCTAAGGCAACTGTTTATGAAGATCTGTACTCTGTTGACTGTGGTTTTTGTCAATCTCCAAGTCTCTGCTCCATATAGGAGAACTGCTTTTACGTTGGAGTTGAAAATCCGGACTTTGGTGTGTTGTGACAGCTCTCTGGAACTCCACACCTTTTTCAACTGGAGAAAGGCTGCTCTGGCTTTACCGATTCGTGCTCTGACATCTGCATCAGTGCCGCCTTTTTTGTCTATGGTGCTCCCGAGATAGGTGAAGGACTCCACCTCCTCCAACGGGGTGCCAGCAAGCAAGACTGGTTCTTCCCTGGTTGTGTTCAGCCTCATTGTCTTTGTTTTCTGTTTGTGGGTGGTGAGGCCCACTTGGGGCGAGATGTCAGCAAGCCTCGTGGTCTTGTCCTGCATTTGTTCATGAGTGTGGGACAGTAAAGCCAAGTCGTCTGCAAAATCGAGGTCGTCAAGCTGTGTCCACAGTGTCCACTGTATTCCACTTCGTCAGTGCTCTGTGGTCCTCTTCATGACCCAGTCTATGGCCAGTAGGAAGAGGAACGGAGACAGCAAACACCCCTGCCTGACACCGGTTCTGACCTGGAGCTCCCTGGTGAACTGCCCTTCGTGGATCACACGACATGTCATGCCATCGTAGCTGCTCTTGATCAGGCGGACGAGCTTTGTGGGTACACCGTAGTGTCGTAGGAGTTTCCACAGAGTCTCTCGGTCCACGCTGTCAAATGCTTTCTCGTAATCCACAAAGTTGACGTACAGCGGGGAGCTCCACTCCAGAGACTGTTCCACGATGATGCGGAGAGTGGCGATCTGGTCTGTACATGATCGGTTTTTCCTGAATCCTGCTTGCTGGTCTCTCAGCTGGGGGGTCAACGGAGCTCTTCATTCTCTCCAGGATGATCCTTTTGAAGACCTTTCCTGGTACTGACAGCAAGGTGATTCCTCTGTAGTTGGAACACTTGCTGAGGTCGCCTTTCTTGGGAAGCTTGATTAGGTACCCCTCCTTCCAGTCAGCCGGCATCACCTCCTCTTTCCAGATCTTTCCGAACAGTGGGTACAGCATCTCTACTGTTGTCACTAGGTCTGCTTTCAGAGACTCCGCTGGGATGCCATCTGGCCCTGCTGCTTTGCCGTTCTTCAAAAATGTCACTGCTCTTCTGATCTCTTCCCGGCTGGGTCTGTCACAGCTGATGGGTAGGTCGGTCTCTGCTGGCTGGATGTCTGGGGTGTCGGGTGGGCTGGGTCTGTTCAGTAACTCTTCAAAATACTCGGCCCATCTGTCGAGTTGGTCTGCTCTGTCTGCAATAGGCTTGCCTTCTTTGTCTTTTACTGGTCTTTCTGTATGGCCATACTTGCCCGACAATCTTCTGGTAATGTCGTAGAGCTGTTTCATGTTGCCGCTGCCTGCTGCCTTTTCTTCCTCTGCTGCCAGGCTGTCTGTGTAGGCCCTCTTGTCTGCCCTGATACTCCTCTTCACCTCGCGGTTAGCTTCTGAGTATTCCTCCTGTGCCCTTGCTTTGGCTGCTCTCGTGCGACTGATGTTGACAACTGCTTTCTTCTGCTTCCTCACTTCTATCTTCTTCAAGGTCTGTGCCGACAGCCAGCCCTTGTGATGGTGTTTCCTGAACCCTACAGTGTCTTTGCAGGTTGAGTTCAGCGCCTCTCTAACTGCCTTCCACTGCTGCTCTGTGGTGACCGCCTCCTCTTCATTTACTAGCTCCTGTAGCGCTTGAAACCGGTTAGACAGCACCAGTTTGAACTCTTCTCTCACACCAGTCTCTCTCAGGAGGCCTACATAATAGCGCTGTCTTCTTGTTGTCTCTGTGCGGCTTTTCTTTAACTTGAGCTTTATTCTCAAGGTAAGCAGATGGTGGTCTGAGGCGACATCTGCTCCCCTCTTCACTCGAACTTCTTGAAGGGATCTTCTAAATTTATTGCTAATGCAGATATGGTCTATTTGGTTCTCTGTAGTATGGTCAGGTGAGACCCAAGTTGCTTTGTGTATTCTTCTGTGTGGGAAGATGCTGCCTCCAATGACAAGTCTGTTTAGAGCATAAAAGTCTACAAACCTCTCCCCGTTCTCACTCATCTCCCCTAGTCCCTGTCTCCCCATCACCTCTTCGTATCCGGTGTTGTCCTCCCCTATTTTGGCATTAAAATCGCCCATGACGATGGTAATGTCTCGCTCCGCACATTTGTCCACAGCACTCTGGAGTCGGTCGTAGAACTCTTGTTTCTCTTCCTCGTCACTGTCATTGGTGGGCGCATAACACTGGATGACGTTCAACTTGATCTTTCTCCTAGTTCTAAAGGCTGCGGTGATAATTCTTGGCCCAAGAGGTTCCCAACCCATCAGCGCTCTCTGTGCCACTGGTGTCAGCATGAATGCTACTCCTTCTGTATGGGGGGGGGGGGGGGGCATTCTCCTCTTCATGACCTGAATACAGAATCATCTCCCCACTTAACAGCATTTTCTGGCCAGACTGCGTCCATCTGGCTTCACTGATACCTAGCAGGGAAAGGTTGTACTTTTGCATTTCCGCTGCTATCTGAGCGTCCTTGCCGCTCTGGTACATGGTCTTGACATTCCATGTGCCCATGGTTGTGTCCCTGGATAGAGAGAGGCGGCTCGGTCCTTCCGAAGACTTCCGGCTTTAAAACATAATATGTACATTTACAGTCACAGACCTGCCGGTGACTTCCTCGGTCAGAGGTGCTACCATTACTTTGCTTGACCGTTCTCATCCAACAAGAGGCATAGATTTTCATGAGCCCCTGCTTCTGCATGGGCTCATGAAAATCTACGTCTCTTGATAATGGATGGCTCAGGATGAAAAGGAGGCACATTAGGGGCCATGGGTTGGGAAACAAGCACACAAACAACATGCACAATTAAACCCAGACAATGGTCTTCAGAATGATGAAAGCTGGATGGTAGACACAAAGGGGAAGATTATCAGTCAAGGAGAAAGTAGATTGTGCCTCAATAAGACATTACTGCGAAGATAGTTTGTGTCTCAGTAAGACATTACGGACTTGTGAGGTAAGACAGCAAGTCCGTTTTTGTAAAACGCAAGATATTTATTGTATTACAATGAAATTCTCGTCTTTCACAAAACGGATTCACTGTCTTTTGCCTTCAGAAGCAGATTAGCTGGGAAGACATACTGGAGTCGATACACGTATATTGGCGAGCAAAAGAAATGCGACGTCATTTGAATCATCGGAAACACGTCAGTGTTTCTGATGATTCAAATGCTGTCGCATTTATTTTCATCGTCAGTATTTAATAACGTGTATACTTCGCAAGCACAGGCCGGTTCAAATGGTGTCTATATTAATCTACATAAGCGTTACAGCATCACCGGTTCGTCAGTGGCTAACCAGGAATCCAGAGAAAGCATCAGCAGGAAGAAGTGATAAATTTAAACATGTTCCTCCCACATTTACGCACTAACGACATCAAAGAGCTTCAAGATATATGCAGCACCTAAATCATGCACGTTAGTGATGGCGCGAAGACCCCATAGAGGTAACTCGACATTTTCCACTCGTGGACGAGTTGTTAATGGGCGGGAAGGAGAATGTGTGGGATGGGCCTGGGACAGCGGTGGTGGCCAGAGGAAGGAGGTAATTGGGGGTGGATGGGTGAAGTTTTAACCCATGTAACCACACGGCGTATTTCCAACATTTTGGAGTTTTCATCTAGCGACTATGTATCCGTCCGTTGTCATCACGCGCCAAGCTCATCCGGCACTATCCTTGAATAATCATGGTCGATCCATCTTCTGCTGGAGTGCGTCGGGGCTAATTAGGCCGCAAAACAGTCCAGGAATGGTGAAGACCTGCACTGATTGCGAACACCATCGCATACAACACATCAGTCTGTCCCTTTGCTACACTTGTCTATTACTATATTCGTGGTTTGCGAAAGAAAATGTGATACATGTGTAAACAGAGTCAGCAAGAGGCATAGATGTTCATGAGCCCCCGCAATCCGCGGGGTCCCATGAACATCTATGCCGCTTATAGAAGTAATCTAAAGCATCCATTTAGGTAGGTTTAGCCCTTTCAGCGCCAACACCCTACAGCAGGAGGTGGTTTGACCATGATAATTCAAGGGTAGTGCCAGATCAGCTTGGCGCCTTCAGGCGCCAAGCTAATCTGGCACTACCCTTGAATTATTATGGTCAATCCACCTCCTGCAAGTGGTACATAGTCGTTAAGTAACACTTCCGAAACGTACCATTACCTACAAAACGCCAGACTCCCCTTTTGCTATTAAAGTAACACAAGATTAAATTGATGTCAGCAAGAGGCATATCTCTTCCTGAGCACCCGCAATTTGCAGGGGCTTAAGTAGATCTATACCTCTTGCAGAGGCGAAGTATTCGCCGCGGAATCATAGTCCATCGTCACAGCAGTCCTGGATTTGAGAGGAAACACAGGGATGAAGGACAGTACAAAGTGATATACAGTCAGATGGATTACTGCGGCTATTAACGACATCAAAGGCGGATTTATGTCTGTATCTCAGTAAACACACCGCCTACAACATGTTAAATGGCGTACGTATACAAGTATATCACATATTTTCCGGAACAAATAAAAATTAAATATGTATTTAAGGCGAGTTATTTTCGGTACGTTTTGGATTTGTATAGGTGGCATTTTATACAGGGTCACCTTCGCAGTGGTGGGGTTCTGAATACTTCAAGATTTAAAAAAAATGAATATGACTTTAAAAGAAATGTGTACACTTTGAATTATTCCGTCATTAATTTCAACATCAAAGATAGATTTATGGCCTAAACCTGCCAAACACGCACCCTCAAATTATTCCACATTTTAGTAGTCTACCCTTACATTATCCCTCAGTAGGGCAGTTTTGACATGGGTGGGGGGTGGGGGGGGGGGTCATCAGTGTTTAGAAGCTGAGACGAAACACAAGGATAAAGGATGGAAGATGCGATAAATACGGACACCGGGATTACTGCAGCCATTGACAACATCAAGAAGAATTTATGGCCATATTGCAAATAGCAAAGACTACGTGGGTGTACTAATACAACCAGCAAGAGTCATAGATCTTCATGATCTCCCGAAATCTGCTGGGGTTCATGAGGGTCCGGCGATGGCTCTTGTTAACAACTTCAAAGGACAATGTATATCCACCACTGTAAACAGCGAAGTCTGAAGAAAGAGTCATGTCATGAGTTACGAGAAGCTAGGCACGATCTGGGAGGGTGTTATCCATCTGCGAGAGGTTTAGATCCTCATGAACCCCCGCATTCTGCGGGGGCGCATGAGGATCTATGCTTCTTGTGTGTATGGTTCATGCGTTTGTTCCGCAGGTGGAAGTGGTAAGGGGGAGTTCAGTGCAGTTATTTTATACCAGGACTAGCACTGGACTGAGAATGAGCACGCTAAGCTTCTATTTTGTGTTCGGGCCTAGTGCCGTACGGTCCAGTATCACAAACCAGCACACACCCATCAGTCTCCTTTGAACAGGGTTGGATGCTTAGGAACACGGGATGTACAAGAAATCTGTCTTTAGCGACCACCCTTATGAGATGTCACCTGTTAACTCATTCAGCCCGACGGCCGTATTTCACAAAATTTGGAGGCCTCATGTAAAGACTATGCACCGGTTGCAGAAGATGGATCGACCATGATAATTCAAGGGCAGTGCCAGATTGGCTTGGCGCCGACAGGCGCCAAGCTAATCTGGCACTACCCTTGAATTATCATGGGAGACCCATCTCCTGCTGTAGTGCGGCAGGGCTGAATGGGTTAAAAACATCAATAAGTTGGCTGTACCCACCTAAATGATGATCTTTAATGGTAGATGACACATTTTGCACTTCAAGACGTGTCTTCAGAGACAACCTGTCTTTTAATATAACTTTTTCGTGCAGAATGGGATCTGCTGTATTATATGGGACTGATCCTGGCCTGTTGGGGCCAAGGAGGATGACATGAAAGGTAAATGAAAATCTATTACTTACTTACTTACGCCTGTCACCCCTACCCGGGTATAGGCCGTCGACGAGAGACCTCCAGCAACTCCTGTCCTGTGCTTCTCCTTCGATTCTACTCCAGGTGGTTCCCAGTCTCTTGATGTCTGCTTGGAGGTCTCGATGCCAGGAGTTTCTCGGCCTACCTCTTTTCCTCTTTCCCTGGGGGTTCCATGCCTAGTGATACTGGAAGCTGGCTTTCTCAGACTGTGACCGATCCATCCCCATCTTCTTCGCCCAATTTCATTCTCTGCTGTTATCTGCTCTGTTCTCTCCCAGAGTCTGACATTGCTGATCTTCTCTGGCCAGTGGATTTTCAAAATTCTTCTAAGGCAACTGTTCATGAAGGTCTGTACTCTGTTGACTGTGGTTTTTGTCAATCTCCATGTCTCTGCTCCATATAGGAGAACTGCTTTTACATTGGAGTTGAAAATCCGGACTTTGGTGTGTTGTGACAGCTCTCTGGAACTCCACACTTTTTTCAACTGGAGAAAGGCTGCTCTGGCTTTACCAAATGAAAATATATGCCACATGAAAATGGAGGGGAAAAATGTTGAAAACCTGTACAAAGCTGTGCGATACCCGTATATATAAACCAGGGCGGGTGACAACACAGGGTCACACCTCTGTTCTAGAAACACTGACATACATAAAAATGGATTCCTGCGAGCAAGAAGCATTAACGCCTATGAGCCCCTAAAGACTTCAAATTTCGATTTAAAATACAATATTGACCCGCAAATGTTAAAGAAAATTGTCGTTTGGTCATATCTGTTAAACCCTTTGGCTGTTGCAAGCGCTCTCTGTCGAAATGATTCTGTAGGAATCACCTCGACAAAACGCGCTACAAACAGCGAAATCTCTAAATAATATATATATATATATATATATATATATATATATATATATATATATATATATATATATATATATATATATATATATATATATATATATATATATATATATATATATATATATATATATATATATATATATATATACTTTACTTATAACAAAGGCGTCGCCCAAAGCTAAATACTGCATTTAATCATATTAGCTCTAAAGGACGTAATTTTTCATTCAATTCTGAGAATGCTGTGCTAATGCCATGGAATTCCAGGCTGGTCAGCTTGCATTGTATCATCAGGACATCAGCTGCCCTTTTTGTGACTGCATCGCTTATTAGATCTAATAAGCGATGCAGTCACAAAAAGGGCAGCTGATGTCCTGACGACACAATGCAAGCTTACCAGCCTGGAATTCCATGGCATTAGCACAGCATTCTCAGAATTGAATGAAAAATTATATATATATATATATATATATATATATATATATATATATATATATATATATATATATATATATATATATATATATATATATATATATATATATATATATATATATATATATATATAATAATAATAATAATAATAAATAATAAATCAGAGCATTAAATAGGCGCTTTACCCAATTGAATATCGGCTCAAAGCGCCGCCGCGAACTAAACCCAACAAGCACGCTCACGTGAATCACGCGCATTCACTCACACACTGTACATAAACACAGAACATTCACGTGGTGCTAAGGGCAAGCTCAAGCAAGCTACTGAAGTTTTGGAAATTCAAATTGTTTTATATATATATATATATATATATATATATATATATATATATATATATATATATATATATATATATATATATATATATATATATATATATATATATATATATATATATATATATATATGTATATATATATACATATATATATATATATATATATATATATATATATATATATATATATATATATATATATTATAATATATATTCTATTATAATATATATTCTAACTTATGATGCTAAAACCTTATTCTAAGATATATTACTAAGTAGCCACACGCGTAACGACAAGCCAACATATTTCAGATGTTCATGAAAACCCACGCCTCCTCTAGTAGCTGGAAAAGCTTCGCTGGTGAACTAGATTATATCTATGTGATGCTCTCCTTTGTGCGGGTGATGGTCTATCGGTGACATCTCCTCGTGTTGAACGATGTCTATCATGGCAAAATCAGTCTGCAAATGAAAGGCCCCGGCTTGGCTTTACGTGTCTGCTGTGACACCCGATACACTTGTTCACTTGGTACGAAGAGTAGGCTTAATACTACCTGGACATATCTCTTCGTGGACTGATGTACTCCTACAAAGCTCCTGGCGATAGTGTGGTTTCGTTTGCAAAAGACGGCTATCAGCAACGAACGAGAGCGAGATCACAGTGGATAACCAGCTTGTTCCATAAGCATATACAACACCCAAAACATCTCCAACACCCAAAACATCTCCCTCTGGGCTCATGAGGATCTATGCTTCTTGGAGATGTTTGTAGTGTTGTCCGCCCGCCATGATTTCGATCTCGTTCGTTAGTTTGTCATGGGGCGGCATGGGGCGCAGGTAGAGCTGAGTCGTTCGTTAGTTTGTCATGGGGCGGCATGGGCTCAGGTAGAGCTGAGTCGTTCGTTAGTTTGTCATGGGGCGGCATGGGCTCAGGTAGAGCTGAGTCGTTCGTTAGTTTGTCATGGGGCGGCATGGGCTCAGGTAGAGCTGAGTCGTTCGTTAGTTTGTCATGGGGCGGCATGGGGCGCAGGTAGAGCTGAGTCGTTCGTTAGTTTGTCATTGGGCGGCATGGGGCGCAGGTAGAGCTGAGTCGTTCGTTAGTTTGTCATGGGGCGGCATGGGCTCAGGTAGAGCTGAGTCGTTCGTTAGTTTGTCATGGGGCGGCATGGGGCGCAGGTAGAGCTGAGTCGTTCGTTAGTTTGTCATTGGGCGGCATGGGGCGCAGGTAGAGCTGAGTCGTTCGTTAGTTTGTCATTGGGCGGCATGGGGCGCAGGTAGAGCTGAGTCGTTCGTTAGTTTGTCATGGGGCGGCATAGGCGTCAGGTAGAGCTGCGGAGTCGGTCGTTGCAAACGAAACCTCACTGGTGTTTCTGAAAGACTGGAAGACGCCAGCGAGATTTTGTCCGTCCTCAAGAGGCACAGATTCTCACGAGCACATGCAGTAGCAGGAGCTCATGAGAATTCATGCCTCTCGTTGGAATGGGTCCACTCAATGTACATCGACCCCGGCGCTTGTAGCATAAAGTCGCTGACGATGTTTCTGAAAGATTGGGAGATGTCATCAAAGAGATTCGTCCCTCTGCAGGAGGAATGGATTCTCATGAGCCGTTGGGGTGAGTCTACGCCCCTTGGTTGAATGCATCGGCTCAGTCTATACCCGTGTTCTTCAGGAGGAAATTTAATTTATGCGTAAATTTAACCCCATCACTGCCAGCGGACACAGATCGTGTTTTTGAAATCATTTCCATTCAACGTCCAAGATCTCCAGCAGTCCAAGCAACGTGGTTACAAAGTGGTGTCAACAAGAGACATAGATCCTCATGAGCCCCCGCAACTATGATCTATGTCTCTTGCAATTGGATGATGTTGACTTTTTATCGGCAGTGAAGGGGTTAAAGACCAAGAGAAAAGCGAGTGATGTCAATCGCGGTGTGACGGATTAGGACCAGGATCGCGTGTACGCACGCACTTTTGAAGGAACGTCACCTGCATTACGGCCACCTGTGCGTCAGTAGACGCGGTATCCACACCAAAACATCTTACTGCCAAGCGTGTGAAATGCAAGAAATTCCCAACAAAGAAAGACATGCGCATAGAAAGGACAAGTACAACATACTCATTATATTAAATTTCGGGATAATTTCCTTGTTTGAAAATAGCCATACAGACAAAAATGAGCTCTATGTACATATTTATCGTGAGAAAAAACACGCTTAGAAAAGCCAGTTACACTGAACTTCTTTTTCGTTGGCTTCTTCTCTGTTGTGCAGTCACCTTCTTGGTCTGGATGTTATATATCTATCGATATGAGGCAAGGTGAATTGCGCATTCCAAATGATAGACGCTATAGCAGTCTCACAATAGGTAAAATAGCACCGGCAGTGAGCACAAATAATCAGTTTAGGTTTCAGTTGACTCGAACCAGTTCACAACCCCTAAATGGTCCTCATGCAATCAGGGGATTACAAATAGAGCGCACATCCAGTGCGCCAATGGTGGTTTAACTCATTCTACCCCAGACACACCACAGCAAGATAAGGAACGACCATGATAGTTCAAGGGTGATGCCAGAATAGCTTGGCGCCTATGGGCGCCAAGCTATTCTGGCATCACCCTTGAACTATCATGGTCGATCTGTGTCCTGCACTGCAATGCAGTCTTCAGAGGACAACGGCAACATTCTGGGATTTCGGTGTTGTTTTAGAATGAGTTAAATGGAAATTAACCCTAAATCAGTAGTAGGTCCAATTGCACGGACTGCAAACATTCCGTGGATTCATCAGTAGTCCAAGCCGCTCTTTTAAAGTCTTCATAATTTCCTGATGAGCCTACGTTTAGTAATTCCAATAAACAGTATACACCCTCTGTTTTTGAGCTGCACGGCTGTACAAACTGACTATACTGAGTGGATTTCTTTGATGTGATGTTTAGTTCTATGGAGCAATTTCAACCCATTTAGCGCACTATAGCAGGTGACTGATCGACCATGATAATTCAAGGGTATTGCCAGACTGGCTTGGCACCATCAGGCGCCAAGCCAATCTGGCACTACCCTTGAATTATCATGGTCATTTTATCTGTTGCAACTGGTACATATTCGTTGGGTAACACCTCCAAATTTCGAGAAATGCGGCCGTGGGGCTAAGTGGGTTAACTGGTTAAGATTAGTACCTTCACTTGCATTGTAGACACATTACACACCTTTTGTTGGTTTTAATGGCCAAACGTAATCCCACGCAGCAATAAACGTATTCATCTTTGCACTATTTGATTCACCTGCAAGCCATAATCAGGCGAGGCTGGACACATTCGAGACCTGTTGCTTCCGGATACGCGGCTTTATGCCGCGTATCCGGATGCAGCTAGTCTCGAATGTGTTAATGTCTTCATTCCCCTCTCTGCCGATCCTCCAACTGTGAGAGGTAACGGACATCATCATACCCTGCAGATGCTTGGGATGTTAATGTCCTTTGCCTCTTTGAAGGCGCCACACATGTCTGTGTTCCTCGCTTTATCTGGCGTTGCGTTTGTCATGGTTTGAAAATCGTACATGCATTCTTTGTGATAGTTGCATGCGTGACTGCCTCCAGGCTTGCACTTTGATGAAAAAAAATTGTATGAGATACCACCAACTGGAGGCGCCGTCGCAAATTCATGTTTATGGCTGCATGTCCTGTGACAGGAACACCATAAGCCCTTGATTGAAGTCGAAAAGCAGTTAACCCATCCAAAACGTGCCGCATCCGCCGCGGATACCTGGGTTTATGCCTCGGTTTATGCCGCGTATACGGATGCGGCACGTCTCGAATGGGTTAACACATAATCCATCATACTCAAAAATATCAAAGACGGAGTATCCCATCCGTGTTATGAGGAACACAGTAACGCCGGGACTCTTAAGGATCTATGCCTTTTGCAGATGAACCTGCGTTCGGACTGATAAGGATCTGTGACGCTTACAAATGAACGTTGTGCTTCTTGCTGTTTTATGATGCTCTAAGAAGGGGTATATACCCCACAGGGTGATGCAGTTTTGACAATTGCTCGCGAAGACGCCAGCTTCAAACGTGACCAGCTAAACGTTTGTCCATATATTTGTTTACGCCGTGAGTACCTTTGCACACCCTTTATCTGTAAATCTTCGCTACCCGCGATCGTCAACGACAGGTCTTTTTATTTATTTGTTTGTTTTTTTATATTCTTTTTTTCTTCTTTTTTTAGGTTTTAGGGGGTGGGGATTTTGTTTACTTAGCGGTTTGGGTTTTTATTTTGTTTGTTGTTGTTTACTTTTTTAAATTTTATTTATTTATTTATTTATTTTATTATTTTAATTTTTTATATTTTATTTAATTTTTTATTTATTTATATATTATTATTATTATTATTATTATTATTATTATTTTTTTTTTTTTTTTTTTTTTTTTTTTTTTTTTAGGGGGGGGGGGGGGGGGGGTGGAATTTAATTGCAGATTCGTGACGTTGTTCCCTCAATGGTCTGTGGTTGTTTGGTTGGTTGCATTGATGGTAGGTCTTCTTTGTACTGGCCATGCAGTAGCTGGCCATTATGTTACGTTACGTAAGTTCTGCTTTTTTACTGACTGCGCGTACACACTAACACATCGACCCATAAGTTCGAAGTTATATAATTGGGCGTTGACCCGTGAAGACTACGTACCAGGTCAAGGTACAGCCTCCACGCGCCCAGCTGTTCTGGCACCTTTTGATGTATTATGATTTCCCCATCTCCTGTTGTATTGCACCATGAATAAATAGGCTATACAAGACGAAAACAACACATCCGTCCGGCATTTACACTTTTTCATGTACATTTTTCATACACTACTTAGACAGCGACCGACTCTCTAGCTCTGTAACGTTCAGGAGATAGATTGACCATGATAGTTCAAGGGTGATGTCAGAACAGCTTGGCGCCTTCAGGCGCCAAGCTATTCTGACATCACCCTTCAACTATCATGGTCGTGAAGTTCAGCACACACTAACTCCACCTAGTAAATCGCTCAGGCACAGCGACCCATACTGCAGTGGCGGCATGTCACCATTGCAGTCTCCAACTAATGAGATGAGAAACCCCCTAGGAGCCGTCACTCTAAATTGTAACGAGATAAAATTATAAATGGCAGCCAAGACGATCAAGAACGCCAACGACACCAACAACATCATGCAGCATATATTATCCATAGACCTGGAGTGGGAACAGACGCTCATAACACCCCTGCAGCAGGGATGGATATGCATTACGCATATGCAGCCCCCCAAAATTGTCCATCTCTTTTGCTGGTAAAGTTAATGATTGATTTATTGTTTGGTACCTCATCCGAAGGACATTTCAGAAGTTCCAGTCCACGACTCCACCTAGGCAACAGATAAGTATGATTTCGCGCAGCAAAGGAGCGTCATTGCCCTTTGGCCGTGCTGGACAAGGGACAATGGACAGATCGCTCTGAATTGCTTCTTTCCTCCTCAAGCAAAGGACTTCTTGGACGTTTCAGCGCGAGAGTGTATGTCTCCGGTCTCGCGAGAGATCGGGGGTGGGCGAGCGGGTGTAAATTATGGATCGGACAAAGCCGCGGAACAAAGCGCCTGTCATGGGGCGGCAGGTAGAGCTGAAAGAACCTCGTGTCGATTTCACGCCGACTGTCACCAGGATGACAGCTGTCACCCTTCTAAACCCCGTGTCTGACGAGAAGAGATGAAGAAAATGAGTCTAAGCCCTTTCAAGCAAGAGGCATACATTTTCATGAGCCCCCACAAGAGGCGTGGGCTCATGAGAATCTATATCTCTGCAGTAAAAAGATTCGCCTTTCTGAGGGATAAAGGAAATGAGTTCCATCATGCTCAGCACGAGTTATACATACTCAAGTGCCCCTGAAGGACTGCATTGCCCGTGAGAATCTATGCCTCCTGCAGATACGCGTATGAAAAGGACCTCTCGAACTTGACAAGCTGTCAAGCTTTTGAGGGTCCCGCGAGACGTGTTAACTCACCTCACAAAAGGTCGGGTCAAGGGGAGTTAACCCCGGCTGGTCTCGGGCCCACGGTTCTGATGGAACCGCTGCGATTGTTGATTGAGACGAGGCAGGGGAGAGAACTGCGTTGGACAGGAGGGGACTTGCGGATGAGAGCCTGATCATCAGGCAGGACAATCACTTCATTGTACACTGACTGAACACCATGATCTATCAGCCCAACAGCTAGACAGGCATAGAATTCCATGATCCTGGGCAAGAGACAGACTCTTGGGGATCATGGTATTCTATGTCTCGTGCAGATAAAACTGCTCATCTCTTGCTGGTCTGGGATCGTGCTGGGTGCTGAGATGGGATCATGCATGCACTTCTATGCCAGATGTAGATAGTGTTGTTCATACAAATCTACCTCCCTTACAATATAATATATTTCTTACATAGAAGTGTTTAAGGCTATACTAAGAATCACACTCGAGTGGTTTTAAAGCTATCCTAAGAGCGAAATATACTGAGAATCTCACTCACGTGGTCTTTAAACTTATCCTGCTCGCTTTAACTGGCAAATGTTGTAACACTGTTAGAATGAGATTCTCAGCAGTGCCTGAGCACCGATGTAAGAATCAATATATCTTTAGCTAACTGTTAACTGCCTTTTATTCTGATCCTAGAGGAAGTGAATGCAAGGTGTTGGGAAGAGATGGGGTGGTTTAAATAGTGTATAATCGTGCGTATGTCTGAGAGAGAGGGTGTGCTGTTGTGCATGCGCAGTGAGTCCAGTGTTTTCCTGGAGAACAGCGCTATACAAGACCTATGTATTATTATTATTATTATTATTATTATTATTATTATTATTATTATTACTCTGAAAGAGAAAATAATCGATGTAGGCCGCATTGATCCCAGTTCTGAGAGACTAACACAGTTGTACGCAAATGGGGCTGACACATTAATTCGAAGAAACAGATCTGCATTGGTGACTGTTTCAAGATGATCTTTATATTTGCAAACATACACAACTGATGAAGAAGGCCAGCTGGTCGTGTTCTACGTTGGTCTCAGACCAGGTGTTAATCATGTCATTCTTACAGTCATTGCGCTCTTCAGTGTGTAGTAATGTCAAACAGCGTTTAACCCTTCCACTGCCAGTGATCACGAACTGCGCGTCTGACACAACTGTAAACTGACTGCCATTCACGTGAAGAACATGAGACCAAACATAGGCATGATGAACATAGGACTAACAAGAGACATAAATCCTCATGAGCCCCCGCATTGCGGGGGCTCATGAGGGTTCATGTCTCTTGCAGCTGGATCAGTCAGTAGCGTTCGCCTTGGCTCCGACAGTTAAGGGGTGAACAAACAGTCTTGTGGCCTCGAATTAGTGGAAATCTAATTCAACGATGACGATTATAAATAACGAACGACCAGTCTACACGAAAGGTAGACAAAATGATGTTTCAAAGACAAGCACGCATTCTCAGATCCAGATACTTCTACCCAAAAATAGTGCATCATGGTAAATAGACTTGGACCAAGGGAGGGAACTTCAGCGCGAGTACTGACGGACCGAAATGTGGAGATATCGACCGGTTTCTTGAGGACTGAGTTGGCGTCCTCCCCAACACATTTGTTTGCACAAGATCCCGGAAGTGTCTCCGAGGACCGGCAATCTCTCACTAGTGCGCATGACAGGAAGTGCTCTCTCTTCTCCGCCACGAGTAGCGTCCCCTTCGCGCCGGAGGAGTCTCCAAAACTTCCGGTTTGTCCAGTGAGTGACCAGACACCTCAGTGCACTGCTTCGGCGAACGCTACCAGTCTGCAAGATCCACAGAGTCGCATGAGCACCGCCAGTTATCTTTAAAAATAGCTTTTAAATGGCATATTGGTTATGAAATGTCCTCTGGCGTTACTGGAGAAGAAAACTTCGTGAGCAAATTTCACAACACGAAAAATGATGTTCATATATTTGCTTAATGTCAAATATGTTTAAGTGCAACTATCTTCTAAATAATAATAATAAGAAGAAGAAGAAAAAAAAGAAGTAGAAGAAGAAGAAGAATACACAGAGTCTGCTTCGTTTATAACAAGGTCGGATATAACAGAAGTCGGATATACCAACACTTTTTATTTATAGAGGTCCCCACGCACTCTTTCTGTGTAAATTACTCCGCGTGTAACAAACTTCGGATATAACAACAAATAACACAGATAATAATGATAATGATGATGATGATGATAATAACGGTCATTTTATAAGCGCTTTAATTCTACTAATCGGCTCAAAGAGCCACGAACTGAACACAGCACGTACAAGACAAACACAGGACACTTTGCATAATTTTTTAGCCGTCGAGAACCAAACCAAAACAATCAATAAAAAATATCAACAGCTCTAACACAGAAAATAAAAGAGCAACAGCCATCATAACATTCAGACACACAGGATGACTGCCAAGCGTGAAATGAAAAGGAATAACCCAAAAATAAAGAGGCACACTTTTCCTAAGCGTGTTTCTTCTTTCATAGTTATTTCCTGGCCATTTCCAGCTCCATGTCCGATCAGTGTCTCCGTTCTCGAGCGTCGTATTGACATGTTCGTTCCCTTCCATTCATCCTTTTGTCGCCAGATCGGAAACTGGAACGTGTCCACAGACATCTGGCGGGCCAGACGTCTCCAGACCTCGTGGCGTCTGCTGCAACACGATCAGCATGGCCAGACAGATTAACCTTTTGGCTGTCGGTAGCGTTTTTTCAGTGTCGCGATGATTCCTGCCGGAATCATGGCAACACTGAAAAAGCGCTACCGACAGCCAAAATGTTAATAACTGCAAAACGGAACCAAAATTATGTGGGACGGTATTATTTATGTGGGATGATGGGAAATATACCATAGTGATTATGAAGGGCAGTAATGGTGCACATATTTCTCCACAAAAAAGACAATTGTAAGCACTTGATGCACATGGCGTTCATACAAAGCTGTTTCAATAAATTTCAGTCCAGTAGACCAGGAATGTTCCCTTCATAGACTCTTCACCGACCCTATCCCACCCAACTGCCATCCATTACTGGTGTCCTCCCCGTCACTACCGTGAAAATTCCAACACCAAACCCTGCAAAATTTTGCAAGAAGCAAATGATTGTCATGAGTCCTCGCATTCGCGGGTACTCAGTATACGTTGTTTGACTCTTTCTGGACCCATTTTCGTTTTGCGCTGCTTGGGATTACTTGGTGTTGCTTTGACCACTGTTGCGTGACCAGCACATGATCTGTGTCTGCTGGCAGTGAAGGGGCCGGCCGTGTCCCATTTGCGCCACTTCCTGATCGCTGTCGTGGAGGAAGGGAAGGCGGTGAGGACATGACGCCGACAAGTCTAGGTCGTGGCCTTGCATTTCCCCGTCGTTCGATTTGACACATGCGAGATGTACTGCGTTTGGATATGATTTATGCCGCCTATTCGAATGCGGAACGTCTTGAGTGAGTTAACGCATTGAATCTTAACTTAGGTAAAATTGCGCAGATGATGAGCTATAATTTGAAGTCTACATACGCCAGTTCAGGAGATAAAATTACCATGATAGTTCAAGAGTGGTGCCTGAACAGCTTGGCGCCTACAGGCGCAGAGCTGTTCTGGTACCACACTTGAATTATCATTGTCGCTCTATTGTAAATGTCAGGGCTCACACTTTGAGTCTGCGTATATACCAGTTGAGAAGATAGAATGACCATGATATTCAAAGTGGTGCCAGAATAGCTATTCAGGCATCACTGACTCTTTAACTGTTATTGTCGAGCTGTCCTGTTGTATTGTACATGTCAGGGCCGACGTTTGCTGTCTACTTAAACCAGTTCAGGATATAGAATGATCATGATAGTTGAAGAGTGGTGCCAAAATAGCTTGGCGCCTAGAGGCGCCGTGCCATTCTGACACGACACCTGAACTATCATTGTCGTTCTTGTATTATTGTACATGTCAGGGCTCACATTTGGAGTCTACATATATACCAGTTGAGGTGATAGAATGACCATGATAGTTCAAGAGTTGTGCCTGAATAGCTAGGCGCCCAGAGGCGCAAAGCTATTCTGGCACCACTGTTGAACTATCATGGTAATTCTACGCCTGGTTGTAGTGTACATGTCATCCTGAATAACACCCTTCTTTGAAGACCAACTAAGAAGCATTTAGTAAACAAGCGATACTCGCAAGGGATGTAAGGAATCACTACATCTGTATCTCTTTTACTGATGCAAAGAGCTATGAGAAGCATTAACCCTTATCATTCGGAATACACCAGTGTGTGAAATAAGTTTGACTAAAATAGTTCAAGGGTAGTGCCAGAATAGCTTGGCGCCTCTAGGCGCCAAGCTATTCTGGCACCACCCTTGAACTAAAGCCATTGGTCGATATCCTTATGTGTAAGTACTGTAATGTAGCTTGCATATGGCAGTGTACAAATTTGAAGCTTTTAGCCTCAGTATGATATGGGTTAATGAGCGTCATGATTTCGGATGTTTGTTTGTTTGTTGTTGTTTTTTTAGTGGTTGTGCGCTTGTTTGATTGTTACTTTGTGCCCCGTATCCGAAAGCAGGAGGTCTTGAAATATATGTGACCTTTGCAAATGGGCGGTCTGCCGCTCAGGCATTCTAGTCGCGTCACAGTGCACTCGCGTACCTGTTTAGAATGAAACGTTTTACGGCCGGACAACAAAAGTAAACAAAAAGTGGACCCGTAAACAAAGAAATAAATCTGTGGCATTAATGGCTCTACAAAAGTCCCGGTTACTGTTAGTGCGTGGCAACTTGACAATAGTTCCTACAGTTGCCATCACTCAGTCCACACGACGGACGCCGTTAAATTGGGAGACCCTCAAATGCAGCTGAATTGCGCCCTGGCTAAATAAAGGTACGATACGTATAAGAAAATATTCAATGAGCACACTGCTTTCGGCTGAAACTCAGGTGGACACATTAAAGGGACCTGCTCCATGCATGAACGTGTTAATATGATGACGATGGTGATGATGATGATGATGATTATGATGATGATGATGATGATGATGATGATGATTTTTTAAAATATTTTATTTTATTATTATTATATTGCGCAAACTCCCTGCAGTGCAGGCTCTCAATGTCTAACTCAACTGATGCAGTTTGAACCCAATGCACAAAAGGCCATCGGGCCGATGTCGGCCGCCGTTAGCCCGCGCACGGAATGATGGCCTTTGCGCAATGGGAATGTCGTAAAAATAGAACTTTAGAAGTCTGATCTGCTCTTCTTGTCCTATGTACGTAGGACAGCTCAAACGGCTGTGCACAATGGGCAGTAGAAAACCTCGGCTACGTGTGAACATTCACATGGATTATCAAAGGAAAAGATAGAAAATATTTATATATTCTCTTTTAACTTGATAGGTTTATGTTGAGGAATACGCTCTAATCATGCACCCAATGCGCAAAAGTCCTTCGGGCCGAAGTCGGTCCGATGGACTTTTTTACGCATTGGGTAGTTGGAGATGACCTTTGTCAGGTAGCTCGGTTGGGCTGGGTGGGTTTTTTTTGGGTTTTTTTTTTTTTTTTTTTTTGTCGTTCGCAGTGGGCTATACGGTCAATCCAGCACCGGCGAAAGCGCCATTATCATCAATGCTAGTTGGCCGTATAGTCATGATTGCGGGTTTGCGTGGATCCGTGGTTTATCAGAATGCGCCGTGCGGCCCAGGTCCTCCGTCTTCAGCATTTGAGGTTTCTGTCGGGGTTACCTCAACCATAGCTCCTGGTATGCGACCTTCCCTGGGAACACAGGGTGGCTAGAGCTTTATGCGGCTCTTAATCGCATGATAAACCCGTCGTTGGACACATGGGGAATTTCAGTGGAGGTAGCAGTGCCAGTCCTGCTACCCCGCCCCGTCCTGGTAAGCTCATCGCCATTTGGTCCGCGACTGCTTGCGCAGCTAACCTCCATATCTGAAGGCCGTTCCCCTATCCACCACCCGGGGACGCACTAGGTTGGGGATGGTCGCCCGGCCACTGAAAATCCCACACTGGGTTAAGGAAGTTCAGCATGTCCTAGGCTGGGTGTGAGAATAATCATTGAAACACAAGTGGAATTAACGCATTCGATGCATGCTGCTCTCTTTTCTCAATGCGGCAAGTCTCAAATGGGTTAACCCCTTTTCCCTGCCGCTGTAAGTTATTTTTTTATATTCTAAAGGCTTTGTTTATTCAGCGACTAAAAGCCCAAAACCGTCCGAGAAACATGGATACGAATTGGAGGATCTGTGTCTCGTGCAGTTGGATCGTGTTTAATTCAATTCAAATTCAATTCAGTTCAACAATCGTTATTGTCCTTTAAATATATTAGTATAAAATGGAAATTTGTCTTCGGCTCACAAACATGAAGAATTAAACACATATTTAAATAAAAAAAATCCCTCGGCAGTGAAGGGGTTAAGCTGGTTAAGTTGCTGTTGTCTGGAAGGAGTGGAGCAGATGCTTTGAAACATAACAGGCCGCTCGTCCACGTGTGGATTGTTTGTTGTTTTGGTTCAGTGGTTGGTTGTTAGTTGGTTTGTTGGATGAATGGCTGGTTGTTTTGTTTGTTCGTTTGCTTGCTTGCTTGTTTGCTTGCTTGCTTGCTTGATTGATTGGCAGGTGTGTTGGTGTTGGTGGATGCGCGAGTCACAGGGTTATACAGTACAGTTAACCTTCCAGCATAACCAATCAGCGGACCCAAGTGTGCTTGTTGTTATCTTCTAAGTTTGTTGTACACGGAGATATTCTTCATAAAGAACCCCAATTCGCAAAAGGCCGTGCGCGGGCCAACGGCAGCCGACGTCGGCCTGATGACCTTTGCGCATTGGGAAACATTCCTCTGAAAACAGTGTCAGTTGGTATATCAGACTTTTGTTATAACCGAAGCGAAGTTTAGCTGGCTGATTTTGTTCGTTGCTGTTTCACGCCATTTCATTCTTGCTCTTTTTGTTTGTTTGTTTGTTTGTTGTTTTTTGTTGTTGTTATACCTCAACTTTATGAAGGCTGTGGCCTTAGTTAACATTCATTGCGGAATCCGCTGGTGTCTGAGCGGGTGTGAAATACGCCGTGACGCTGACAGCTAATGAGCATTGTTACTCGGGACAGGGAGGAAAGCCGTACAGAAGAACGCCGCAGTGTCCTCATAAATACACACTAACACTCTCCTCTACCTAAAACAACCATCTGCAAGAGGCGTAGATCGTCATGAGCCCGCGCATTCGCGCGGGCTCATGAAGATCTACGCCTCTTATGGATCAGCCCATTAGCTGATTTAACTCTGTGCTTCTCGAACAGACGGGAGAGTTGTGTGCTCTGTCTACGATCGTAAATCGCCGAACCTAGACTTATTACCGAACACTTGAAGAAAAGCGCGAAAGTCTCATTCGCCAGTAGTATTTCTGCGCTGAACTAAAGCATCTAAATGACAGAAAGGCGTCAAAGACGTAAATATAAGGGTAGACAACCGGTTCGCATTCCTGGCTGATCCGAGGCTTCCCTCCCCTTCATTGCTAATTGAAAATGCCACAACAGCGACTATCGGGTTTTAATTTACGTCTCAGTGCTTCACACTTCTTTCCTCTTATAAAAAAAAAAAAAAAAAAAAAAAAAGAGAAAAAGAAGCTCTTATAATGTGGATTTATAATCGTGTGCTTCGACGCTCTTTCAGCCTACCCTGCATGAGAGGAAGGACGGCTTAAATCAATCACCTCATCAGTCCAGCACGAGGCATGATCCTATTGCGGAGCTTCTGCGGTCATGATAATCTATGTCCTGCGCAGGTGGAAGGTGTGCTAGTAGGGAGTGATTACTGACGTATGCCAGCGATTTCGCAAGAGAGACCAAAGTTTATTGGTCGCAGGCGAAAGGTAGTGTACTCCCAGCAGGTGTAAATTAAAAAAAAAAAAAATGGCAATTTATCACCTGAATGGCACTTGCGCATTTTGGCAATATATATACCTATAATTAGGTAGCTGTACGAAAGAACAGGAAAATCAAAACCGAAGAAAAAAAAACATAGAAAAGAAATAAAGAAAAAAATAAAGGAGAGCAATAACAAACAACATAAACAAGTTGTTGTCGAAAGGTGTGGTAATAGGCGCTTGGAGCCAGTCAAAGTTCTATTCTTTTCCCCTCCCCTGTGATTAGACTACAGATGCGTCAAGCGTTGATAGGTGTAGTCAGTACACATGCCAAGGGGGATCACTCAACGCTGATCATCACTAAGGTGGCTGCGGTCACCTCAATGAAGGTCTTTGATGACAGATGATCACTTCAGATGGTGGCTGCTGAAAACAAGTTCTGCTGTACCAGGCATAAAAAATTATACGCCTCATCCAGAGCACATCAGATACATGTGGAATGTCATGTACAGTACTTCATGCATTGTCTTTGTCGTGTCAGGCTGTTAAGGTATGTATCTTGGCTTGACTTCGCGAACGAAGATTTTATAGGAGTTGACCACGACGTCTGCAGGCTTGTTCGTGGCTGCGGAGGCCAATCCGAGACAGGCAGGTTCGACCGCAATGGCTGCAGGGGAAGGTATGGCCAGGGTTCTGAGCTGCGGCATCTCTGTTTTTTCTCCTGAGCCGCTTGTCCTTAAGGCCGCTAGCTCTGTGAGAGTCCTCAAAGGAGACAGCTGCCTTGTAAATGGTGGAGCGCCAGGTGTCACGGTCCGCAGCAAGCGAAGACCACTGGTGGTAGTCGATTTGGCAGGCACTAAGTGACTTCTTGAGACAGTCTTTGTATCTCTTCTTTGGTGCCCCTCTGTCACGGTGTCCAGTAGCAAGCTCGCCGAACAGTGTGATCTTTGGTAGGCGATGATCCTCCATCCTGGAGACATGCCCCGACCAGCGGAGCTGTGTCCGCAGCAGCAAAGCCTCGATGCTCACAGTTTCAGCCTGTTCAAGGACCTCGACGTTGGTGACATAGTCACTCCAGTGAATGCCCAGGATGGTACGCAGGCAGCGCTGGTGGAAGCGTTCGAGGAGTCGTAGTTGGCTGCGGTAGAGGGCCCAGGACTCGGAACCATACATCAGGGTGGTGAGGACCTGGTGTGGTCCTAAGGTATGTATAAAGAATGACTAGATGACATACTCAAATACTTTAATGTCCGCTGGAGATTTATTTTTTACAACTTACATTTCTCCTTCAAAACATTCAGTATACCCACGCTTAATCACGCTATGTTTCTAAGCTTCTCGGGGGGGGGGGGGGAGGGGGGAGGGGGGGGAGGAGAGGGGGGGGGGGGACACGATGCAATTTGTTGTGGGAATGACTGCAATGTTTCGCAGCCAACTAATCGATCCCAGCTTGATTTTATTACTCACAGTACCTGTAGCAGGCTTATGAAACGCTAAGGACCCTCACCAAGACTCAACAGCGAACAGCCACAGTCATCGAAGACAGCAGCGGCCAACTCCTTACGGAAAACACTGCTGTACTAAACAGATGGACTGAGTACTGCCGAGACTTGTATAACTACAAGACTGAGCCAGACACCAGCATCCTTCAAAACAACCAGGCTGGGGCCAGGAAGGCTGAAGACCTGCCAGTGTTAGCTGAAGAGGTGGAAGCAGCCGTACGCGGCCTGAAGCCGGGGAGGAAAGTCTCCAGGTGTAGACAACATACCTGCTGAACTGTTGAAACATGGAGGAGAAGTAACAACGAAGGTCCTCACTACACTCTGTCAAAAGATCTGGGAGCAAAAGAAATGGCCAGTAGAATGGACACAGTCTCTAGTGATCCCGCTCCCCAAGAAAGGAAACCTGAAACAGTGCCAGAACTACAGAACTATCAGTCTGATAAGTCACCCTAGCAAAGTAATGCTTAGAATCATTCTCAACCGCCTCAAAATTTTCGCCGAGGAACTGCTGGCAGAAGAACAGGCTGGCTTCAGAGTTGGAAGAAGCACTGTAGAGCAGATTTTCAACTGCCGCATCCTGATCGAGAAACATCTGCAGCATCAGCGCGAACTCTACCACAACTTCATTGATTTCAGGAAAGCATTTGATCGCGTCTGGCACGACGGACTCTGGCAAGTCATGAGATCGTTCAACATAGAGGAGGGACTGATCCAAATGATAGAAGCGCTTTACAAGAACGCCTGCAGCGCAGTTCTACTTAACAATCAGTCAGGCGAGTTCTTCAGGACGACGATCGGTGTCCGTCAAGGATGCCTGCTCTCTCCTGTCCTTTTCAACATATTCCTGGAGAAGATCATGCAGGAAACCCTCCACGACCACCATACTTCAATCTCTATTGGTGGCAGATCCCTGTGCAATCTTCGATTCGCAGACGACATTGACCTCATGGCAGGCAGCAATAGTGAGCTCCAAAACCTGACAGACAAACTTTCAAGTAGCGCAGGGTCTTATGGCATGGAGATCAGTACGGATAAAAGCAAAGTGATGATCAACACCACAAGCGACAGCAGCAGCAACATTCACATGAACGGCCAGAAGCTAGAAGAGGTCAATAGCTTCAAGTACTTGGGAGCCACCCTGTCCAAAGACGGTAGTTGCATAGCAGAGATCCGTATCAGGATAGGTACAGCAACATCCGCAATGGCCAGGCTGGACAGGATATGGCGAAGTAACTCCATCAGCTTCACCATCAAGTACAGGCTTTACAAGTCCCTCGTAGTGTCTATTCTACTCTACGGCTGTGAGACTTGGACACTGCTTGCAGACTCAGAAAAGAAAATCCAGGCCTTTGAGAACAAGTGCCTGAGGAAGTTGCTCCGCATCTCGTACCGCGAGCACAAGACCAACGAATATGTACGGAGCATCGTCACTTCCCTGGTGGGCCCACATGAACCCCTTCTGGCAACTGTGAAACGGCGCAAGCTTGCTTGGTTTGGCCACGTGACCCGACACAACACCTTGTCCAAGACTATCCTCCAAGGCACTCTCGAAGGAAGTCGTCGGCGAGGTCGTCAGAGAAAGAGTTGGGTCGCAAACATAAAAGAATGGACCGAACTCGAGATGCCAGACTTGCTTGCCACCGCCCAAAATAGAACTCAGTGGAGAGCACTGTCTGTTGCTGCTGCCTTTCAGTCCCCCCAACGCCCAGTTCGGGCAAGGGACTGATGATGATGACCTGTAGCAGGGTAAGCATTCTAAACCGCAACCGCCCGAGGAACATAGAGGCAAGTAAGAGACATAGATCCTCATGAACCCCCGCATGCGCGGTGGCACATGAGGATATATGCCTCTTAATGATAAAGCGTTCAACTAAAGCGGCACCGTCGCTTACCGAAAAGCAATAGTCTGGTCACTATTGTGTGGCTCATAGGTCATGGTTAGTTTTACGTACATGACAGGCGATTCCATTAGGTTCACGAGTTTGGCTTATCATCCTCCTTTTGGCACAGACAAATGAGCACAGAATGGACACAGAATGGATGATGATGATGAAACTTTATTTTTCAACGGTAAAAAGTTTTGACAGAAAACAAATCGTCATTTTACAAACTTAACGTTGCTAACATCTACAGCATAAAAAAAGGGAAACTAAAAAAAATAAAAATAAAAAAAAGGAGAGAGAGAGAGAGAGAGAGAGAGAGGCCTGGCCGGCGCAGAGGGGGGGGATGGGGCGGGAGGGGGGGGGGATCCATGCACACAAAACACGCACAGAGTTGTACTAAAACACAACGCACGTACGTATGCACCCACGCACGCACGCACGAATTCAGCTGTCAGCAATGATAATAATGTCATATTCTGAGTATTTCTCCCTCCTTGAAGTGTTTTTTTACGCCTAAGCTGCGTTCACTCAACACTCACCAAATGAGATGCCAGGACCAGGCAGTTATCTCCCTTTGCAGAAACCCACCACGGTAAAATTATCAAAACAGTTGGACGGACAGGTTTTCCTCACACGTTCTGCTGAGAAATTCAGGCAGATTCATTTTGTGGTCCTTACAGATAACACTGCGTTCCTCATCTTCCCCAATCCCTCCTACCTCCCCCTTCCAACCCCTCCCCCCCCCCCAACCTCTCCCCCAACCTCCCCCCCCCCCGCCCCTCCCCCGCCCCCCTGCCCCCCCCCCCCCCCGACGCACCCCCCCCCCCGACGCACCCCCCCCCCGACGCACCCCCCCCCCCCGAAACCCCCCTTCGCTCCCCCGCCCCCCCCGCCCCCCCTCCGCCCCCGCCGCCCCCCCCCCCCGCCCCCCTCCGCCACTGCGGAGACTCATGAGGATCTATGCCGCTTGCTGAGACTAATTTGTATCCATGTCTCTTGGATGATCCAGTTTTGCTTGTGGTCGTTGAATGAACGAGTTCAGAAAAAAAAAATATACGTACTGTGGCAGGAAAAGAATTAACCCTTATCATTCGGAATACACCAGAGTGTGAAATAAGTTTGACTAAAATAGTTCAAAGGTAGTGCCAGAATAGCTTGGCACCTCTAGGCGCCAAGCTCTTCTGGCACCACCCTTGAACTAAAGCCATTGGTCTATATCCTTATCTGTAGGTACTAAAATGTAGCTGTAAGTACTAAAATAGTGTACTGTAAGTACTTAAAATGTATTGTAAATACTAAAATGTAAAATGTGGCAGTGTACAAATTTGAAGCTTTTACTCTCAGTATGATATGGGTTAAAAATAAAAATATAGAACGAAACAAAACTTGTATTGGAGCTAAATTTCACAGTTTAAAACATGAAATCAAGAAGGAATATTTACATGCTATGCTTACTGATTTATATTTTCGACCAAACACCATGATAAAAAAAATATGTTGGGTTAGTTCATGCTAGTCTGCAACTGTTGTAGGCTGCTGATAAACTGCCCGAGCAAAAGAAATGCAAGATCATTCGAGTCATCGGAAACGCTGCAGTGTTTCTGATGCCGGAATCAAATGATCTCGCATTTCTTTTGCTCGTTAACATATTTTATTATTTATGAAGTTTAGTCATCGCCTGCTGACTCGGGCCTGCTTCAAATCACGCAACAGGGGACCCGACAGACTTTTTATAGACCGGTCACATAGATCATACATTCTGCCAAGCTAGTCAGCGCAGACGGCAGATTGGGTGCGGATTTACAACTGGAGGCTGACGTCGGCGAATTTCTTCCATCTGCAAGAAGTATCGACCCTCATGAGCCCCTGCCGGATTGCAGGAGCTCGTGAGTATCTAAACCTCTTGCTGACAATCATGAGGCGAACGCCATTCAAATCCGTGGTTCTTTATCGGATGAAACTGTCGTCTGCTTTCAAAATCTCACGGAATAACGGGACGGCGCCACGGTAATCTGGTACCAAGTCGCTGGTTGTCTCCCCTGACCCGACCTTTCAAAGCAGCATTTGTCCCCCGTCGTTATATATGTTGAGCTCGACCTCTCAGTGAGATGATGATCTGGATCTAGCATGACCTAGCACATATTCTCATGAGCTCCTGAAAGGGCTGTTAACGCTCATGAGAATCTATGTTTCCAGTCTCTGTGCATGTCAATCAGGCCTGCGAGCAAGAGGCCGCATAGATTCTCATCAGAGACATAGATTCTCATGAGACTCTGCAGCCTTCAGGCTGCAGAGTCTCATGATAATCTATGTCTCTTGTCGACAAGTGTTTAGGTGAAAGGGACTGGTTTTACTCCTCCTCATTCCCTCCCCTTCTTATCCCCCTCGGCCCCGACCTCCACCGTCCCCCACCCTCCACACACACACACCCTCATCCAGCGCGACTTTTATCTCTATATCTCTCAGCCCTGTCGTTTCTGTGCAAACCTATGTCGACACTAAATATTCCACTCAATAAGCAATATGCGTCTGCTCTCTCCTCCAATCTGATAAATCTCCAATGCTCGTGTTGTGAGAAAGGGGGAAAGGAGAAAAAATAAAATAAAATGTGTGAGACAGGACCCATAAATCGCTGGCCTGTTCAGGGCGGCGTTGGCCGTATATTTCACCCTGAAACGTTTCAAACGTTGGAAAGGGGGCTGCGTGCGAACGCTTAGCATTACATAACACTTTTATTTTCAGAGCTGAGTGGCTAGCATTGCTTTATGAGTCAGTGTCTGCCAGGTATACAAATCGAGGAAGATTGATCCAAAAAATGACAGCTGAAGGGTAGTGTTTGATTGCATTGACATATTTCCTGGCGTGAGTCATGCGTATCAAGCCCCACCAGTACCATTAAGCTGTTGTGGTTAATGTATGTGATCACATTTGGTGTTGAAAGCGATACTTTGTAACGAACTCTAACACCGAGAAAAAAAGTACCAAGTTTTAAAGCAACAGACGCGTACTATTTTCAAGAGGCGTAGATTGTTACAAGACGCCGAAACCTTGTCAATTTACATCGGTTCTTTTCATACGAAGAAAGACATCGAGATTCAACCCCTTCACACCCGGGACAGCAGCTTGTGTTTTTGAAATTCCTGTTAAAAGCTAGAAAGCCGTCAAGGGAACATGGCGATAAAGTGGCGTCAGCAAGAGGTATAGATCCTCATGAGACCCCGCAATGCGGGGGCTCATGAGGATCTATGCCTCTTGCACTTGGGTCTTGGTCACTCACCGTGTTCATTCTGACAGGGAAGGGGTTAAAGCTATAAATAGAAGCAGGGACTAGAAGTGCCAGTCCCAGATGCGTTTAGAATGAATTACTGCCGCATGACTGTTCAGCGTCGCCGTGTTGTGATAGAGAGTGACGATTAAAAATGTTGTGCTAATGGCGAACCCCATAAAGAAGTGGCATTTAGTGATTTTACTTATCACACTACCCTACAGCCAAACGCCTGATGATCTCCCCCTGGAAAGAAAAGCTAGGTGCAAATTGTAGCTCATCCCAGTCAGTAACTTTAAACTGACTCACCGGCCTGAGAAACACAACTGAGGCAACTCCGATCAGAATTGTATTTTATGCCTTTTTCCACCTAGGTGATATCAGACAAACACCCAAGAAAAAGACCGTAAATAAGTGAATCACTCACATAATAAGTGAAACACCGTCACATAACTTTTAGCTTCGGCATATTTCTCAGCATTCAATGCATAATATACATACTGTATCAGTAATATAATGTACATAACACATAATTCAATATATACTATGTACAATACATCAGCGAAATAATGTATTGTGTGTACGAGTATTTAGTTCTTTTACAAATGCATGTAGATGAGTTGCTAGAAGGCACTAAAAAAAAAAAAAAAAAAAAAAAAAAAACCCTAAAATGAAACTGATAAGGGACTTGTATTGTGCAGTTTATTCACACTTTATTCATCAGAAAAAAATAATAGCGATCTGGCAAGAGGCATAGATCGGCATGAGCCCATGGCTCATGAAGCTCTGTGCCTCGTGCAGATGGACGCTACTTCTCTACATGAGTATTTCGGAGCAACAGCTTGTAAAAATGCGCGATAGAATGGCCGGAGTTGACAGTGATTTAGAGAATTGTTAGGATTTGCCATATCTCTGCTGTCACTTTCAAGATTTACTGGCTCTCTAAAATTCGACGCTGCCTAGTTAGGTCTGAGTATGCGTGTCAGGCCCCTCTTTTTTCAAAGTTATAGCGCTTGTTCATTTCGCTCCTGTGACATTGTTTAATGCCGCCGAAGTGAAATGAACAAGCATTGTTTAATGTAACAGAACACACAGATTCAACGTGGCATTTTAAGGCAGGTTTGATTTGCTCTGACGGTGATAACAAAGTTGATTACTTCAGTCCTGGTTACGGTCACAAATTTACAACATCTGACAGTAAAGGTGACTCATTCGTATCAGGGTGAATGCTATTTACAAACCTTAGCACTGAGATTAAACTGAGATGTTGACATATCTATCTCACAATTTGTTTTGGGTTCTGCCACCGAGATCATTCATCATAGTGTACTTAAACAACAAAAAAAAAAATCTGAATGACATGATTAAGGCAGAATTCGGAGATGCTGTATTTGCATTAGGCCTCGTAAATGACATAGGTCTACATACGAGGGGGGAAAACTTCGTTAAGGATCAGCGGCGCTGAGTACCACACCGTTCAGACAGTATGTGTCTCCTGAAAGCTGTTAACTGAAACAAAGGACCTTCTGGCCGACATCGGCCCACAGCAGCCGACGTCGGTCCAAGGGTCTTTAGCTTACTGGCCCTTCATCTTTACCTCCTCTTGACTTCTATTGACCATACCGCTCTCCGGAAAAGAACCTGGACTGATCAAGAGATAATCATCAGTAGTCTCAGTGGAAGTCAGACTGACCAGAGAATCGTAAGTGACAACCTCGGTCGTTTTGGAAATTATTGTCGTTTCTGTTGCTGTTGTCGCAGTAGTTGTTGTTCTGTTGACGCTATACCGTCTGGTCCGGTATGTTTCACTGATGAAATGATGTCGATTCAGAGACATGCGCATGCCCTGTGAAGTCAGGGCAGGCGTATGTCTTCTGAAAAGCGAGATTTTCATTGCAATGCAATAGAATCTCGTTTTTCAACAAAACGGTCTTACTACGTTTTGCCTTCACAGAGTTCACACGCACTGTTCGCCGTTCCAGAAGATAATCAAGTCCAGCAATCTTTTCCTCCGAGTCAAGCCTGGGACAACATCTTGTTACTTCCCTTTCAAAGTCACAGGCAGAAATAGTAAAACAGTAGGATTGATCCGAGGAGGTGAGGTGAGGTGTACAATTCAGCAGAACCTGTTGTTGTTTTTTTTTAGTAACCATCATGTATGACAGATCACCTGTCTTTCAAAAAGAACACAGACTAGGCGGCTGTAGTCACCTAAATGATAGTCTTTTATGACAGGTGACAATTCTCGCCCTCCAGACTTTCGTTTGGAAGCACCTGTCTTATAAAATCACTTTTTATTTTTATTTCTTTTCTTTTCTTTTTTCTTAGAAGAAGAAAAAGGTTGGTCAAAATAGGTTCTATAAATAAATGTACTCTATCATTGATAGCAAGAGCTTCTTATGGCCACATTTATCTCTTTCAGATGAAAGGTGTTGGCTGAAGGTTTGTTAAACAAGCACGTGTGGAGACACTTTGATGCGTTTTGACGATTCATAAATAATAATAATAAAAAAAAAATAATAATATAAATTATTATTATTATTTCCATCATCACCATTTTATCGTTTTATTAAAAAAGATGAAACAAATCTGACATAATCTGTATAATTTTTTTTGGATAATGGTATATTTCAGATATTTTTCCCGACGCCATTACTTGCATTGTTGCTCCTGGCACGGAGGAGGTCAGTGGGTGTTACCTTGCGACTTAATACTGAAGAGACAGAAAAGTCCGTGTAGTCGGGACAAAAGACGTCAGCGTTTGCCTCCCCTCTTTCCTCACCGCTTAGCTCCCACCCTGGTTACCTCCATAAATCCGTTACGAGTCATAATTATTGTGCACTCGTCCCTCCACATTCACGAAAAAGGGAAGGCTGTGTCACACTGGTTGTCTCCCTAGATTCGCTACCGCTGAAAGTGGTAGCGAATCGAGGGAGACAACCAGTGTGTTTGTAAACATAAGGATTTTGTTGTTGTCAAGTTGTTGTTGTTCTTGCAGTTGTTTTTGTTTTGTCCAGTTTACGTTTGAGTGTACATGAGACAATCAAACGTGAAATGTGGACAGAAAAGAACAACAATGTATACAATATATAGGTATTTGTTGTTATTTGGCTTCCTGGGCCAGGCTGTACACTTCCCGGGATTACAGGAGAGTGAGCATTGCGTGTGTGGCTGTTTTTCATCACATCACAATGTATCATCATGACTGTATTCATTACCTCAGCGTGTATTATCATTACTTCACCATATATGGCCACACTCTGACTTCAGACTAAGGTTATTTTCTGTTGTTTCCAGAGAATGAAAGTTTGTTATGCTGGGAGCTTACCATCGCTAAATATAATCCCCACATGACATTGCAATCAAATGTGCTGTACAGCCTCCCTGGTTCGCTGCAGTCAACTGATCACAGCAGCCTCTGTCCAAAACATATTTTGGGCATCGCTTTCTTGGTTTCACTTTTCTTTTCCAAGCTCGGCTGCAAATAAATAAATAAATAAACGGCAAAGCAGCAGGGCCAGATGGCATCCCAGCGGAGGCTCTGAAAGCAGAACTAGAAACAACAGTAGAGATGCTGTACCCACTGTTTGGAAAGATCTGGGAAGAGGAGATGATGCCGGCTGACTGGAAGGAGGGATACCTAATCAAGCTTCCCAAGAAAGGCGACCTCAGCAAGTGTTCCAACTACAGAGGAATCACTTGCTGTCAGTACCAGGAAAGGTCTTCAACAGGATCATCCTGGAGAGAATGAAGAGCTTCGTTGACCCCCAGCTGAAATACCAGCAAGCAGGATTCAGGAAAAACCGATCATGTAAAGAACAGACCGCCACTCTCCGCATCATCGTGGAACAGTCTTTGGAGTGGAGCTCCCCGCTGTACGTCAACTTTGTGAGTTACGAGAAAGCATTTGACAGCGTGGACCGAGAGACTCTGTGGAAACTCCTACGACACTACGGTGTACCCACAAAGCTTGTCCGCCTGATCAAGAGCAGCTACGATGGCATGACATGTCGCGTGATCCACGAAGGGTAGTTCACCAGGGAGCTCCAGGTCAGAACCGGTGTCAGGCAGGGGTGTTTGCTGTCTCCGTTCCTCTTCCTACTGGCCATAGACTGGGTCATGAAGAGGACCACAGAGCACAGACGAAGTGGAATACAGTGGACACTGTGGACACAGCTTGACGACCTCGATTTTGCAGACGACTTGGCTTTACTGTCCCACACTCATCAACAAATGCAGGACAAGACCACAAGGCTTGCTGATATCTCGTCCCAAGTGGGCCTCACCATCCACAAACAGAAAACAAAGACAATGAGGCTGAACGCAACCAGGGAAGAACCAGTCTTGCTTGCTGGCACCCCGTTGGAGGAGGTGGAGTCCTTTACCTATCTTGGGAGCATCATAGACAAAAATGGCGGCACTGAGCACGAATCGGTTAAGCTAGAGCAGCCTTTCTCCAGTTGAAAAAAGTGTGGAGTTCCAGAGAGCTGTCACAGCACACCAAAGTCCAGATTTTCAACTCTAATGTAAAAGCAGTTCTCCTATATGGAGCAGAGACTTGGAGTTTGACAAAAACCACAGTCAACAGAGAACAGATCTTCATAAACAGTTGCCTTAGAAGAATCTTGAAAATCCACTGGCCAGAGAAGATCAACAACGTCAGACTCTGGGAGAGAACAGAGCAGATAACAGCAGAGAATGAAATTGGGCGAAGAAGATAGGGATGGATTGCTAACAGTCTGAGAAAGCCAGCTTCCAGTATCACTAGGCAGGCATTGTCATGGAACCCCCAGGGAAAGAGGAAAAGAGGCAGGCCGAGAAACACCTGGCGTCGAGACCTCCAAGCAGACATCAAGAGACTGGGAACCACCTGGAGTAAAATCGAAGGAGAAGCACAGGACAGGAGTCGCTGGAGGTCTCTCGTCGACGGCCTATACCCGGAGAGGGGTGACAGGCGTAAGTTTCTTGGTTTCACTTTTCTTTTCCAAGCTCGGCTGCAATTAAATAAATAAATAAATAGTTAAACAATTAAATAATTGAATAAACAAATAAATAAAATGTAAAAAATGATGATCATAATAATAAAATAGTAGTAGTAGTAGTAGAAGTAGTAGTTGTAGTAATGATATTAATTTAAAAATAATAATTTAAATCATGTTTGAGAAAAAGTTGTCTGGTTGGACTTCGTTATATAGATACATACATGTATAAGAAATTAAAGAATAAATTGAATGGCACTGGACCTGATCCTGGTGAAACCAGAACATAAAAACCCACTTAATAACACGTCATCAATTTAATAGCTTTTTCGAGTATGTTTTGTCAGCGTGACTTAAAAGGCAGCACTTTTAACTCTAAAGTTCAGGAATTAAGTGTTAAAAATGCCGCCTATTTAATTCTCAAATAAAAATGCCGCCTTTTAATTCCCCTGGCATAAAATTAAAAAAAAAAAAGTCTAACTACTGTGGGATTACAGTCTGCTAAGCTTTAGCTGTGGGAGATGCCTGTGTTTGACCTCTTCACTCAGTTATTGCATAGACCAAAAATTATAGGTGTATACTTCTGTCCTCCATTGTTATCAATGATCTAGCTCAACGGTAGTGCTAAAACAGGCGCCTCGACGATCAGGAACCACGCTGCTGGGCTGTCCCTGGTCAAACTGAAATTTGACCATTAGTATATATATAATTCTGGAGGCGGCTTCTAGTATATGCGTTGTGTTTGCAATTTCAGGTTACGCCGTATGCCTACCTGATGAGACCCACCTTGGGTCGAAACCGGTCGTAGGCGGCAAAATCTTAAATCTATCCAGCAGGTCCAAGATCTGTTTGGGAATATTCATGCACTAGCCTCCCCTCTCTGGGGGAGGACTGGATATTCTCCAGCGGGTTGCGGGGCGCCTGGGGGTAGTCCATATTACTTTATGTAGTAGGTGTTCAGTGGAAGGCTCAAAAGATCTAATAAGCGATGCAGTCACAAAAGGACAGCTGATGTCCTGATGACACAATGCAAGCTTACCAGCCTGGATTTCCATGGCATTAGCACAGCATTCTCAGAATTTATTGAAAAATTATGTCCCTTGGAGCTACTCTGATTGAGTGCATTTTTTGGCTTGGGCGACGCCTTTGTTATAAGTAATGAATAATTGTACCACAAAATTGCCTAGGTGTTGCCTTTTCAAAATTAGTCAGTCTTCTTCCACTGCAACACCCCATAAAGCTTTAGGGATGCAATCCACGCTGGCCTAGTGGTTGCTACCAGTCAAATTCTGGAGGCGGCTTCTAGTATATGCGTTGTGTTTGCAATTTCAGGTTACGCCGTATGCCTACCTGATGAGACCCACCTTGGGTCGAAACCGGTCGTAGGCGGCAAAATCTTAAATCTATCCAGCAGGTCCAAGATCTGTTTGGGAATATTCATGCACTAGCCTCCCCTCTCTGGGGGAGGACTGGATATTCTCCAGCGGGTTGCGGGGCGCCTGGGGGTAGTCCCTATTACTTTATGTAGTAGGTGTTCAGTGGAAGGCTCAAAAGATCTAATAAGCGATGCAGTCACAAAAGGACAGCTGATGTCCTGATGACACAATGCAAGCTTACCAGCCTGGATTTCCATGGCATTAGCACAGCATTCTCAGAATTTATTGAAAAATTATGTCCCTTGGAGCTACTCTGATTGAGTGCATTTTTTGGCTTGGGCGACGCCTTTGTTATAAGTAATGAATAATTGTACCACAAAATTGCCTAGGTGTTGCCTTTTCAAAATTAGTCAGTCTTCTTCCACTGCAACACCCCATAAAGCTTTAGGGATGCAATCCACGCTGGCCTAGTGGTTGCTACCAGTCAAATTCTGGAGGCGGCTTCTAGTATATGCGTTGTGTTTGCAATTTCAGGTTACGCCGTATGCCTACCTGATGAGACTCACCTTGGGTCGAAACCGGTCGTAGGCGGCAAAATCTTAAATCTATCCAGCAGGTCCAAGATCTGTTTGGGAATATTCATGCACTAGCCTCCCCTCTCTGGGGGAGGACTGGATATTCTCCAGCGGGTTGCGGGGCGCCTGGGGGTAGTCCCTATTACTTTATGTAGTAGGTGTTCAGTGGAAGGCTCAAAAGATCTAATAAGCGATGCAGTCACAAAAGGACAGCTGATGTCCTGATGACACAATGCAAGCTTACCAGCCTGGATTTCCATGGCATTAGCACAGCATTCTCAGAATTTATTGAAAAATTATATATATATATATATATATATATATATATATATATATATATATATATATATATATATATATATATATATATATATATATATATATATATATATATATATATATATAATTATTATTATTATACTCTCTCTTGTGTGGCTTTTCAAATGAGGGGTGGGTGAACATTCTAACGTACAGTTGTTGTTACAATTGTTTTATTTACTCAAAACTTACATGAAAGTCAGTGCACCAGTTTACCTACCTTGGCTGTATCATCACGTCAGATGCCAAGCTGGACAAGGAGCTGGACAGCAGGCTGGCAAAAGCAAACAGCGCTTTCGGGTGTCTATACAAGCGGGTGTGGCATAATCAACAGCTGAAAACAGGCGCCAAGATCAGCGTGTACAGAGCTGTCGTCCTCACCACCCTGTTGTATGGTTCCGAGTCCTGGGCCCTCTACCGCAGCCATCTACGACTCCTGGAACGCTTCCATCAGTGCTGCTTGCGTACAATCCTTGGCATTCACTGGAGTGACTATGTCACAAACGTCGAGGTCCTTGAACAGGCAAAAACTGTGAGCATCGAGGCTTTGCTGCTGCGGACACAGCTCCGCTGGGCTGGGCACGTCTCCAGGATGGAGGATCATCGCCTGCCCAAGATCACCCTGTTCGGCGAGCTCGCCACTGGACACAGAGACAGAGGGGCACCAAAGAAGAGATACAAAGACTGTCTCAATAAGTCACTTAGTGCCTCCCAAATCGACCACCGCCAGTGGTCTTCACTTGCTGCGGACCGTGACACCTGGCGCTCCACCATTTACAAGGCAGCTGTCTCCTTTGAGGACTCTCGCAGAGCTGGCCTTAAAGACAAGCGGCTCAGGAGAAAAAAACAGAGATGCCGCAACTCAGAACCCTGGCCAGACCTCCCTCGGCAGCCACTGCGGTCGAACCTGCCTGTCCCGGATTGACCTCCGCAGTCACGAGCATGCCTGCAGACGTCGTGGACAACCCCTATAGAATCTTCGTTCGCGAAGTGAAGCCAGGAGAGAGTATATATATACATACATATACAAATGGTCAAAACTTAAAACTTAAGGGCCACCCCACTTTTTGTATCATTGTCTATCGTCGCAAGTATGCTAATAAAATTCAATGTTCTTTCGATCCAAATGGGTTAAAAGTTGACCTTAGACAGTCCACTGTACAGGGAACAATAGACAACAATTCATCAATTTCCACGAACGTGTCAAATGCACGTGGAACATCGTCAGTTTTTGTGAAAAGCTGTGCGATATTGGCAAGCGTACCAAAGACAGGCCGGTGGAAAAACTCGTTAAAGTCGTGATGCACGTGCTAAAGGGGTCAGACGTGAACTCTGAGCACTTCTGTTTCGCTACTAATACCGGTAAAGTAGGGGCATAATTGTCACTTTCCTAACCATGCCACCATGACGAACCTAACGCCAGTAGATCAAGGCCGGGCGCTAGCATGGCTGCAGGATGAAATTTCCGGACGAGAAGTTGGGAGACGTCTTGGGGTGTCCCATTCAGAGATCCATAGGCTGCTGGCACGATTCCAAGAAACTGGAAGGGCAGAACGACGACCTTGTTCAGGACGCCCGCGCTGCACCAGCAGAAGGGAGGACAGATACCTCTGTGTGGCGGCTCTGCGCGACCGAACTGTCACGTCAACCACTCTGCCAAGTCAACTGATGCAAGCTGCAAACGTTAACGTCAGCAGAAGCACAGTCTGCCGACGTTCTGCAGGACAACAACGCTCGACTTCATCGCGCCCGTGTGGTGGATGAGTACTTTGATCAACGGGGCATCATGGGGATGGAGTGGCCAGCTCGTTCACCTGATCTGGCTCCCATCGAGCACCTCTGGGACGTGCTGGGGCAACGTGTAGTCAGCAACCACCACCCCACCTCAAGGCGTCCCCCAGCTGACTCAGTTCCTGCATCAGGAGTGGGAAGCGATCCTGCAAAATGCATCTCCGAACCCTGGTAAACTCCATGCGTCAACGCTGCATTAGATGCTTGGTTGCAAACGGTGGGTACACCTGCTACTGACTGGACCAGTCTTGTGTGACTGGACCAGTCTTGTGTGACTGGACCAGTCTTGTGTGACTTTTTAAATGAGGGGTGGGTGAACATTCTAACGTACTGTTGTTGTTACAATTGCTTTATTTACTCAAAACTTACATGAAATTGTTACTGAATAAATTAGCAAAGTACTGACTCCAAGTATTGTTACATTATTTGTGTGGTGTTATCGGAGCGTCTGCGATAAAAGGTGGCCTCATTCAAGACGACGCGCGTATTTCCCAAATTTTGGAGGCGCCATCTAACGACTATGCACCTGTTGCAGGAGATGGATCGGCCATGATAATTCAAGGGTAGTGCCAGATTAGCTTGGCACCGACATGTGCCAGGCTAATCCGGCACTCTACCCTTGAATTATCATGGTCGACCCATCTCTTACTGTAGTGCGTCAGGGCTGAATGGGTTAAGCACTAGAGTAACCGGCGATGTTGAGTCAGTCACCAGAAGTTGTGATCGAGGACAGCGTTGAAGTCTTTTAGTACCCAACTCATGGTTCTGAGGGCGATAGGTGTAAGCTTGTTTTTCACCCACCTCTCGTCCCTCGTTGTTCCAGCTCGCATTTAGAGGCGTATGAAGCGTAGATTTATACCCTTATGTCTCTAAATTCCAGATGTATGTGGGCTCAATCTCTGTCAGGAAGAGGCGCATAGTCTCTATGAGCCCCTGAGAATGTGGAAACTCATGAGGCTCTATCCCTCGTGTAGTGGAATGTTTGTGCCTGAAAAACTGCTTTAGAGGCGCCAAAACTGTAATTTATGTGGATCCGTGCTGGGCTTAAACGAAAGGCTGATGTTAAAGCATGACCTCCATAACTTTTTTACGTCATTAGCGAGAAAGGGGAGCTAAATCCAAGTGATAAAGGCCCAGCACTCTTGGTAGAGGCAGCTCTCAGGCCTTGTTAGGACACAAAGTCCAACGAAAGACACCTATGTGTAAGAGGCATGCATTCTCATGAGCCCCCGCAGAGCTGCGCTTGCTCAAGAGAATTTACTGCTCTTGCTGGCAACAATTTAGTTCTGCATTTCTCCAGAAAAGTAAATGTTCAGTCAGCACGGTAAGAGACAGCCTCGTCCATCCTGAAGAAGCCTAGATTTTCAAGGGTTCTCTCCAGAAATAAGGGGTAGTGAACACCATCGCCTAATATTGCCTAGTAGAATTAGTCATCACTAAGCTCTGTAGTCCTCGTTTGATGGAGATCGTTGGGAGTTTGTCAAAGGACATCGAGGACGATAAATCGGGCTTGGAGTCGACAGCCTTGTCTCCCTGCCGGTGCTAGACCCTGCTTTACACCGCCACTTCACGCCTCGCAACGACACGTCTTAGAGAAGAGGGGCAGGGTGGGGATGACAGCACAGACACAGGATGGCATTACTGGACACGTCAGCCAACCATCAACCCTTTGGCTGTCGGTAGCGCGTAGCGGTTTTTGTCGCGATGATTCCTGCAGGAATCATCGCGACAAAAACCGCTACCGACAGCCAAAGAGTTAACCCTTTGTGCATGCAGCTACTGGTACTGTATCTGGTGCTGTATACGTTACCGATGGCTGCCGCATGCAAAAGGAGGTTACTGAGTTTGTGGAGAGGCAAGGAACGTCTAACAGACTGTCACCGAGTCCCACGGTTGCCGAAAGATTGTTTGTACTTGTACTCTGATCTTCTTTTACAAGCGTATGCAGATATACACAAAGATCCAATATTGTTGGACATAATCTGTTTTGCTTTATTTAGCCACATGGTCCGAGGCCGAGAGTACAATGTCTGGTAGAGTACATACGTGCCACTTGTACTGATGATCATGCGTCATGGCCTTGGCGAAAGAGTTTTAAACACCACACATTAAAAGACTGATTTGACCTTGAGCACTGATCTTTACAGCGTGCTGCACGCTGACTGCTTAAACCCATATTATACTCAAGCTAAAAGCTTCAAATTTGTACACTGCCATAATTATGCAAGCTACATTATAGTAAGTACGGATAAGGATATAGACCAATGGCATTAGTTCAAGGGTGGTGCCAGAATAGCTTGGCGCCTAGAGGCGCCAAGCTATTCTGGCACTACCCTTGAACTATTTTAGCCAAACTTTTTTCACACACTGGTGTATTCCGAGTCATAAGGGTTAAAGACCCTCTTGTCTAGTTCTTCAAATTGTGGCGTCATAACACCGTCAGCGTTTGCTAACCGGCTCCTCTTTCTTTAACGAGTGTTTCCTGCTTTTTGTGCACGCTACAGTCGTGCAGTGTCACTGTAATTTACCTCTGAAGAAAAAGTTGAGTGCGGCAAACGAGACACCGCGAGAGACATAGACCCTCATGAACCCCCGCAGTTGCTCATTCCGGTACAGGTCTGTCAAGATGTGGCCACAGCGAAGATACGGTACGCGTTCCATCCGACCCATCTGAAGCCTTACCAGAGGTCCTTACAATTGCTACTCACCCATTTGGGACCGGGACGTCAGTTCCTAAAATCATGAACACGGACTGCTTCATTTTTTCAAGGACATTGCTTCTAAGCTTTCAGCATCACATTCTGTCCCAGAGAGTATCGCCACATTCATTCCAAGAAGGCATCTTTTAATAATCAAATAATAACCAAGACATGTACAGTTTGCACCAGAATCCTCAGTATGTGACAAGAAGCGAGGCACACTGGTCGTCTCCCTCGATTCGCTACCTCCTGATCAGCGGAAGAGAATAGAGGGAGACAGCCAGTCAGTGGCATGAAGCAGAGAACAGCGCCAAGGGTCGTGTAAGGTCAGCAAGGCCGATGGAGGGGGGTTCCGACTGTCCAGAAAAACTTGCGACCGCAAACATTTTTACACCCGCGTCACGTTCAATGTGACCTATTGCCGTCTCCAAAGACCGGTGGGGCCAGCGGCGCAATTTGCCACCAGAAAATTTATGCGATCTGCCTCAGTCCACTGGCCATATTTATGCCCGCCGCTTCTGGACCCGCGCTGTAACCACTTCGCTGCTGGAGATTTATTAACCTTTCGGTTGCTGCTGACGATACACCCCGGAGGAGAAGAAGCGTGACTATATACGCGTCTTTTCCCACGAACGGTGTCGTCAGTGGCAGTGAAAGAGTTAAAATGTATGTCTGAAACCACCACAAAACTGTTGTTGGTTAACTCTGTCTGGGTCACTCATGAGGCATAGATTCTCATAAGCCCCCTCGTCTGCAGACGCGGGGGCTCATGAGAATCTATGCCTCTTGCATATAGGTATTGCTCGTTGTGTCCCGAAAATATAGGGGTTATGCAACAATCTTTCCTCTCTAGGCGACATGTCCCATGATTCTCAACAAGAAATATGTTGACAGCCGAAGAACTAAGGGCATTCAAGACGTCCCATCTTTTTTTATGAGTGCCTAGTGACCGGACTTGGCAATTACTTCCCTTTGCATCCACTACATTCACATGCTTGATGTAAGGGAGATTACCCTTGTTTTGCTCAGGCTCGCCGGGTCGAGACGGTCACAGTGCCCTTTGATCGTTAGATGAGTTAGAAAGCATAAATAATAATATATGCCGCATGAGGACGGTACCCCTCTCCTCCACACACACACACACACATGCACACACACACACACACACACACACACACACACACACACACACACACACACACACACACACACACACACACACACACACACACACAAACGCGCACCTGTTTCAAAATTTGCACATTATGGACAAAACTATTGGTGATATAATTTATATGAATAAAATAGCCTGCATTTTACATTGCAACGCTCATGCTAACCGTGGAATGTCTAGGTCGTAAAGATATCCATTAAGGTCAATTTTTCGGCTCAGTACTTACAATCATGTATCTGTATATATACATATATAATATGAAACTGGTTATCATCTGAAGTCGTAGATGCGGCACTGTGACATGCAATGCAGGTAATCGTTTCACCCATGTGCCGCTTGGTGACTATGGACAAGACATGTAGTCGATCGATTGGTATGCGTGACGGTCAGTGCCGAGGCAAGAGGCCTGGTATTCCTCCAGCAAGCGGAAGAAGCCCCGGTCCCCGTCGACGATCGCCAAGTGAGTCTTCACGGAACTTCACGCGGCGTTCATAACAGATTCATGGTCCATACAGACCTAACAGGAAGATCTTTCTCTGTTACCAATGAGTTGAACTGAGGCTCCCCTCAGTAGCAAACGTCTGCGGGCCCACTGCGGCCGTCGTGGGCATGATGACCTTTGCTTCCTGGGACTGTGGAACACGCCAGGGTCCAGCTGCATGAGTGAGCTTAGTCCTGCGCCGGTCACGAAGCAAGGTGCTCCGCTTTAGCGGAGCACCTTGCTTAGTGACCGGCGCAGGACTAAGCTGGCTGAGCACAGACCCATGACGGATGACTGGCCAGAGCCGAGGTCATAAAGACTCCAGGCGATGGGAGCACTTCACGATATGGGTGTCGTCGGGCTGTATACTACGAAAGGAGATGACGCGACTGACCTATACGTCGTTACTAGGGAAGAGGTTTTTTTGCAGATCAGGAGCTATCAGTCATTGTGCTATCATTGTCCGTGCGGCTTTCGCAACGCCTGTATATACCAAGTAGTCCAGAATGAAGAAAGGTTGCAAAAATAAAGGTACTGTTTAGTAGGCGATTCCCCCCCACCTCCACCCCCCCCCCTCTTTTTTCTCTTTCTTTCTTTCTCTCTTGTCATTAAAAACAACGTTTTCTTGTGCAGCTTCCTCTCTGGAATGTGTGTACGTGCATACGCAAGAAATAAGAACATTAATCAGTTTCCACGTTATGATTTTTTTGTTTAAGCCCGAGGAAAAGAAATATATATATATATATATATATATATATATATATATATATATATATATATATATATATATATATATATATATATATATATATATATATATATATATATATATATATATATATATATAAACTGTGCTGTACATGGCTTTTCTAAGCGTGTGTCTTTCTTTCAGGGGTGGGAATTTCCTTCACTTTCCTTGACTTTCTTTTACCTGCCTGAGAAAAAATGTCAGTGTTTAACCCTTTTCATTATGATAGACCAGTGCTTGAGATTAATTTGACTTGGGGCCTGAAGCTGTTCTGGCACCACCCTTAAACTAATGACGCCGTGCGGCTAAGAGGTGTGCAGAATGGGGGGAGGGGGGGGGGGGAATTAAAAGAGAGTCAAAATGGTAGTCATGGTATTTGTATTTATTACTACCACAACATTAAAAAACAGTACCTGCAAACAAACAAACAAAATAATAAGTATTGGTGCCGAAATACAATAAGGCAATTAAACTAAACTATGGACAGATCATGTATTACATGGCTAATTAAAGAATATGATGACATAATATTAGACTAATTGAAATAGCATCATAAAGAACATAACCAGAAGTAATGCAAAACTAAATGTAGAAAGGTATGGATGAATAAATGGCACTGGGAGTATGCGCATGTGATGAATAATTTCCTAGTCCTAGGCGAAACCGAAAGTGAACTAGAAAACATAAATACAGCAATAATCCTCTAAAGTGAACTAACCACAACAATAACCTTTGAGGTCGCATTACAGCAGCGATCCCGTATCGTTAATTTGGTAACGATAGGGGCGCGCTATTTGAGGTCTCATAACACAAGGTATCCAGTATCATAAGAAATTATAAGGGCGTTCTACTTGAGGTCGCATAACAAAAGCATTTTCCTATAATTTACAATGATAAGAGCCGCGTTCTATGCATCGTGCGCATAACCCTTGAGGTAGCATAACAAAAGCGAGCCAGTGCGATACAGATTCGGAATCGCAGACAGGCCACTGCCAGAGAAGTTGGTATCCACCCTCAAAGTACTATACACATGTGTCCAATGAAGAAAAGTATCTAATTAATTAATAAGTCAATAAATCAATAAATGAACACATGATTAACTGACTACTCAAATATATAGCTGGGCACTAAAGACTACTAGTAGACAGTGCACAGAGTTAAACATCATAGTAAAACCGCCTAGTGTGCCAATAGGGCTCGGGAAGCTGACGTCATCACGCCAGTTGTGGCGGCCATCTTGTGAGGATACGGGACTAAGCGCTCATAAGGAAATCGCTGTTTTTGTAATATCAGGAAAGTCCTCAGTGTTGTGCTATAAGCACTGAATAACAGCAAGTCTTGCTATCACTGTAGGAAACCGCTCAGTTGACCAGAATCTGTTTTTGTTTGTTTCCAAAGACTGGGATGAAACATGAAGAAAAACGTGTTGAAACACTATTTCCGGCTACTATCTGACGGCCGCATGGTAATCCTCATAAGATGGCGGCTGATGCGCCGACGCTGCTGCTAGGCAACGCGGGGAACTTCCCGAGCCCGCCTATACTCTGACTGAATTAAAAGTTTAACTTTTCATGCAACAATAATACAAAATCATGAAGTCGTAACTGAGTCAGTCACGATTGCCAGTCTTTGATACACAAATTAGATTTCTAGGATCTCCTGCCATACAATAGCCTCAAGCAGGAAACCAACTTGAACAGAGTATTAGACTCTTGTGCTATCCTACACTGAGTGGGCTGCGCTGCCGGGTAGTTACACTGAGCAGTCCCAGCATGCGATCCTCACTGTTAGTAGGAAGGTCAGCTAATGCATTACTTGACTTCGGTTTTCTTACCAACGGTTCTAGACAATTTTAGCTGATAATCTCCGATCCGATTTAATATTCTGTGACTGTCGAAATGTCCCATCACTAATTTGGAAGTAACACTTGTGAAATACCACAAAGTTGCAGCAGTCGCAGTATGCTTGATCTATGCGGCGAGACCTGGCAATCATGAGGAATGGCCAACAACAAAATCATCAAATACACAAAACAAAAATATGCAATGTAAAAATTCTACTTACAGCGGGACAGAAACGTAAGTCAGTTGTAAAAACACAATGTAGTTAAATGCTGGATGGCCAAACACAGGTTCAGTGCAGGAACTTCCGCCATCCAGCCTAACCAAAGAGACTGGAATGCGCTTAGTCAGTGCTATATCAACGATGGTAAAAAGTTTGTATGTGTCGCAGTCACGTAGGCCATCTACAGACAACGCGCGTGCTTAATTGAGGGGAAAAAAGTACTGCACGTGCGCAAGCGATAATTTACTAGCAGGGTACTATAATGATGTTCTCACAGCTAACGTTTGAATGCAGAAAAATCCAAGGTTGGGGAAAAAATTGCTATGTGCGGGTGATGATAATTAGCAAGCCAAAACCCGCTCTGCTACATCCCCGCCGACTTTAACACTACAGCGACCTCACCGATGTAGAAACATTTATAAAATCATCTCAAATGGAAAATCCATATAAACCATTCCATACTTTTACCATAAAATACACCAAGCATGCACTATAACCACTGTGACAAGTGCATGTGCCGCGGCTTACCGCAACTAACCGTAACAATATTCAACCCCAAGTCCTGTTGTCACGATCAACACAGTTTAGGTGCAGACTGGAAACCTACAGTCTTTATCAAACTAAGCTTTGCTTTGCAAGATACTGAGATGAGGATGGAGGGGAAGGGAGCTCAGATTTGGCGCACACTGATTTTGTCACAGGAAATTGTGATTTGCAGTGCCTCCTCCTTCTCGACTAAGTCAACAACTTCCAAGAAGGCTACCGGTGCTCGCGTCTGAAAGATTCGGATGCCCATCAGCCAACTGAATTGGCAACCCGGATGTGGTAACGCTACAGCTGGAACCAACAAGAGGCTTTTTCAGTGGTTGTGCCATGCGAGATGCCACACTGAAGCAGAACTGGGGGCTGGCCTCTCTTCAGCCTTTGGATAGCAAGGCCTAGTCACATGAATAGTTGCGTCGGAGTGAGTGTGGCTTGATATCTTGGCGTCGAGCACACCTTGCAATGGCTCCCTTGGGGATTTGTTGCTTGGCACTCTGCAGAATGGTGGTCAGGCTAAGGGGTGCTTTCTTACCGGCATAGGCCTAGAATGTTCATACCAATGAGTCCTGGCAGCTGCTGTCGGTAGTTGGGCACACAGGCGTCTTTCATTAATAAAATAGGAACTTTTTCTAGGTATACATCAAAAATACAAAACTTTAACCACTACTATGATACCTGTGTACTCTACTGGCAGGCCGTTTGCTGCAACCAATTTGATAAAGTTAGCTGGCTGGACGTTCACTGTCAAATTGTCTTTCACCCAGCTCTCTGTTACGGTTCCAGTGTCAATAAGAGGCTCCAGTTTTTTTCCGTCTATACTAAAAGTAGTTGTGGGGCGCTGGCCTACTAATCCATTCAACATGTCCCCCCCTCCCCCCCCCCCCCCCCCCCCCCCCCCCCCCCGTTGCCAGGATAGAGACAACGGGGGCTCTTAGTTTTTCTGTGGCTTCTGAGCTGTCGCCATGGTGTACTGCTGGTAGGGCTGTTGTGGGGGCATCATGGGGAATGGTTGAGGGGCATAATACTGCGGATAGTTAGGTAGGAATGAGGGCAGGGACGGCTGCTGCTGCGGGAACTGCTGCTGTGGTGACTCATGGAGAGATGGGTGGTGTCATAGAGACCCATGGCAGGCAGACTCACCTCTCCGTAAACGATCAGGACTTCCCAGGCACTGACGGTATTGGGTCTTAGCTGGGCAGTTTGCCTCACGATGCCCTGGCTGGTCACACCAGTAGCATCTGAAAGGCTGACGTGAAGTTTGTGGTGTTTGTGACGTTACCGGTGGCTTGGGCGGCCCCGTTGTCAGCTGTACTGCTTCCGGTTGGGCTGTCAGAGCTGCCATGGTCAAGCGGATGCAGATTCCACTGCAGCATCCATGTCCGGGTTTTCCCGTGTCCACCTTCGGGCCTCGTCACGGAGCTCCAGGTAAGTGGTGTCTTGTTGTTGGCGTAGCAAACCCCTCAGGTGGGTGCGAAGGGGTGACGAATACAGGCCTTCTACGAATTTGTCCCAGACAGTCCAGGCTGGGATGAAGTCATTGGCCGCAGTATTGACCTGGCTTGCCAATGCAGACAGGGCTTGAGCATAAGCTAGGATAGGCTCCTCGATTTTCTAGGGACGGGCGTGGAACTTCCGCAGACGATCTATTGCAGAAAAGTCCTGGCGAAAGGTGGCGGCAACTATATTTAAAACCTGCGTCGCGGTCGCACGCTGCCCAACAGGACGACCCAGGACCTCTTTTTTAAGATGCCCAGTGACCCATTCCGCCCCATGTCCTCAGAGATGTGGAATGAGTGGATTGCTCTCTGTGCGGCGTCTATGAACGTTGACATGGAGCATCCCCCCTCTCCGCTGATGGTTGGCAATGGGCGAGGCTGCAGTGTCTGATGGTAGATAACTTAGGGAAGCAGCTGAGCCTGTTCATTGGCTTGAGCGTCAGGTTGTTGATCTTCGTGCGCCATCATAAGATCATCCTGCTGTCTCCCTTGCTTGCGCCCCTTCCTTCGAATGGTCATCAGCGCCTCCCTCTGCCCTGTACTGCTTTTTGTTGTGACTCCTTACGCCCACATCCTGCTCGCAGCACCAGTTGTAGCCGTGCGGCTGAGAGGTGTGCAAAATGTGTGGGAATTAAAAGAGAGTCAAGATGGTAGTCATGGTGTTTTGTATTTATTACTACCACAACATTAAAATAACAGTACCTGCAAATAAACAAAGAAAATCAGTAATAAGTATTGGGTGCCGAAATACAATAAGGCACTTAAACTAAACTACGGACAGATAATGTATTACATGGCTAATTAAAGTATATGATGACATAATATGAGACTAATTGAACTAGTTTTATAAAGAATATAAACAAATGTCATGCAAAACTAAATGTAGAAAGATAAGGATGAATAAATGACACTGGGAGTTTGCGCATATGATGAATAATTTCCTAGTCCTAGGCGAAACCGAAAGTAAACTAGAAAACATAAATACAGCAATAAACCTCTAAAGTGGACTAACCACAACAATAACCTTTGAGATCGCATTACAGCACCGATCCCGTATGGTAACTTTGGTAACGATAGGGGCGCGCTATTTGAGATCGCATAACACAAGGTATTCAATGTCATAAGTAATTATAAAGGCGTTCTACTTGAGGTCGCATAATAAAAGCATTTTCCTATCATTTACAATGATAAGAGCGCTCTATGCATCCTACGCATAACCCTTGAGGTAGCATAACAAAAGCGAGCCAGTGCGATACAGATTCGGAATCGCAGAGACACGCCGGGCATGGCCACTGCAAGAGAAATGAGTTGGTATCCACCCCGGCTCAAAGTACTATACACATGTGTCCAAAAGAAAAGTATCTAATTAATTAATAATTCATAAATCAATAAATGAACACATGATTAACTGAATACTCAAATCGTATAGCAGTGGGCACTAAAGACTAGTAGCAGACAGTGCACATAGTTACTAAACATAAAACCGCCTAGTGTACCAATACTGAAATGAACTTTAACTTTTCTTGCGGAAAAATCATACAAAATCATGAAGTCGTAAGTCACCATTGCCAGTCTTTGATACGCAAATTAGGATCTCCTGCCATGCAATAGCCTCAAGCAGGAAACAAACATAGACAGGCTCTTGTGCTATCCTACACTGAGTGGGCTGCGCTGCCGGGTAGTTACAGCAGTCCCAGCATGCGACCCTCACTGTTAGGAAGGCCTCAGCTAATGCATTACTGACTTGACGTTGGTTTTCTTACCAACGGTTCCTAGTCTGCTGATAACCTCCGATCCGATGTAATATTCTGCGATCTATATGTCCCATCACTAGTCTGGAAGTAACAAAAAGTGAAATACTGACCACAAAGTTGCAGCAGTCGCAGTATGCTTGATCTAGGTGGCGAGACTGACCTGGCAATCACTGAGGCCGGAATGACCAACAACAAACTGAAATCATCAAATACACAAGCAAAAGTATATATGACATTGTAAAAATTCTACTTACAGGACAGAAACGTAAGTCAGTCAGTAAAAACACAACGTCAGTAGTTAAATGCTGGACGGCCACTAAACTGACACAGGTTGCAGGAACTTCGGCCACCCAGAACCAAAGAGACTGGGCCGGCATAATTATCAAGGATGGTAAAAAGTATGTACGTGTCGCAGGTCACGTAGGCCATCCGTACAGACAACGCGAGTACTGCACGCGCGGCGCAGGCGGCGATAAGGTACTACTCTAGCAGGGTACAATGGTGTTCTCACAGCTAGCGTTTGAATGCAGGAAAATCCAAGGTTAGGGGAAAAAATTGCTATGTGCGGGTGATGATAATTAGCAAGCCAATCTGCCGAACCGGCCGCTCCGGCTGTTACACTAAAATGGTTCATCTGTCTTCCAGTATGTAATGTAGCCCGTTCATAGGAAAATAAGCAAATTTAAAAAAATCAACATCAGGATGTAATGGGTTAAATACTCTCTCTCTCTCTCTCTCTCTCTCTCTCTCTCTCTCTCTCTCTCTCTCTCTCTCTCTCTCTCTCTCTCTCTCTCTCTCTCTCTCTCTCTCTCTCTTCAGGCCGCTGACTTTGGAATTCCCTTCAGTACGGCCAATATTACCGAAGCTCCCCTCCATGTCCACTTTAAAGTCAAGGCTTTTCCGGCACTTAAATGAGCCGCTTAACCCTTATCATGCGGAATACACCACTGTGTGAAATAAGTTGGACTAAAATAGTTCAAGGGTAGTGCCAGAATAGCTTGGTGCCTCTAGGCGCCAAGCTATTCTGGCACCACCCTTGAACTAAAGCCATTGGCCTATATCCTTATATGTAAGTACTATAATGGAGATTGGAGATGGCAGTGTACAAATGTGAAGCTTTTAGCCTCAGTATGATATGGGTTAACAAAGCGCACTGCGTTTTGACTATTTATTAAACATGTGTATGCCGCGGCCGGTGTACGTGTATGTGTGTCAGTGTGTGTGTGTGTGTGTGTGTGTGTGTGTGTGTGTGTGTGTGTGTGTGTGTGTGTGTGTGTGTGTGTGTGTGTTTTAGAGTAAGTTAATAGATTGATAATGAATACTTTTGACTTAATTTTGATAATTTGTAGTTTATGTTTAGTTTATTCGATGTTTGCGATGTTTATGTAAGTTGACATGATAATGTAGCTGCTGTGCATAAAATGTATGTCAGTAATGCAAAAAAATCGAGTTGTTCCGGAATGGCAGGCGGGTCAGGTTTACAGTTTGGCGACAGCGGTGGCCGGTTGGAGGCCCGGACAGGCATCGTGATAGCACATGTTTATCCTTAGTGCCCTGCTTTTAATTTTACGGAGATCCTCTATTGATGGTATGAGAGCGTGTAGTGGGTAGGTGTGTGTGTGTGTGTATGTGTGTGTGTGTGTGTGTGTGAGTGTGTGTATTTATGTGTGTGTGTGTGTGTGTGTGTGTGTGTGTGTGTGTGTGTGTGTGTGCGTGGCGAGTGTGTGTGTGTGTTCGTGTTGGTGTGTGTGTGTGTGTGTGTGTGTGTGTGTATTTAAAAAAAAAAATTCCCCTGTAGTGTGTAGCAAGGACAAGAATGAAAAAAGTCTGCGCACCTATTCTTTTATCCTTGGAAAATAAAGTTTCATTTCATTCTCTCTCTCTCTCTCTCTCTCTCTCTCTCTCTCTCTCTCTCTCTCTCTCTCTCTCTCTCTCTCTCTCTCTCTCTCTCTCTCTCTCTCTCTCTCTCTCTCTCTCTCTCTCTCTCTCTCTGGGGCTTCTTTTATTTTCTTTATTCATCAATGACCTGCCTCTTTCATCTCAGTCAAATCCTGGAGTAAAACTGAATGCGAACTCTTTGCTGACGATTCAACGCTGCATACATCAAACAAACGTGAAACAACGCTAAATAATACTCCTCCAGCAAAGTCTCGATGAAGTGTCAGATTGGTGTACTCAAAATCGCATGCTAATCAGTACTTCTAAAACAAAAACCGTGTTGATAACAACCCGCCAAAAGCATCAGCTAAATCCTGCCCCTCTGAAACTGTCACTTGGCAATAACTTGAACCTATCCAACATGTATAAGCGGCACCGCCTACTGGGAGTTGTAATATATTGACGACCAGCTCAATTGGTCGCAGCATATCGACAGTTTGTGCAAAACCTTGTCCAGGAATGTATTGATATTCCCAGTACAAAGTGCTGTACATTGTTCTTTCACGCACACATTAAAACCCGCCACTGTGACTATGCGTCCTCGCGGTGAACTTCAATATAAAAAAAATCAACTCATTATAGCGTCGTTCAGTTAAAATAATGAAGTTATTCCAAACCCTACTTCCACAGACGAAAAAATAAAATCCCTTGGCCTGCTTCCACTGCGGAACAACTCAAAATTAGCAAATGCGTCCTCATGCACAAAATATTTCATTATGAAGCCCCCTAATATATGTGCAGGCTATTTAACTTCAGCCCTAGGCATCAGCTTAACACGAGGAATGGCTTGCTTCATTTACCCCGCCCCAGGATAGATATCTACAAATCAAGCCTTCTATTTTCAGGTAGTTATGTCTGGAACTCACTGCCTTTAAACATTAAATCATTTTAAACGTGCTTTGCACACTCAGTCCAATCAGCGTGACTTCACAGTTCGCCATATAAACATAATACTGCTGATAACACGTAACGTCACACATTTTCTCTTTCTCCATACATTTGCTAACTGAACACTGATCTATTGTACTGTCGGTATCGCTATACGCTATTGATGCTGCTGATTCTATGACACTGTCTTAGATGGTTATAGTATTAATGCTATGCACTAATTTATTTCCCTTGCTTTTTGCATCGGTGGCCGTTACAAATTCTCCAATGCCATTATTTTTCACCTTTAAATAACTCACCTATTGTGTTTGTTAATTTTTTTCCCGTGATTTTGTTGTTGTTGTTGTTGTTTTTTGTTGTTGTTTGTATGTTGTGTTTGTTTTCCTGTTATGTTCTGTTTTGTTTACATGACAGCTTGTAAGACAGGCATTGACTTGCCTAACAGCTTCATCATGAATTTAAAGATTAATCATCATCATCATCATCATCATCATATCTCTCTCTCTCTCTCTCTCTCTCTCTCTCTCTCTCTCTCTCTCTCTCTCTCTCTCTCTCTCTCTCTCTCTCTCTCTCTCTCTCTCTCTCTCTCTCTCTCTCTCTCTCTCTAGCACAACTGACCAGAAAAGAGACGAGAAAAGAAAACAGAAAAAAAAGTACGTCTTGGGATTTGCAGGATTTAAGACGTTGCGGAGCAAATGGTTGTGCTTAACGCCGGTCACCTTCAAGTCAAATCTCCTCCTCATCCCAAATTACGACTTGATTGTTGGCTATCTTGTTTCTTCTCATAGTGCAGGATTGTACCACCTTTTAACTTCTCTCCATCTTTTTAGTGGTACATTTTCGTCTGGAAAAATATCGTGACGAATCAGTTAAGCTGCTTATATCCTTTTTGTGTTGCAATGTTCGTCTTCAATACATTTTTTTCGTCTGGTAGTGTCGCCCTTTCGCGCTCAGACCATCGATAAATCACAATTCTACTGGAGACAAGTGTAAAATTTAACACTTGATCCTCACTTCCCTAAGCGACACATCCAGCGATGGACGACCGTGTTTTGTCGAAAGAATTGAAAGTTTTCGTCATGGGCCAAACCCGAGGCTCCTACAACACTTAAACACAGATGCAACTAGGTTTGGCAGAAGGAATATATCTGCATGAGCCCCAGCACCTGCGGGGGCTCATGAGGATCTATGCCTCTTGCAGATGTGTTACGTAAATGGAAAGCTTGGGAAGGATCGAGCCTACTACATCAGAGGACTGGGGGTTGCTAAATAATGAATTGACCCATTTGGCTTCACAAAAAAGCACTTAAAGGGGAGAACAGCTTCAAAGTTTAATGGGCAGTTTAGAAGCTTTAGAGCCATGGCTTTGAAAATCTACCGTCTCCAAGCGGTAATTTACACCCAGTAAAACGGAGGATTTTTCCTGACCTTTTTACATTCAAAAGGGAAAAAATGTAAAGAAAGTCATCAGCTCTCAAGAAAAGGAAATCTGAGAGAAGTGAAAAGAAGGAGCTGCCGGCGGGTCTGTCTTGAAAGCGGTCTGGCTCAGGGTGGGCTTTGATTTGCTAAAATTCGCAAGATTCTCAGTGTTGTCTTGCCACAACCAAGACATGACTGCCAGGCTCTTTTTGTGATCCGTGTGAACACTGCAGGCACACGTCACAGATGTTTTCTACTGATGCTGGCTTCTATCGGTGGAACTCTCCAAAGCACAAGGGAGAAAGTTGTAGTCTTTCACTTTTTACGACATTCAGACTTTTTACGTTAAGTTGGACCTTTTGTCCATCTGTATATAAGACATGCAATACACACAAACAGGAGATGCTGCGACCTACTCACTGATTACTTTTGTTCTGAAGCATGTCGCTTTAAAACACACAGGTGACTCATCCGCTCATTCACCCATATCATGCTGAGGCTAAAAGCTTCAAATTTGTACACTGCCAAATGCAAGCTACATTATAGTACATACAGATAATGATATAGACCAATGGTTTTAGTTCAAGGGTGGTGCCAGAATAGCTTGGCGCCTAGAGGCGCCAAGCTATTCTGGCACTACCCTTGAACTATTTTAGTCAAACTTATTTCACACACTGGTGTATTCCGAATGATAAGGTTAACACACACTCAGTCACCGGAACTCCAATCAGGTCGGCTCTTGGCACACCAACCACTGAGCCAGCTAACCAACCGACTGAACGAAGATATTTAGTATGAGGTCAGTTTTTACACTGGCGTGTGCCTCCTCAGTATGGCACTTCCATCATCATCATTGTCAACAATTTATGTTGAGAAACTAAATGTGCATGGGACATCATTCCGCTTGGCTCCGAGTAATGGTTCAACATCCTTCTGGAGAAATAAAATTCACTAGTTAAGGGTGTCAAGACAACCAGTGAGGTATCCACTGAAAGCCGGTGAGCGAAAGGTCCTCGGGCCGATGTAGACCGCGCACGGCCGTGCCGGCGCGGGCCAACGGCGGTCGACATCGGCCCGAGGACGTGCGGCCAGAAATGGTGCTGAAAGAGGTCTGCAGCAAGACGGCCTGTGATGCACGCCCCTGTAACTTTCAAACATGCACGCTGTAACTTTCAAACAGCGTAACTGAATGGAAGTAACTCAACCCTGAGACACGTACACTAGATTACAACTGCCCTCCCCCCCACCCCCCCCCCCCTCCACTAATGATTTTCTACCGATGGTCTCCTGACCATTTTAACGCCAATTAATGTATGTTTTAATGGATGGACATTTTACAAATGCAAAATGATCGTCTTTTACAATCTTGACTGATTTAATCTTGGTTTTAAAAATAGATGTTTGGATTTGCAGGAATGTATGCGAATGCCTGGCTAAGTGAATGACACCTCACCTGTCAGTGATATATTTATTGACGTGTGAACTAACCCGCAAAACAATCGTCCCGGCACTTCTGTGCCCGAAAATAAAGTATTCTTATCTTATCAGTATTTATCGTAGTAAGACGGCCATGGCCGGTGTGTCAACGGACTGCCGAGTTGTGAACTACATGTCGGTATAAGAATAATTTTTGTTCTGGTCTGTAATTTTGGATCTTACCGCTTCAAATTATGCGGGCATATCAGTGACTCATTGTCGGACGGCACACGCCAAACCGCTCCCCCCCCCCCCCCCCCCCTTCCTCACACAGACGAGTGGGAGGCAGGGCTTTGTAGAAGCTTGGGGAAAAGGGAGGCAAACTCTGGTGTTCTCAGTCATGGGTGCGTGGGCTGTTCTGTCTCTTACAAGGGTCACGGTGTCAGTTCCTTTATAGATTACCAAGTGATGCGACGAAGGCAAGGGAAGAAACTACAATTTGACTGTGTAGGGTGGCGCAGAGCAGGAGGGGAGGAAATACACTTAAAGCCGGGCGGGTCAACATTGTTGAACCGGCTTTCAATCCACACGCATATTCATCTGTTAAAACTTGATTTGTGTCTATTATTTACTTATCGTGTTTGTAAATGGGGCTACATGTTCGAATGCCGTCCAAACTGACGGCATAAGCCAGTGGCCGGCCTTGACACTGCACTGATCAGTCACTCAAATCCGCCGGCAGCCGTCTCAGTCGCGTTGGGATGACCGTACCGGCTAACAAACCGCTGCTGGTGTTAAATGCCGGATGGCAAAACTGCCGGAAGCAATGTTGGTAGCAAATCCAAGACTATCTTCGTCCATGCCTCTACCGTCATCATTTGTCTGGAACACTCAGTCATTGGCCGCTGCGAGTCAGGTGTTACACTCAGTTGGGGTGTAGGGGGCTCTGGACTGATAGAGGTAGTACCTTTGCTGTTCGGCAGCTGCGTCCTACATAGGACGGACGGGCATCACTGGTCCTCATCCATCTCCTTCAGTAAACCTCTCACGTGCTGGCCGCTCCAAGCGCCACACCCCGGCAAACCAGTCAGCTGGTGGCGGGCTAAACCACGTGAGGGGGTGGTGTTCACACTGCACCACTAGGCGGATGAGCTGTTTCTGACAGCCAACGGCTAAAGGACGGAGGAGATCAAAAGGCTTGATCCAACGGCCAAAATGTGGGGGAATAAACCCTTCAAATCACTGAGGAGTGGAGCCCCGAAGGCAGACAGCTGCCTGTATTCACGCACTGTTCTGGCAGCTCCTGCAGCGGCCAAACTGGTGCCAAACCGCTACTGCTTTGCATTCCTTTGGACTACATCAGCGAGGCTGAGAGGGGGATCTTGACGACTGGGCATCCCAGCATCTCCACACACTTCGCCCAGGCTTGCACCCTGGAGAGGTCACTCCAGTCACTGTCCCAGCAAGCGCATAAATTATACTCCATTGTCTTCCGAGACGACAGGATGCCAAACACTCAGTTGACAGCGGTTTATCTGTCACAGCATGTCACCCGGCAATTAGTGCAGTGTGTAGATCAGCTTATCTGGAACTTCGTCGCATTTTCAGTTCGTCACCTGCTCACCGTGGAAGCGGCCACTAAAACACTAGTTTGTGCATTTGTGCTCTCCGGAGACCAAGGTCCTTTCACTGGCTGTGTCCTCACGTATTCCATACGGCACAGTTATGTCAATCTGTTTTAACTGCCTTTAGGGCACCAGTCCAGAATCAGCCTACTTCAGTGTCCTCTTTGCCGCTGCACATGCATACACCCTCTGGTGAGCTCCGCTCCTCTTAGCCGTAAGTGCAAACTAAAATATTAATAAGAATAAGACTACCGTGGCTTTATCATCTCGAAAAGAGAAATTCGTCTCGCCACCTCAGGTGCAACTCGCAATCACACACACTCGCACAACAATACAAACAAATGGACCCTTGAATAACTGACATAACTACAAAATGGACCGTTATGACTCGGGACGGATGAAGCCCGTCGCTAAGGCATCTAAAGGCCGTCGCCAGTGGCCTCATCCCGACCCGCACCTCCCTGACAAAAACAGAATACTAAGACAACCCTATGTCTCCTGAACACACTATTATACGTTCTTTCGTAAAAGTTCCTACTTGACTAAAGCTAGTACATGAAATACAAGTTAACAGAAACAAAATACCGTCGACAGAGAAATTCATGATCTCAGATCTAGGCTACATAAAAATAAGCAGTTAAAGCTGCACCTGGAACATTTGGTCAGCGCACTTTTGTTTATCAAGCCCCAGTGTTATTATGGAATACACTTCCTCTTGTGGTCAGAAACAGTGAGTCTGTCTTTGACTTTAAGGTCAGTCGTTGACTCACCTCTTCAAGCTTTACTTTGAATAACTGCCAATGTTTGATGCCTTAGTTGTAGTTCTGTAAGCCTCCTTGTTTTAGACGTTAATTAGAACGTATTATATAATATGCATTGTTTAGTTCATTATAAAAGTGGTTTGTTTGGGTATTGTTTTGTTTATGTGCATGTCATTGTATTTTTATTTCTGTACAGATTGTAAAGCGCTTAGAGCTTTTGATTAAGCGCTATGAGAGGCCACACATCACTCCTCACGTCTGCTTCAATTCCCGTCTTTTTTTTTTTTTTTGGCAGCTAACAAGTCTCATAGGTTGTGATTCGTGTTTTTTGTTATATTTTTTTAAATGCGTATGTAAATACTATTGTTTATAATTTAATGGAAAAAATCCTGGCACTAATTGAAACCAGTTTAACTTGATTTCAAACTGAACTTGATCAGATTAGAGATAATAGGCTTTCACATGCACACAAACATATACAGACGTTAACATACACACCAATGCCACCACACCTCTTAACCCATATACCGAGGCTAAAAGCTTCAAATTTGTACACTTCCATATGCAAGGTACATCATAGTACTTACAGATAAGGATATCTATATAGACTAATGGCTTTAGTTCAAAGGTGGTGCCTTAATAGCTTGGCGCCAAGCTATTCTGGCACTACCCTTAACTATTTTAGTCAAACTTATTTCACATACTGGTGTATTCCGAATTTTAAGGGTAAACTAACTGAGCATACAAACCTGTTACATTTCATGGTATAACTGTATATTTGACTCGCAGACAGATTAATTTAGACACCTGGCCGTGATATAATCCCATAAAAGATGCCGTTATCTCAGATTGCCAGCTACTTTCTGTTTTGCTCGTGGGCCAAGAGTTGAGCTATAAATAGCTTTTACCACGGCACCGATGCTTGGCGGAGATGAGCGGTGCATACTCTTTAGCAGTATAAGCACACAGTTAGGAACAAAATAACAACCGTAGCCACTCGATGGGAGGCATCATAACACACTTTATGTATATATCAAGTGTTGATATTCGTAATGTTGACATTGCTCCGGGAGTGCTTTTAACACACTCCTAATACACTCACACAAAGTCCCACACGCTAAAAACAACACAATAAGCACGCACAAAAGAATTTAAAATACAGTCTTTAATATATGTAATACCACTGCCTACAGTCGGAGAATGTGCATGGACCGTTGCTGGCAATCTGCTCTGCCCCGCGAACAAACAACCGAGTGAGCGAAAGGGCATCAGACTGACGTCGGCCCAAGGACCTTTCGCGCACCGGTAGACGGCCGAGTGGTGTCAACAGCGACTGCGTCCATTCCTCTACACACAAACAATGTGAACAATAATGATAAAGGATAGAAAACAAAACAGAAACATCGTAGACTCGTCAGTGAATGACCCATCCAACATGGGTCAGCAAGAGGCCACATGGATTCTCATGAGCCTCGCATGCTGCGGGGGCTCATGAGCATCTATGCCTCTTGCATATAGGTGATGATCTGCAGGGGCTCGTGAGAATCCATGCCGCGTGCAAATGGCCACCGCTCGCTGCAAAAGTGTACATGTGTGGGTAAAACAGCAACTCCTCAATACCGAATAACGTATTTTAGTCAAGAAACAGAAAAAAGACACATTCAGATTCATGTAGAGGAAACACAATGCACTGGGACATATAATATGTTACAGTACAAAAAATGTCTAGCCTGTCGTTTAAAAATACCAAAGAAACCGAAACAGCACAATGGGGACATTGAAATCTTGCAGCAGAAGTCACAGGGATGGTGTCTGTATCAATGTAATAGTATATATGTGGGCAGGGGGCACGCAGTATGGCAGGGGTGGTGGTGCCAGAGGTGGGGGAGGAGGGATGCCAGATGGGCACAACTGCTCCATTCCATGGCTGTAAACTTTGGACAATATAAACTAACAAAGTATGCAGTGACTGACAGCTTGACTGCATTTTTATTGAAATGAAATGAGTCTCTCAAAACATCTGCCTAACTGCTATTCTATTGGAACACACTGTACATTTCAAAAATATTTTCAGGACAGAAATTTTAACAGTTCATAGAACACGCAGTGTCCTCAACAAGACTATGCAGCAAAGAAAAATGAGGGATGGCTTATTAAATATTATTTGTACATGGATGAAAAAATATCAAACAGTTACTCCCCTGATACTATTTGCCACAAAATAATAGAAATGAATAACATCCAAATGACTAAGATATTTCAGTACATTTCCAGCCACTGGTGCTGTTTACAGCGCCAGTGGCTGAATCGACAATACACATTCATTCCCCCCCCCCCCCCCCCCCCCCTACAACCCCTTTACATAGATGAGGGGCTAAACCACTTTTCAAATAAGTGATTGTTCTGTTAATGTCGCCGCCTCCAGGGTGAGGCAAATTGCAAAAGTCACACACCAAACTACCATCATTCAAAGTCTATAAAACACAGAACATGTAACAGCCCATCAGCCAATCTCTTCCATCTGCAAGAGAAATAGATTCTTATGAGCTCCTGCAGATGCAGGAGTTCATTTGAATCTATGACTCTTGCTGTCAAAGAATGGAATTATTTACATCCTCTGTTCTTAATGTACGCAAACTCTATGGCTCATAAACTGGATTCACATAACAATCCACACTTTCCGTCACTCAATACCCGATCAATTTCATGGCCGTCTCCAAAAGCTGCAACTCACTTCAAGTGAATCAATCATTCAACGACTCCTCATATTCACTCTCAGGTTATAAAATGCACATCAATCAACTGTGAAGAAAATCAACGATTCAAATATTTAGATAATAAAATGTAGTCCAATCTGTGATTTTCGATCTCATGGCCTAGAGCAGCAAGGTCTCAAATCACAAGTCAGCACCCAATAACAAAAGGTACCCATACTTGCAGTACGCAAAACAAATGACCGTCATTATCAGATACTCAAATAAACAGGCACATTTACAAGAACATTTATCGAGTTCATCAAATACACCACTACTGGAAAAAAAAAAACACATTTTGTATTTGTTAAAAGCATATTTCATATATGTATATGGACGTGTCAGTGTCTCAAGCTGATGAACAAGTTCTCATCGATTCCACCGATGAAGCATTAGTGAATCACTGATCGAGTAAGAACTAAAATATTCAGGATCAAATAATTAACCCCTTCACTGTCAGACAAAAGCAAACACCACCCGAATGCAAGAGGCTACGATCCTCATGAGCCCCCGCACCTGCGGGGGCTCATGAGGATCTTAGCCACTTGCTGACCCCAGTCACATCCGTGTTCCTTGGACTGATGAATCTGGTGTTGAATTAGCCCTGCTTTCACAGGCATAATTTGGATCCATTGGCAGTGAAGGAGTCCCTTAAAAAAAAAAGAAGAAAAGATAATACATAAAGCAATGCAATAAATGCCACTGTCATAGTCGCTTTTGGTGTGTTGAAAGACCTTACATTATCTCAGAAATTTGAAACACAAAGCCTGGGGGAAACAGAAGAACAAAAGCACTTGAAAAAGAAAACAACTTGAAACAACACACACACACACACACACACACAAAACAACTGTTACTTACTGGTAAACAACAGAATCAAACGAAGTTCACGACACGTCTACAGAATTAAATGAAGTTCATGATACATCGACAGAGTTCTGGAACGAAACACTTAAAATCATCATTCTGAAAATACATTACAAAGATGGTGGGTGGATTACATGAAATACCATTTCTGGAAATCAGCATTCACAGTGGGCAAGACTGTTCTGACTTCAGGATAGAAACATCCATCATATGCTCAAGCCTAAAAAAAAGTGCCAGTATGTCACAAAATTAACCCTTTCACTGCCTCGTGTGTTTTGAATCATCATTAATTCAATGCCATAGAGCCCAGCCATCCAAGGAACATGGATCTAAAGTGATGTCAGCAAGAGGCATAGATTCTCATGAGCCCCAGCAGCTGCGGGGGCTCATGAGGATCTATGCCTCTTGTGCTTGGATCACGATCACGTTCACTTTTTCTTGACAGTTTCAGCAAGAGGCACATATTCTCATGAGACCCCGCAACTGTGGGGGCTCATGAGCATTCATGTTTCTGGCAATTGGATCAAGCGGACTTCTTCTCGGTCGGCAGTCTGAGGTTAAAAGATCTGCATATATACAGCCGTGGTACATAAGTACCAGATTCAGTCATTCATGACGTATGTACACCAATATACAATAACAAGGGCATGATTCAGAAATATGCAAGGACTGAAAAACAGTTATCATCACGCAACATGTGCTGGGCTTTGATTTCAAACTTTGAAACTGGGTCCAAAAATCAAAGACCAGTATCATATCATGTGATAATTCAAGTCACCTATGACTAAATCAGCTTTTCAAAGTCCGCATCTGAAGTGTGCGTTCAGATAAATATCTTCAGCTAGCTAAAAATATCTTTTGCACTATTCCTGAAGAGGTTTTCTGAATAATAACATTTCTGATGCACCTACCCAGCTGCCATAGTGGTAAATGTGAAGCCAACATGCAAAAATCACTGAACCAACATCGGCCAATATCCCCTATGGCTTTTGCGTACTGGGAAGCCATCCAAATGTAAATTACACTAGAAAGGCGCTAACTCATGAGCTGCAAATGACCCTGCAACGCAACCTGCAGCAGCTGCTGTCAACCAACGCTATATTTAGGTTGAATAGGCGAGTGCACATTTTCTCTTGGGTCGCTCAACATTCAGATAAACACCTCACTATAGAGACAGGCAGTACTGCTACATGCAGCACATAGCAAACAGCCAGCAACTGTGCAAATACTGTACATGCAAAAAGAGAGGCATAGTTACTAAGTTAAAGATAACAAAACCTAGCTCAGAACTGTACAAAGAATGTGTACTGCAGCGTTTCACTCATTCAAGACAAATGACATCCGGATACATGACTAAAGCCGCGTATCTTGATGCCGTTCATCTCGAATGAGTCAATGATTTTTTTCTAAGCTACAGAGAAAGAGTAAACTGACAATGTTTACATGCTGTTCAACATGAAAATGCACATCATTTTTTTTTTTTTAATGCGTCCTGATACAGAACATATAGCAATGTTGTCAAATGCTTTCAATTATTTTAATTGCTTTCATATTTGAAATTTCTTTGAAGGATTGAGGCATATGTATGCTCCTTTAAATCTCAACTTCAGACAGAAAGCTGCTGCTACTGGTACAAGCTGCAAAGCAAAACTGTGCAGTAAATGTGTCCATATAGGACTAGGAGAAAGGACAAAATCTGTCCAAGCTCATGATTAACTGAAACAAAAATATTTACATGTGCAAAGTTGTGAAGGGTTAAAAAAAAAGAAAAAAAAAACCAGTATCAATGAGAGACACAAAAGCTATCCATAAGGAAGAAAACTGCACAAGCACAAAAATCCAAATACCCTTAACTCTTTCGAGACGTGCCGCATCCAGATTCGCGGCGTAAAGCCACGAATCAGATGCGGTTCGTCTCAAAAGAGTTAATAGGCAGTAGCAAGGTGTGTTTAACCCATTTAGCCCCATGGCTGCACTTGCCGAATTTTGGAAGTGTTACTACACAGATATGTGCCAGTTGTAGGAGATGGATTGACCATGGTAATTCAAGGGCAGTACCAAATGCGCCTTCAGGCGCCAAGCGCATCTGGCACTACTCTTGAATTATCAAGGTCAATCCATCTCCTGCTGTAGGGTGTTTGGGCTGATTGGGTTAAAAGGCTGGGTCCCCAGGGCGTAACTACGATTTGGCCACAGAGTAGGTGGCACTGTGCTTTTACACCGAGAGCTAAGACTCCAATGACTGTGCGCTAGTTTAATATAGGCTGGCCCTTTCACAGCTGGTGATATGGATTTCACCTTTAAAAAAACAACCTACTACTTGGGACCAGAAATAGGCATAAAAAACACAGGACCAATAAAAGACATAAATCCTCATGAGCTCTCGCAACCGCAGGGGCTCATGAGGATTTATGTTTCTTGTAGCTGGTTAAAATTGGCCTTGCACTGGTAGTTAAGGGGTTAAGAAACCGGTATGGAAAAGTAAACCCAAAATTTCATCATTTTTTTTTCATTTATTCTCTTGTTTTATTCTTTTGCTTTTTTAATCTTAGATCAACCACAATTAAACATGTTTTGAGTGACCACCATTATGAAGGATCACCTTTTATTAAAGACCATCATTTAGATGGCCGTAGCTAGAAGCCACGTAAATTTTGCCTTAAAAGTCATTGTTTTCTGAGAAAAGGGTAGTTGTTCAAGATTCTACCTTAACGCATATCATACTGAGGCTAAAAGCTTCACATTTGTACACTGCCATATGCAAGCTACATAATATTACTTACAGATAAGGATATAGACCAATGGCTTTAGTTCAAGGGTGGTACCAGAATAGCTTGGCGCCTAGAGGCGCCAAGCTATTCTGGCACCACCCTTGAACTATTTTAGTCAAACTTATTTCACACACTGGTGTATTCCGAATGAAAAGGGTTAATAGCACTGCAGTCTAATAGTGAAGAATAAACCAACTGAATATCTGTCAAATTTTATTAATTCTAGAAAAAATATTTCAACATAATCATGTAGATGGACATAATGTATAGATATGCTGTAAAGAAAGACAGCTAAAAACCACACAATTTCTCTTACAAATGCCTCCGTGTAAAGATAAAAATGTACAATGTACTATAAAATGACTCATGATTTTAGAACTGGTCTGGGTCTAGAGCATAATGCATGATGGTTTGTGATTTTGGACCTTACAGCTGCATCCTGTAAGGACTAAATCAACAGAATAGTATACTAACGAGCAAAAGAAATGCAGCATTTTCAGTAACATCGGAAACGCTGAAGTGTTTCCGATGATTCCAAAAATGTATTTATTTTGCTTGACAGTACACATGTATGCCGAGACTAGGATTACAAAGTTGGTAATAAACTATGTAACAAAATATTCCAAATTAAAGTTGTCTGTGTATGAGTTGTATGCTTACCAGTTGCACCAAAAATAACTAAATCATTACAAGTTCAATGGTCAATGAAAAACATAATTACCCCCCTGCGCATGCAGCCACCAGTATTGTAAACAGCACCTGTGGCTGATTGCACAAGGGGGTTAATGATTTGCAAGCAAAGCACCCAGTCAAAAGAACATTTTGATACCATGTTCTCTGTGAAAACACGCAGGCGTCCAAGACAAAATACATGTTGACTGTACAAGCAATCAGCTGCCAAAAGACACATTTTCTCAGCACGCCTCCAAGGTCTCGATCACATGCTGTATGGAGTTGGCATCTGTTGTGCCTACCGCAGTCTAAAAAGAACATAAAAAATATATAAAAAATTCAGCTTCAAAGTGCTGAGCAATAAAACTGCATTCAAGGTACATGTATTACAAGCTTGTGCTTAAAAAATTACACAAGACATTACATGTTTTTCTTGGTTTGTTTTTTTAAACTAAATTGCAATTTGCAGTTACCTCAATCAGGTCAAAGACAGGTTGTGCCCCTTTACTGTAAGGACATCCACACAATAATATTGGGATCATTTTGCTGGATGGCCCCTATCACTGCGGCATACATCCTCGGAACAGTCATACCATTAATACCAGATAAGCGTAACTGTGGATATCAATATGGCAACCCCTTGCACACATGAGCATGGAAGAGAACATGTACCGGAAACACTTTCTGATCCATATTTTTGTATGTGCATCAATTCAAATTATTTACGCTTCATGGCTTGCACACAACTACTGGAAAAGCAGATGGTCCTTATGATCATAAATGTAGGTATTCATTGCATTCCAATTGAACAATATGAGGATTTCATCCCAAAGTCTACCATATTGTTTTGAGCTCACATGCATTTTTCTTTTAGACATTCAGAGTTGTTACTATTTTAAGCTTCATCCTGATTCATCTCTCTCCACCTACCCCCCAATCCGCATGGCAATGGCACACACAAACAACTGACAGACACACGGCGCTTAGAACAGTTATACGTTCTGTGGGCTGGTGTAGCCACAGTCATTCTGAAGAAGAACAAGATGGGATGACCCATGCCCACAAAGCCTCTACTATGTGAGCTTGCAGGCAATTTCCACCTTTTCCACAATACGTTCGCAGACATCATAGCAAAAATAGAGAGACTGTCTTCCGATATCAAATCAGAGAGGGGGAGAATTGCGTCACCTCATACACGTAGTATTTAAAACACTGTTGTGCGGGTGCTTTGCATCAATTAGAAACATTGTTTAACACTGGTGCGTTTTGGTGCTTTTATGTCGGTGTCCGATTCTTCTCCTGAAGTCGAGGATTTTTACTTTTGTTATTCTTTTCTGCAATAAATTTTTATTTTCGAAAAAGTTGAAGAGGTACAAAGCTACCTAACAAACTCATCCAATGTCTTTCTCCAAACTAGCCATATCCAAAATTTCAAGTGCATATAATCAAAATTATTGACTCTAATGTGGGTCAACCGACTTTCTAAAAATGGTCATTCAACTCTTCAATCAGACATTTAATTTAAAAAATACTTGAAAACGCTTTTGACACCCCTTGAATGAAGCATTTCCTTTCTCTTCAAGGTTGTACATGTGCAAAAGTCGGAAATTTTCGTGTTTACATACATAAGCACACATGGTGCTTTGCGGCAAAACTACATTCAACAGCAAGGTTAGAGTAGCTAAACGTGATGTCATTTTTATCTTGTTGCTTCTCTGCCAGACCATGAGGCCCGCCACGCGCTCCGACCAGCCCCATCTCAAAGTCTACTGTGTTTTCAATAGGGTAGACAAAAACTGGAATATCAAGGCTCAGTTATTAAGATAAATTTGCTTTTGAAGTGTGAAACCAGTGTGATGTTTCAGCATGTTGTATGATGATGAAGCTTGCTGTACAAAGTGTCAAAAAATGAGCATTGCAATGTCTCTGTCTTATGTCTTCTATCAATGCATCATACTACTCGGTTGTCACCCAGAAGAGGCATATATTCCCATGAGCCACTGTGACTGCAGGGGGCTCATGAGTATAATTATACAGTAGAACATACTTTGAACGGTCACCGATTTTTACAGTCACCTGCTGTTCTTGGTCACTTGTTTACTACATAAAGTACCTTGATTTTAAGGTCACTTGCCGAACACGCCCAATGGTCAGCGTATCTGAGCCAAAAACGGCAAAAATACCGGCCATGGCCAGACTGACGTGGTAAAACCGTCATGTGCGACAGGTCAAGGACTGTTCGCTCAACACCTAGCCAACAGCCTCACACTTAAAGCCCAGGTGTCGTGTCATTATGCAATAACGGAAGTGCCATTGGCTCGCCAGCTGAGTATGCGGTCTGTAACAAAGGCCATGCTATCTACCCTCCCGTGTCCACATTATATCTTTTTCAAGTCGGTTTACTGTGCGTTCACATAATCTTCCGATGTGACCAAAATCTGACTGCTTTTTCACCCTGGGCGCCAGGTTGGCAGAAACTCTCAAGTGCCCCTGCAGATGGAAGGGGCTCATCATAACTGAGTGCGTACGTGCGCAAAAGTGCGTGTCAGTACCGCAGGCCTCTAAATCCATCTCAGCACTGGTACACAATACAGTGTGTTGTGTAACAGTGCTGAGATTGACTTGTAGGCCTGTGGACTGACAAAGTGACATTCCGACTGATGTGCCCCTGTAGCTGACTGCTGGGGATCATAAGAATCTAGTGCGTACATGCGCAGACGTGCGTGTCTTTGTGTTTGTAATTTTCAGAGACTGATGTGTATCCAAAACATTGGCTTCTTCAGATCTATGAATTCCACAGTCAGTCAAGAAATCATGGCATCAAAACGAATCATTGCAGTGGCTACCAGTTAGTACTGAAATGAATGACTGGTCACAAACCATGAAGTCAGTTCCAACAATTCCATGTTACACATGTGGGTGCTTAGCCATGGAAAAATTGGTGAGAAGAAGAAAATGGTTACCCATAGGCCAGAAAAAGTGAACTCATTTTGCCTCTGCTCGGTAATTATCACAACAATAAGGTGACTGGATATTCACCCCGGCTCGTGTCAGTGCCACGCACTCTTTACTCCGGCCACTCGCCCCCTCCTATCCTATCTGTTTCAGACAAGAACATGCCAGCGACACACATCGTCATGCATCCCTCTTTCTCCCTACCTTACTAGTACACCCAAGCACAATTTTATTTTCTTTCATCACTGAAGATAAGGAAACATCGGCGTCACTAGTACATGCATCACACTTCACTAAAGCCTGAAGAGGTTGATCGAGGTCCCGTTTTGGTGATGACACATCTACATGCTCCTATCTGATTGTCACAAGCACGCCTAGGTCCATTTTCAAACCTCCTGTGAATGGTCACCTGCTGTTTACGGCCACTTTTTCTTGGCAACAGGGGTGATCCACTGGAGATTTTACTGTACACCTTTTGCAAATGGGGTGCATGGGATGAATCCACAGAATGTACACCTCTGTGCAATGATCTACTTCTGATTTAACTCATTCTGCCCGACGCACGTTTCCCAAATTTCGGAGGCGTCATATAACGACTATGCACCTGTTGCAGGAGATGGATCGACCATGATAATTCAAGGGTAGTGCTAGACTAGCTTGACGCCGACAGGTGCCAAGCTAATCTGGCACTACCCTTGAATTATCATGGTCGATCCATCTCCTGCTGTAGTGCATCAGGGGTGAATGGGTTAAGGATAACTTCAATTTCTTCTCTTCGAGAGACAAACAAACATTTTGATGCCTCATCCCCCACTTTCCTCCTTGCACCCCCATCCCGCAAAACTTGGTTTTGTATCAAAAAGAAACATACTGATGAAAGTCTTAGATAATCTGTAAACCAATAATGTCTTCCATTTGTTGAAACACAAAATACTAAGAAGTAAGAGATAATCTGGAACAAGCAGCGACTCTGATCCTATATGATGCCATACCGTGAGGCTCATGAAGCTGAGGAATTTCTTCAGGATCTTTATCATGGGATCAAAACTGCCGTCAGGTAAGTGCTGCCGTACACTCTCGACGTATTTCTGCAAATGACAAGAGAACAGAATACTTATGGGAAACACATGCTTTATATTGATTTTACAAAAAACAAGAAAGGCAAAGCCCTTATGGCTCATGTGTATGGCCGATCCACACCTGTGACAATAAGGGAGAGCTTCTGCACCAACAAAATCAATGTTTTCTCAAAATTTAATAATAATAATAATGAGTACTTGTATAGCGCCTAACCTCGGATTAGAGCTCTAGGTGCTTAACAAAAACTATTTGTACAAAAATAACAAATTAAACAAAAGCAATTTACAAAAAGTATTAAAAACAAAATACAACACACTCTATAAACAATCTATAAAGTCACCATTCAAAAATGCTACGCTTATGGACTCATACTTGCACTCACTCATGCGCGTGCGCACACTACTTCTAATAGAGATGACTTCAAAATGACAGGTCAGTGACAAAAGTCATTCATAGCAGACAGAAAAAAGATGGGTCTTTAAGGCTCGCCTGAATGCCTCTCTTGAATCCACATATCTCAGTTCACGTGCGAGGTCATTCCAAACAAATGGGCTCTGGTACCTGAATGACCTCTCACCGAACGACTTTGATTTGACGTGAGGCATACGTAACACTCGAGATTCGGCAGTAGAGCGCAAATTCTGTCTTGAGGGCACATACAGCTGGGGAAGAGAGGCAAGGTAGTGTGGGCAGGAACAGGTAATTCAACTGTGAGTCATGCATGAAATTTTATACTGAATCCTAACTGTTGCAGGTAACCAGTGAAGAGTAGACAGATGGGGTGTGATATGATCCGATCTAGGGACTCTAAGAATCAACCTAGCAGCTGAGTTTTGAATTTTCTGGAGTTTGCCAATCAGACACTGGGAACAGCCAGCCAAAAGAGCATTGCAATAGTCTAATTTAGACAAAACAAAAGCGCAGACAAGTACTTTAGTTGCTTCAGGTGTCAGATGGTGGCAGACTGAAGCAATACGTCATAGTTCAGTATAGGCGAATCTGCAAACGTTCACATGAAGTTGCATGGACAGGCTACTATCAAGTGTGACACCCAGATTTTTTACATAGGGGGAGAAGGGGACAGTGGCACCACAGATTTGTAATGACTGGGGGAGTGTCAGCGTCTTCGTCAACCTCAGGGAAGCAAGGATCATGGCCTCAGTTTTTCCGTCATTCAACTGTAATTTGTTTGAAGTCACCCAAAACTTAGTCTCTGAGACACACTCCTGAAGGCTCTCGATTGTGCCTATAATCTGATCAGGTGAACATGAGTCATGGAGTTAGTATCATCTGCAAATGCATGATGTGATATGGAAAAATAGTTAAAGACACTGGCCAGTGGCTGAACATAGAGGGTAAAGAGGACTGGTCCAAGAACTGAACCTTGTGGGACATCAAAGAGCAGGGTAGATGGGCTGGAAAGCTTATCATTAACTACTACACATTGAGTTCTGCCTGTCAGATATGATCTAAACCACGATAAAGCAGTTTCATGAATGCCATACACAGAATAGAGATGTAGCAAAATGTCATGGTCAATCGTATCAAAGGCAGCAGATAGGTCTAACAGTGCAAGAACAGATACTATGCCATCATCAAGAGCCTCCAGGAGGTCATTCAGAATTTTTTTCAAGCGCAGTTTCGATGGAATGACCTGCATGGTAAGCAGACTGATTGGGACTAAAAAGATGACTCAGGTTCAGATGGTTGGGAAATTGCGACAACACAACCTTCTCAACAATCTTAGACAGAAAAGGGAGGTTTGAGACAGGGCGGTAATTCTGTAGATTGTTAATGACAGGGTCTAGAGAGGGCTTTTTAGCAAAGGTTGAAATCTGACAGAAAAACACCAGACCGCAGGGACTCATTGACAACTTTGGTCAAGACTGGAAGCACAACATCAATACACTCATACAGCAATGTAGTAGGAAGTGGGTCAAAAACCACAAGTCTTGTGCAGTTCTCTTCAGCACAGTATGAAGTTCCTGTTCACTGACAGGTCTGAAGGATGAGAGACACTGACCAGAAAAGGAAACGTCATACTGTGATGGAGACTGTGAAATAAGTCCATCCAGTCTATCACGAATGTTCTGAACTTTTTCATTGAAGAAATTAGAGAACTGATCAGGCAGCTCAACTGGCAAGAAAATGGTCGGGAGTGGAAATGGATCCCTTCTAGCAGTCAGTTTGTTGGTCACATTTTAGAGCTGCTTGCTGGTGGTGCATGCTGCAATCTTGGCATTAAAGAAAGCTGTCTTCGCCGCGAGTACCAGAGGAGTTACATATTTCTTAGCAGCGCTGAAAATCTGCTTGTGCACAGAAAGTCCAGTGGACAGCCACAGTCTCTCAGCTTGTCGTCGCTCTCTCTTTGCAGTGAGAAGCTTGCCTCCCACAGCGCTGAACCACTGTGAGGACGTCCGACATGACACTTTACGGTGAGCAGATGGAGCATGCTTGTCAAGTAGTGACCTCAGACCTGAGTTCATCTGTCCCAAAGAGGGATCAGGGTGTTCGCTGAGATATTCATGCAAATCAGCTTTGAAAACCAGGCAGTCAATATCACGATTGTTTCGTTTTTGCACAAATACAGGCTGAAGGGTGGCACTGACACAACTAGATCAGCAATCACGCATAGATGATCAGACTCAAGTGCATTTGACACATAAGTGGACTGAACAAAATTATCACTTGGTCAGTGTAGTAATAGTAGTAGCCAATCAATTGATTGATTGATTGTACATTGCTTAACGTCCCGACAGCAACAAGGCTTTCTCAGGACGTGCCTGCACTGCTTGTGAAAAAAAAAAAAAAAAACAGAAAATTGAATGCATGTCGCCAGCCGGTCAAATACATTAAATAAACCTACAACATGGGGCCTAAATAAAGCTAAGACCATTTAGCAACACACATCCAATATCAAGAACTACAGGCAGTGCAGACAGTAGGGAGAGTTTTAAAAAGGCAAATACAGGTGAATGGACAAAGGGTAGACAGAAACACATGCCCCAGAATAGAGAGAAAAACCCACCCTGTGGGGCTGACCAGGGTGACCCTGGGAACTAAAAAATACCTAACCCCACCCAAGTCCCCCAAGGCAGACCCGGGTGGGGTAGTAGCCAATCAAGAGTATGACCATGCTTGTGAGTTGGCTGATGAAAACACTCAAAAGATGCATTATTTTCATAGTACTAGAGTTTTGTGGGCAGTCAAAGTAGAAGTTGAAGTCTCCCAAAATAGCAAGGTTACCTGGGAGTGAGTAGCTGTATTTAAGTAAATCATAAAACTGATCTAAGAACATGGCATAAGTCAGCTTATTTTTGCGATTAGGAGGGGCTGGTAGAGGATGAAGAACTGTACTGGCTTGCTTGTTAGTGTAAGTGTTACGTGTGCTAGTTCAAAGGAACAATGTTTGAAGGCAAATGAAGTGTTACAGGAGAAGTAGGGCATGAGGTCACCTCGAATAATGATGGCAAGACCGCCACCCGAGACGGACGTGGGAATGACTTGACGGTGAAGCCAGCAGGGGCAAGTTCGGCACATTTTGCCTTGTCACCACCCGGTATTAGCCCAGTTTCAGTCAAAAACAAGACATCAATGTCATTGTTATATATGAACTTGCTTATTTCAGTTCGTTTCTCCGGAGACGCGACTGAATGTGCATTGAATAGAGCCACTTTCAGTCCATGTGGACGATTTGACGCTGACAAGGGGATATGAATCAAGTTATCTTTACACACACCTCGTGAATCCACGCTCTGTGTCTCTGTTCTCGTTGTCAAAGAAACAACTGGAATTCTCCTACCTTAACATTAACAACGGCAACCAGCCATATAGGGGCGCTTTTTCTTACGGGCCGAAGGCATGGCAGTGCAGAGTATCTTGAATGTATGCAGAGATCATGTAGCTTCCAGCACAGGGTTTGTGAAACAGCAGTACATTATGATCGAACGCCAGAAGTGCCTCTCTGTTGTAGGGTATCCACACAGAAGATGGACTCAAATTGTCAGCAACTGACAAGTATGAAGCAGAGTCAATACACGAAGTACTGCAATGGTCAGTGTGAGACACAGTTGTATGTGTATATACATGCGACACACAATCAGGTTGAAGAGTAAACCCTGAAGTAGGCCAGTCACCGACAGATGTCACAGGCCTCCAGTTGAAGTCAAGTGCAGTTGGACCAAAGGGTGCATGAGCACTGTTGATGACAGGCACAGCTGTAGCATTGCACTGCAGGGCCTGTGGTAACACAGGTGAACTGGTCTCAACCAGGTCATGACTGTGCACTGCTATGAAAAACAGTTTCAGAAACACAAGTATCCAGAGAACTCTCATGTCCGGTGGTAAAACTGCACAAAAAGTACACCAAAATGTAGCCCAGGACATCAGCAACAGGTTGATGGTAGACAATCCAATGTAGCATTCAATAATCCAAATATAGAGACAAAAAATGGGAGAGGGCACACAGCAAGTGAACACAAGCTCACCAAAAATCAGTTTCACACAGCTGTGAAATCCCCTTGACCTAAATTAGTATACATTGGAATTAGTATACATAGGAAGGTCTTATCATCAGCTACCTTTGTGCCAAATTTTATTCAAAAGTTTGCAAAAATGTTGATAAAATTCTATAAAAAATTGGAATTTTATACCCATTTGTCGACCTCTTGTGACCCATGACCTTTTCTGAGGGGTCATCCAAATTAGTATGCATAGATAGGTCCTACTATCAGGTATCTTTGTACTAAGTTTGGGTGTGAAGTTGTGAATAGTAATTGAGAACAAATATTTCTTGTCAAAATATGGCTATTGTTTACCTATTTCCTGAGCTCTTGTGACCCTTGACCTTTCTGAGGGGTCATCCAAATTAGTATGCATAGATAGGTCCTACTATTAGGTATCTTTGTACTAAGTTTGGGTGTGAAGTTGTAAATAGTAATTGAGAACAAATATTTCTTGTCAAAATATGGCTATTGTTTACCTATTTCCTGAGCTCTTGTGACCCTTGACCTTTCTGAGGGGTCATCCAAATTAGTATGCATAGATAGGTCTTACCACCAGGTATCTCTGTACCAAGTTTGGGTCTGAAGTTGTGAAGAGTAATTCAGGAAAAACAATTTTTTGTCAAAATATGGCTATTTTGGGCCTATTTCATGAGCTCTTGTGACCCTTGACCCTTCCGATGGATCAACCAAATTAGAATGCATAGAAAGGTCTTACCATCAGGTATCTTTGCACCAAGCTGGGGTTTGAAGTTGTGAATAGTATTTGAGAAAAAATAAATTATGTCAAAATATAGCTATTTTTGGCTCATGTGCGAAGAAAAAGTGAGTCTGTTCTGGGCCAGTGGTCGTCCGTCGTCCATGGTAAAAACTTTAACGTTGGCATTTTCTCTGAGACTATTCAAGACACAGTCTTCAAACTTGGCCCAATGATACTTTGTGGCAAGACCTTTCTAAACATACCAATTTCTGTGACCTCTCACAAAGGTCAATGTCACAGGGGATCAGGAAATATATCCAAAAAAGCTATATTTTGACATAATTTCTTTTTTCTCAGCCTGTTTTCAGCCACAAATCTTATGAGATTGATAGATTGCCAGTCATTAACCCTTTCAGTCCCAAGGTACCATTTCTCAAATTTTGGAGGTGTTGCCCGAAGACTATGTACCAGTTGTAGGAGATGGATTGATCATGATAATTCAAGGGTAGTGCCAGACGAGCTTGGCGCCTAAAGGCGCCAAGCTCACCTGGCACTACCCTTGAATTATCATGATCAATCCATCTCCTGCTGAAGGGGTCCCGGGGCTAAAAGGATTAAAGATCATCATTCAAGTGGCTGTACCCACCTAAAAGGTGGTCATTAATGACAGGTTGTACTTTTTGCCCCTCAAGACTTCCTGTGAGAGAGACCCTGTTTTTTATGACCACGTGTTTTCTTGCAAAGAAGGTGGTTGCTCCAAACAGTTGTACTGCACCATGTGATTTCCACCACTTACCCTGTTATCCTGAATGAGACAGCCCAGCAAAAGACCAACGTAAGATGCCACGATGCTGTTCTCCATGTGTTTGCCAGCTTTGTGCAGTGCTAGAGAAAGAAAAGATATGGTGTCTAATAAAACATGGGACTGGATACAACTTGTCAGATGTATCACACACATTCAGGTCTATGTGCTTACAGTTGTGTAAATAGAGCTTGAAACCTGCGTGCGGCACCAAGCTAGGTGCTCTGCGACAGCTTACAGTTGTGTAAGTAGAGCTTGCGTGTAACAAAAGAGCACACTTCAAATTACAAAACAAAAAGATTGCTCAAGTCCAAATCCTCATGCAGATGCTATTCATATTCATGTAACTTAGATCAATGGGATCATTCGGTGTTGAATTTTGCCTGGCTTTTCTCAAAGACATAATTTTGCACCCATTGGCAGTAAGGGAGTTAAAGGTAGCTGAAAATTTACCTTTCGTGAACGTTTCCTCATCCTCTAAAATACTGGCACCATCGATGGGTTTTTCAGAGTCCGTGCTCTCATTAGCTCCACTGAAACTACTGCTAGGTGTCACACCACCTTCCTTCTCCTTAGCATTGCGCTGCTCTTTTTCGGCAGCCTTGACCTTCTCAGCGGACTTGGCGATCCACTCGATGCCAGAGTCGGACTCGCGCCACTCGCCACTCTTGTTGGGGGACTCACACTCCCCTTTACTGGGTGTGTCTGGGGCCTCCTCCATTTGGCGAGCGGCTGTCTCTCGTTGCAGGAACAACTATGGGAAATGACAACAATTTATTAGCTTCACATTCAAACACAGCTTGAACTGATCTCAGCCAGCAAGTGGCATGGATTCCAATGAGGCTCTATGACTCTAGGGGCTCATGAGAGTCTATGCTCCATGTAGATGGACTAAGAGGCAGCCTCAAGTTGCAGGATAAAGAGATATAGACTAGAGTAATATTTTTTTGCAAATTAATAAATAATAAACAAATCAAGCTACTTTTTTAACAAAATAAGTTGCGGTAAAAAAAAAAAAAAACAGTTAAATGAGCACCGATATGCTCTTTTCATTAACACCATCACTGCTGAGAAAAAACTGAATTCCACCTAACTACAATTAATGAGGATGTGAGGATCTATGCCTCTAGTAGAAACCACTTTGTATCCACGTTTCTTTGATGGCTAAAGATCTTGGATGTTGAATTTACGCTGATTTCCAAAATACAATCTGCATCAACTGGCAGTGAATGGGTTAACTAACACAGTGCAGAATAAAAATCGCACTCACTTGAACAAGAGCTTCTACTGCGTCCATTTTGGCAGGCTGATCCTCCTCCTTGAAGCGGGCCTCCACCTTAGCCTCCACCAGATATCGGCGATTCACCACACAGTGCTCCATCAGGTTCACAAGCAGGCCGAGGCTCTGGAACACACAATATATATAGTGCTACTCATGCTAGCCATTGGGTTTACATTTACATACGCCCAAACTGTATTGTCGTGGAGTGCAGTTAACCCCTTCACTGCCACTGTAGTACATTGTATGTCTGAAAAAAGAGGTCTAGCAGTCCCATGAACAATGGATACAAACATGGTTTCAGAAAGAGGCATAGATCCTCATGAGCCCCTGCAATTGAAATTAACCCATTCAACCCCACCACCACATTTCTCAAACTCTGGAGGTGTCACCTAATGATTATGGATCAGTTGCAGGACATGGATCAGTCATGGCTCACGTGTATGATCTAGACCTATTTACATATAAGTAGAGGGCTGCCTTCTGCACCAGCAAAATCCACGTTTTCTCAAAATGTAATCATTTTTCACACATCTGTCCCCCCCCCCCCCCCCCCCAAATGACCCTTGACCTTTGCGATGAGTTGACTAAATTAGAATGCACAGGAAGGTCTTATCATTTGATTGAAAAATTTGCAAAAATGTTGATAATACCTACAATTTTATCAAACATTTGCCTGCCTCTTGAGACCCTTAACCTTTCTGAGGGGTCATCCAAATTAGTATGCATAGATAGGTCTTACCATCATGTATCTCTGTACCAAATTTAAGTTTGAAGTTGTGAACAGTACTTGAGAAAAAATATCTTTGACCTATTTTAGACCCATTTCTTGAGCTCGTGACCCTTGACCTTTCCGAGGGCTCATCCAAATTAGTATGCATAGATAGGTGTTACCATCAGGTATCTCTGTAGCAAGTTTGGGTTTGAAGTTGTAAATAGTATTTGAGAAAAAAAATCTTTTGTCAAAATCTTGCCATTTTGGACATATTTCCTGAGGTCTTGTGACCCTTGACCTTTCCAAGGGATCAACCAAATTAGTATGCATAGAAAGGTCTTATCATCAGGTATCTTTGTACCAAGTTTGGGTTTGAAATTGTGAATAGTATTTGAGAAAACATAAATTATGTCAAAATATAGCTATTTTTTACCAATTTACTGATCCCCTGCGACCTTGACCTTTGCAAGAGGTCACTGAAATCGGCATGTTTAGAAAGGTCATTCCACAAAGTATCCTTGGGCCTGGTTTGAAGACTGTGGCTTGAATAGTCTCCGAGAAAATGCCAATGTTAAAGTTTACCACGGAGGACGGCGGACGGACGGACGGCCACTGGCCCAAAACAAAAACTCACTTTTGCTTCGCATGTGAGCCAAAAAACGACTAACAATCTTGACCCACAGAGATTAACACATTCGAGAAGAGTCGCATTTGGAAACATGGCTTTATGCTACATTATCGTATGCAGAACATCTCAAATGAGGTAAATCGCGAGTCAAAACGTTAAATGTTTAGGGTTTAAAATTTCTTGTCCAGTTGACCATGAAGGTGATTTCAAATACAGGGCACTGGATAAGGTTGAGCAAATTTTGACCCCAGCTGGATTTGAACCAGAGGCCAGAATCAAACACTCCTCCACCCACAATTTTCCCAGATTGGCCACTTAGTTTGTTCCAGGGGAGCCGAGAAACTGGGTCACAGCTGGTACCGGCGCGCTGAGGCAGCGAGTCCCCCAGCTGTCAGGCTGACTGATAAGCTGGCTTCCTAATAATCGCAGTACAGCAGGGAATATTCATTTTTCTCTGAAAGGTATTTTTTCGAAAAATAATTACCGATGACATGACTTTGTGGAAGTGTCTACTACTTACTCAATTTTAGCCTAAGAACGCGTTGTGTTACCACACAACCTGGGAGGCACTCGGATAACCCCCAGAGGGGTTGAGAGTTGTCTCCCATTCCTGCCTATCCGGTTCCGAGTCATGTGGTGACCAACAAGTCAGTATACCTAGCTCACCAGCGGCAAGTGGGGCAGGTGGGAGGGTCCTCCGAGTCATGTCATCGGCAAGTATTTTTCGAAAAAATACCTTTTAGAGAAAAATGAATTTATTTCTTCAAAAACATTACGGACGACATGACTTTGTGGAAGAATTGCGATAAGGAGGAGGGTGCCGCACCCAAACACCCCCGTGAGGGACAAACAGAGCCATCCTCCCTGGTGCAAAACTCCCGACAATTTTAGCTAAGTGCGTACCTACGGCGCCGGGAGGGAGTGTTGCGCTGCAGTGATATCCCCCACCAGTGCGAGGTTGTCTCGCTGGCCTGCCAGATCCCAGAGGTAGAGGCGGGCGAAGGTTGATTCTGCCCGCCAGCCCACGGCTGCCACGATGTCTTTGACAGAGCAGTTCTGCTCGAACGCGACGCTCGTGGCCATGGCGCGTACCTCGTGTGCACGTATCTTTAGCCTCTTCGCTCACTGTTGGGAGAGGTCCTGGTAGGCGGACCGTATGACCCAGCGTAGCCAGGAAGACATCGTCTGGGCTGTTATGTCAGTTCTGCCGGGCTTTAACAGTAGGAAGAGGCGTGAGCATCCTCTCCGGACGCTTTGGTACGGCGTAGGTACACGCATAGGGCTCGCACAGAATCTTGTTGCCTGCTCTCCTGGGGGAAGTTAGTCCCTCTCAGCGGCCGTAAGGTGATCACCTGTGGCACGGTCAAAGGAGACCTGGTCTTGGCAATGAAGGCAGGGTCCGTAAGCAAATGCACGGAACCATCCGCTCGAAACTGCAGGCAGGCAGGGCGTGCTGACAGCACGTGTAGCTCGTTAACTCGGGCCACCGTGGCAAGGGCCAACAGGAAGCATGTCTTATGAGTCACATCTGCAAAGCGGGCCAAAGGCAGCAGTTCGAATCTGGCAGATTTCAGCCAAGTCAGTACCCAGGGTAGGTCCCAGCGAGGAATGAGTGAGCGGGGCACCGGACGCTGCAGGCCGATGTGAGTCATAAGGTCGGCGATGTCCTTACAGGCGCCGGGGTCCGGGCGGCCGAGGTGCCGGTAGGTGTCGGCGGTCGAGGTGCAGGTAGGTGTTGGCAATCATGGACAAGTACCCCCTGATGGTGATAGGGGCCAACCCTAGGTCTCCGAAGAGCCAGAGGAAGAAGTCCGCGAGCTGGGGAATGGTTAGGTCGGTGGGGGCGAGGCGCTGGTCGTCGCACCAGGAGCACAGTACTCGCCATTTTCCCTCGTAGACACGTCGTGTCGAGGGTCTGCGGGCTGTAGCGATAGCTTCCACTGCTGCACTCGAGAAGCCTCTAGCGGCGAGGGCTTGCCGCACAACCTCCAAGAGTGAAGGAGTAGGTGCTCCGGGCACGGTTGGAACAGCAGTTGTTGGGGCTGCTTGAGCATCGTGCTCGGCGTGGGCAGCAGCAGTGGGGGGTCCGTGGCGAGGCTGAGGAGGTCGGTGGTCCAGGACCGGTTCAAGGCGAACGGGGCGACCAGTAAGATGACCGCATTGCATCCTCGAAGCTCAAGGAGTACTTTGGGGACGAGGACTGTTGGGGGCGGTACGCATACGCGATGAGACCATCCCACGGGATGGAAAGCGCGTCGACTGCCCAGGCCAGGGGGTCTGGGATCGGGGAGACGAAAAGGGGAAGCTGGTGATTCCACCTCGTGGCGAACAGTTTGATCATAGGTGTCTCCCAGTGCGCGCAGATCATCTGAAAGATGTCCCGGTGTAGGGTCCACTCCGTGTGTAGCAACTGGTCACGCCAGGAAAGAGAGTCGGCGAACACATTCAGGTGACCGGGGATGTGTCGAGCACGGAGGAAAATGTTGGGGTCCTCACACCAGCGCATCAGACAGTAGAGGAGCATGCACAGGTCGGGTGAGCGCGTCCCGCCCTGCTTCTGGATGTAAGCAACCACTGTCACGTTGTCGGAGAAGATGAGTAGCTCCTGGTGATGGAGTTGTTCCTCGCACGCGATGAGGGCTTGCCAGACTGCTTGCAATTCCAACCAGTTGATGGGGCGAAGCAATGGAGTCACGGGTACCATGGCGGCCAAATCGCCGGAGGAGGGACGCCAGTGAAGCAGGAGGTGCAGCTGTATCGGCCGGGCGTAGAGACGACCGAGGGGGAGTAGATCCGCCGCCGCATTCATCAAGCCAAGGAGCTGCAGCCAGGCTCTGGTGGGGGCTGCGTCCTGCTGGGCTACCTGGCCGGCTAGAGCAACTAACTTCAGGATCCGTGGCTCCAGCAAACGCACCCTGTTGAGGTCGGTGGCGAATTCCATGCCGAGGTGGACGAAGCGACATGAGGGGGTGAGGTCCGACTTGCCCGCGTTGACTAGGAACCCCAACCGCGACAAGAGCCGCATCAGTGCATCCCTGTCTGATTTCAGGTCGGCCTTCGATTGGTTGCGTAGGAGGAGGTCGTCGAGGTAGTTCGCCGTCGGGCTGGAAGACGACTGTCGCGCCTTGGCCACCACTGCGTCCATGATGCGGGTGAAAACCCAGGGGCTGAGGTTGAGACCGAACGGCAGTGCCCAAAACTGGTAAATTACTCCGTCGCAGGCAAAGCGGAGATACCTCCTGGATGCCGGGTGCATGGGGACTTGGAGATAAGGGTCGGATAAGTCTAGACTGATCGCGTAGTCCATGGGCTGTACGGAAGCTTTGAGGGCCTGGGCAGTCTCCAGGCGAAAGGACGGGGCCGTGATGATCACGTTCAACGCTGAGAGATCGATGACAGGTCGCCACTTGCCGCCTGGTTTGGGTACCACGAAGAGGCGGCTGTAGAAGGCTGGGGAGTCGGGGTGTAGCACGACCTCTGTGGCGGCCTTCTGCAGAAGAGCGGCGACTTCTCCGCGTAGAGCGCAGGCCTTGAGCTTGTCTGATGGCACCTCGGTTCACAATGGGGAGCAATGCAGCGGAAGTAGGGGGAGCGAAAGGCGATCCGAAGGCCCTTGGTAACAGTCTCCAATATCCAGGGCTCGTCTGGGAACAGCGAGCGCCACTCCTCGCTGCACAGCGCGAGCCTTCCGCCAACTGGAGACCCTGGTGCAGTCGGCGGAGGCAGAAGAGGGGAAAAGTCAGGCGGCCCGCCCACGCCCTGGGCGACGGGCCGGACGGGCCCTGTGGGGGTAGGGGCGCTAACAGGTCCGGGGCGGCCAAAGGCAGGGCGGCGACGAGGGGCCCGCGGAGGCGCGGGGGCGGAAGACGCGGCGGGTCTGGAGGTCCGCAGGGCGTGACCCATGGCCTTGCGGGCGGCCAAAAAGCGAGGTGGATCTGTCCTGCAAGGCCAACGGTCCGAGTTTGCATCCTTCACCATCTGCCAGGTCTCACCAAAGAGCAGACAGCCACCCAGGGGAGCATGGCGCAGCTGCGTCCTCAAATCGGGGGGCATTCCGCGGCAGGCCAGCAACACGTCATCCCGACGCAACAGGTTGCAGTTGGACGTGGCAGCCATGGCGTTGACCGACAAGTGATACGCCGCCCGGTTGGCCACTTTCGCGAGAGCGAGTAGGTCTCCGAGGAGGGGCGTCAAGGAGGGGTGCCAGGCGTCCTTGATGCGGCGCACGAAGGCTTGGGTCAGCAGCTGGAGGAATCCCGCGCAGGCCAAGGTGTTATGGACGAGCGAGGCAGTCTTGTCCAGTCCGCGGGGCAGGGCGCTTCAGCAGGGCGGCGCCCCCAGCCTGCACCAAGACCGGCGGATCCACAGCAAGAAGATGGCAGGAGAACGCCTGGGAGTGTCCCGAGTACCAGTCCTGACGAAAGGCAATGTCGAGGCCGGCTGGCCACCTATGGTCCGAGAAGAAATCGGAGTCCCGGGAACCAGGAGGTGAGCGGAGAAGGTGTCGCGCAGGTCAGGAAAGCCGGGAGGCTGCGGCAGAGACTTGAATCTCTTCACCTGTCTTCCAGCGTCAACAAACGCAGAGATCTTCCTCTTGAGCGGGGGTGACGGAGGGCAGTCATCCGTGGGAAGCGTGGTGGCGATGAGACGAGCACCTTCATCCAGGGAAAACACGGTGTCCATACGCGACGAAGAGGCCAGCTTGGGGGAAACCAAGGCATAGGAAGAAGGAGAGCGAGGCGAAGGAGAGCGGCTAAGTCCACCGAGAAGAGCGGAGACGGAGTCCTCGGCCAGCAGGCTCAGGGTCTCGTCCTCCACCGGGCGGGGGGAGGAGGTCAGGCGACGCAGACGAGGGCTAAGGGCGACGACATCCAAGCGCCGGCGGTTAGAGGAGAAGGAGGGGAAGCGACCCGACCCGAGAGGGGGCTGTCGACGATGACGGGGCGGCGTGTGTGGCGCAGCACGACGTGACGAAAACCTGTTGCCACGGGCAGGGCGTCCGGAGCGCGACGACGACTGCGACTATGCGAACGGTGCCGACGAAGCCGACGGGGCTCCTACCAGGGTGCCGTCAAGGAGGGGGCGAAGGGTGGCGGGCCGGGCGCGAAGGGGATGGACGAGACGAGCGGGTGGTCGGTCGAGGGAAGGACATCCGCGAGCGGGTCGAGCGCGATGAAGCCGAAGAACGGTTGTGGCTACGGTCCCTGGCGCGGCGCGAAGCGTGGTCCTTCCTGCGCTCGCCAATAGGGGAGCGTGAGCATCTGGTAGAGCTGGAGTAGCATGAGGGCTCTGAACTGCCCGAAGTCCTCGGACGCTCGGGTAACGGTCTCTCCGAGCCAGGCTCAGTGAGGCGGGCTCTCTGCCAAGCGAAGCGACTCCCGTAAGAGTCAGCGGGCTTTCTTGGAGACGAGCGAGGACTGACAGCGGATATGGGACGGCGCGTGACGCGTCTCTCCGAGCCGGGCTCAGTGAGTCGGGCTCTCTGCCTGCAAGTACAGTGGAGTCCAGTTAACACGAACTCGCTTAACACGAATTTCCAGTTAACACGAACCATTTTTGCATTCCCGGCCGACGGCCTTCTTATTCTGTATTAAAATTTCACTGATAACACGAAATGCTTAACAAGAAATTTTGCTTAACACGAAGCTGTTTTCGGTTCCCAACCAGAGCAATTTCACTATTATTCATCTGTTTAACATGAACACAGATTCCAGTCTCAAATACCGAAAACCAATTCATGAAAGGGGCACTGCACGTGTCACTTTCGTGCTGTAGTACACATGACAGATCAGAACAAACTCTAGCCTGTGATTGGCTGAATAGCCTTCAGTTGTTGTAATCCGTCTTCTCATTGGCTAGTGTTTCTGAACTGTATTCATGCATCATTCGTATACCAACACAACCCAACACTCCCTCACTTCAGTTAACCACCGATCATGGCTACCCCCAAGGTAAAACAGAAGTCGATTACGCTTGAAGTGAAAAAACAAGATTAATGAGATCCACGATTGTCTCTCTACACGGGCTGTCAATAACGCAAGACAGACTTCGATCATGGCGTTTTTTAAAAATAACTTTGACTGTGTTCCTTTTACCGATGCGAGATTGTACTTCAGCCTGTGTTGCTTTTACTATACTATGGATTTTACATTAACTACATGAGCTGTACACGTCTCCTTGTGTTTTCCTAGTGAGCTGAAGGTAAGGTAAGCATATATAATACTATAATGTGCACTTTTAACCTCGTACTCATTCATGCACGCATCTCTTACACACTTTTTCCTTGCCGGGAGGGCCGTGATCAATTTTGAGGCTATATTGGTTAACACGAAATGCGTTTAACACGAAGTGATTTTCCTTGTCTCCAGAAATTCGTGTTAAGCAGACTCCACTGTAGGATCCCCGTAGGAACCAGCGGGCTTCGTCTGGGCGGGCTCCCTCCTGGAAGCGATCGCGTTGATAGCAGTCCTGCTCCAAGCGCTGGGCTCCCGCGTCCGGTGTTGCGTCCTTTCCACAAGGTCGGTGCGGTCTTGTGCAGCCACTGCTCCGGGCATGGGGGATGGCACCTCGACTGGAGACGAATCACACACTGGTGCCGGTCGCTCGCATCTGTAAAAACTCCATAACTGCAACCAGCGCAGCTCAGGCCAGGTGGAGCAAGTGTCACAAGCGTGGTCAGAGGCGCATCCGGCGCAGGGGAGACAGACCTTGTGGTTATCCGACGGCCATTGGAACCCTCCGCATTGCATGCAGGTCAGCACTTACCAACTGCAACACATAACATACCTGGAGGCACGCGGGTGAGGGCCTGTGGGACCCCGCCCAGGTAAGGCGAGCCTTCGCAACATAATGGCACAAAACAACAAGGTACAAGCCTGCAAGTAAGCGTCTGGTCCTGCAACACCTATCCACGTAACAGCTAGAGGGCGCGGGCACGTGGGGCCCCGCCAAGCTAAGGCGAGCATACGACGCATCAGGTACAACAAAACACAAGCATGTCACGACAGGTACAGGCATGAAGAAAGCGTCTGGCACTGCAACATTTACCAAAGTAACGGCGACAGGGCGCGGGCACAAAAAAGGCCCCACCAAGCTAAGCGAGCCATGGACGCATAATAGTACCCCAAACAAAAAACAACAAGGTACAAGCCAGCAGGTAAGCGCCAAATCCTGCAACACCAATCAGCTGAAAGGTGAGTGAGCGCAGGCACGTGGGGCCCCGCCAAGCTAAGAGGAAAATTTGGCGCGAAAAAGCCACAGCTTAGATGAAGAATGTTTCGTCCCTGCTCGAACCGGTGCCCAGCCCGGGAGCCGGCCGAGGGCTAACACAGCTACCTTACCTCTCCGCCGGAGCGGGAATGGGGGAAGGAACCGCCATAAGACCCACAGCGCGCGAACGCGGGCGATGTCCCAGCAAACCGCACCGAGCAGCCCAAGCAACCCAAGGCGCAGGAGAGGGCAGCAGCCAACGAGTAGGAACAAGCAGACCCACACTGGGCACAGGCAGAGCCAGCGAAGAAGAAGTCCAACAAGAAGTCAAGGCGTCCGGAAGACCGGCAAAGCAACTGGTCAAACAAGGCAAAGGCTAAGTCCGTAGGCTAAGGCAAACACATCTGAACGGCGTCAGCTAAGTAGCATGACTGGTTGATCACCACGTGGCTCGGAACCGGATGGGCAGGAACGGGAGACAACTCTCAGCCCCTCTGCGGGTTCCCCGAGTGCCTCCCGGGTTGTGTGGTAACACAACGGGTTCTTAGGCTAAAATTGAGTAAGTAGTAGACACTTCCACAAAGTCAAGTCATCGGTAATGTTTTTGAAGAAATAAATGACTGCCTTTTGTTTTTCACGACTTTCTAGTTTACCATTCAAGTGTGTGATGCAAAACTTTGTTTGCTTAAAAGCGGACATTCTGCCCAACACACTGACACCAAACATACTATAGTTGTGACAAACCAGTAGCCAGCAGGATTAGGTGAAAATAAAGAGAAAAGAAAGGATTTCACTGTATGCGTTGAGTTTTGTCACAAAATAGATGAAGTTCAAACATCAATAACACAAATATGATAAGAACTACATCCAAACGGAAAAGAAAAGGGGAGACTGCCAGTGCTAATATTTTAGGAAGGTTACAAAGTAAAGTAGGTTATAGCACTGTCAGGGGAGAGAAATGTGCATGATCGACCAGTGATCATAGATCTACTGTGGCCAAAGCACCAAAAGAAAAAAAGAGATAGGAAAGAGAGGGGGCGCTAAGAGAGTGACTGAAAGCAATGCATATGGAAGCCCCCCGAAGGGGGGCGTATCACATATCCACTGTTCCAGCCACTCAGTGCATGGAAATTTAAATCTAGGTCCCCCAAGGGGGGTCCAGATATTTAGCCGGTGTGGACAGCTGTTTCGGTCTTGGCGACCTCTTCAGCACACCATCGGCAATACTGGAGGAAGCAGGAAATTCTGCCTACCTGCAATGACAACCACATTTTACTGTGGTGTCTGCAGGGGCATACATTCCATGCCACCACCTAGAGTTAAACACCGGCTAAATATCTGGACCCCCCTTGGGGGACCTAGATTTAAATTTCCATGCACCGAGTGGCTGGAACAGTGGATATGTGATACGCCCCCCTTCGGGGGGGCTTCCATATGCATTGCTTTCAGTCACTCTCTTAGCGCCCCCTCTCTTTCCTATCTCTTTTTTTCTTTTGGTGCTTTGGCCACAGTAGATCTATGATCACTGGTCGATCATGCACATTTCTCTCCCCTGACAGTGCTATAACCTACTTTACTTTGTAACCTACATCCAAACGGACTTGCATGTGCTAGAAGCAACATGCCTAGACTAAGTATGACTTACCAGATCAGAGATAACGTGAAAAGGGCCGGAGTGCGGAGGGTGAACCAGTGCACCCACAGGCACGAAGTAGTAGCACGGATAAATGCTATCATTTCTATCATGTACTTCATTAAGTCTTTTTGTAATGTTTATCTAAAGCAAAGTACTTAGTCAGACATTACATTCTTTGTACATAATTAACAAGACTGTAGACATATGGCCCACTGACACACTAAAATGGTCTGGTTTGTAAGAGGTCGTGAGGTGGGAGCAGAGAAGGGGTGTTAGTTATTTGGTTTTAACGCCGAGCAGGCAACTAAGGCCATCTCACGGCGGTGGGAGCAGAGAAAGGATTAATGAGAACACCGACAAGACGATAGCCAGAAGACAAGTGGTATCCAAGATGCATTCCTTGCTATTAGCATTAGTTTCATACACAACTAGAGATTATTTTTGCGGGGTTCTTAGTTGGATAAACACATTCTGGCAGTCAGTCACGGGAATATGTCATACTCTCTTGTGCATTTTTTACTTTTGTGAAAAGTTTTAAAACATAGGATTTTTACTGCTTTTTGTCAGACAATGAAGCTAATCTTTTTTTTTTTTTTAATCATTAAGTTGGTCGGAGGAGGTTTTGGTGTGCCAAGCAGACTGATGTGCGTAGGTGTATTAAATTTGTTTATTCTGTGCTGCTTTGGTGGTCTGTTCATGTTGAAAGCAGACTTTTCTAGATTACCATTTTCATCTTGAGAAACTATACAGGGTCCGTACAGAAAAGCAGGGATGAAGTTCACAAACTTTTCAGTAACGTTTCACAAACCCAAACTGAAGCCTGAAGGTTTCCACACTTTAATTAGATCACTCTGTGTCAGCAGCTCATTTGAAACTTTCGTGCCTAATGCATGAAGAGATACCATTATAAAAGAACGCTTAGCGAATGGCAGAGTTCGGTAGAAGCATAAACAACCAATCAGGATGTTCGGCAGAAAGGCCATGCAGTCACTTTATGATCAGAGCTAAATATAGATCACTTGCAACAAGCGTCAGCATGATCGTTCGTAATGGAATAGTCACAAATTGGGGGAGAAAAAAAAAAAAAGAAGTAAACAAAAGTTTGCCAGCACTTTGTCATTTTTTTTTTTTACAAACTTTCACAGACTTTAAGGAAAAGGACTGAAATTGACAGACTTTCCAGGGCCCTGAAAAAGCCTTGTCATTTTTTTTAACAACTTTCACAAATGTTCACAGACAGTACGGACCCTGCTATACAAGAGTGAGATCATCTTGTTTACCACAGAACAGTTTTCTTTAACCCATTTAACCCCATGGCTGCATTTCCCGATTTTGGAGCTGTCATCTAATGACTGAGCACACAACTATAGTGTGTTTGGTGTCAGTGTATTGGGCAGAATGTCCGCTTTTAAGCAAACAAAGTTTTGCATCACACACTTGAATGGTAAACAAGAAAGTCATAAAAAAGAAAGTCATAAAAAAGGCAGTCATTTTCCCTGCTGCACTGCGCTTATCAAGAAGCCAGCTTATCAGCCAGCCTAACAGCTGGGGGACTTGCTACCTCAGCATGCTGGCACCAGCTGTGACACAGTTTCTCGGCTCGCCTGGAACAAACTAAGTGTGCAGTACTAGTGCTGAGCCAAACAGCCGTGCACCTGAGCCACCCAGCTCCCCTACTTGTGTGTCAAAAACTTTTCTTTCACACACACTACTCACCAGGACCAGCAGGTCAAAGCGCTGTTCAGCAGGCACAAACCACTGCGTGTTGACTACACAGGTCAAAATGGCTTGCATCAACCCTTCTTCCTCTCCAACACGTGTGCTGCCAAACTCTGTAACAGAGTCAGATGCTATGTTTTTCTGATCAGTAGCTTGAAAGCTTAATTCAGTTTATTTAGACGGCCAGGACATATAATATAAAATATTATTAATACATTTCTGAATTTGTATATTCTCCTCTCAGCTATACAAAATGAAAGTTCACATAAAGGTATCATTTATGAACAGGCCCTTCATAGGTAAGTAAATTGTAATGCACACTTCTTTCAATTACTGTATCTGATCACACTTCTTTCAATTACTGTGTCTGGTGTATTGGAAAATTGCTATTATCGTGTAGTCAATTCATTTTCTGCAGCTTGTGGCAGTGCCACCACTGAAGGAAAAAGACAGCAAGTCCATTTTTTGTGAAAAGCAAGATTTTCATTGTAATACAAAGAAAATCTTGCTTTTCACGCAAATGGAGTTACTGACTTTAGCCTTTATGAGCAGAAAACATCTCACTGCGAACCCATTTAATCCTAAAGTTGCAATTCCCAAATTTTGGAGGTGTCACCTAACGCCTATGTACAAAGTTGCAGGAGACAGACCAACCATGAGAATTCAAGGGTAGTGCCAGATTAGTTTGGCACCATCAGGCGTAATGCCAATCGGGCACTACTCTTGAACTGGCATGGTTGATCCTCACCTGCTGTAAGACGTTGGAGATGAATGGGTTACACAGTTCTGGCAGCGATATGCACAATACTTACCACTGTCATGCGTGATGTTGAGCAGGACTCGCAGAATGCACAAAAGTGAGTTAAAAACTGTCCACCCCACTTGATCTTTGGCGTACTCTTCCCCGAACTCACTGGGTGGGTGGGTTGGCAAGCAGTCTACACACATCTTTAGGACACTGCAGACAAAAGCAGAGACACCATTGGTAGTATTAAGTGACCTGTTATGAGAACACATGTCATTAAAAACTGTCATTTAGGCGGCTGTAGCTACCTAAATGATGGTCTTTATGACAGGTGACGCTGTGCACCCTTCAAGACTTCTCCAAACAGTAGAACAGATATTGAGCGACCCTCCTTCTGAGAGATCACCTGTCATTAAAGACCATCATTAAGCGTCTGTAGATGGTCTTTATGACAAATGACACTTTTACCAATCTAGGCCTCTCTTGAGTAAACATGACTCTTTAAGACAGCTTTTTTGTTGCAAATAAATGGTAGTTTCTCAAAATATGTTCTACTGTTGTGATGACAAAATGTAAAAAGTCTTTGTATGATGTGGTGTGACAAAGCATACCCTTTAAAGTACCATTATGCATAAATCTGAAGACATGTTTCTTCGACATATCTAATGAACTTTAACAGCAGTTTGGACAAGCAGCAACTGCACGTGTAATTGCACTTATTTATTCTGTGCAGCCGTTAGCGTTTCAAACTATTTTTTAGCTGTTTCTTGTAGTACTGATAGCACTGTATTTATAGAACGGAGTGAAGTCATTGTCAGGTTACTTGATATTAAGGTGACATGTGCTGAACTGGATTTTCCTGTGTCTAAATGAACCATAACTAGACCTGTGTGTAGGGTTTCATAACTGTTTGTTACAGAAGTGTATCTTTGAACAGTTACAGTGGTAGTGGGTCTTTAAAGGGGCACTCCTGACCTTTTTTAATGCTTCAGTTCGCAAAAAGCTTTTACTGGGATTCAGAATACACACCTACTTAGACAATGACCACCCTATTGTCCCACCAAATGCTTTCTTTTGTCCGTTCAAAGCGAAAAGAGGCCACTGGAATCTTGTGACTGAATGCATTAAAAGATTGCTTCTGATAGGCGATGGTAGCTGACGTCATAACTATTCTATACGACCTTAGGTCATCTGCATAATTATAACCAATCAGAGACAAGATGGTGGATGAACCAGAGAAGAAAAAAAGAAAGTATCAGTCGACTCGCGCCAGCCGACAATGGCAGACTCGGAATTGAAGAGAAGAAAGAGGAAGAGAGACAAGATACCCCTAAGTAGAATTGACATCAGACAAGGGAATATAGAGCTTGGCTCATGGCAGTTTACCCTTCTCTAAATTGCTCTCTTTAGTTGGGCTCTGACCCGGCCGTGACCCACTTCACTTTGATAAGTGAGCACGGGTCACTGCAGGCTCAGCCGAGCTGCAGGCAAGAAGCGTAGCGCTCTTTGTTTCTTGTTGAAGGCTGTCATGCAGGTGATAAGTTTAGCCTGTTTATAACTTATTATTACCGTGTCTAAAATGTTACAATCGTAAATATCATTATGTAATACAATGCTTGAAAATGTCCTCTTCAAGCTGTTGTAAGTTTCTTTTGTAATCAGCTTCGACTTCTGTGGTTATTACGTGATTAAAATATGTGTAATTCAAGGAACTTTCCTTCCACGGTAGACAGTGCGAGTGTGTAAAAAACTGGTTTTCAGTGCCGGATGTATCACTATGTGCCCTTATATGATGCATTCATGTATTTAAGTATCACGTGTTAAAGCCATGGAGAATGAACATTCCTTTCCAAGACATTTGGAGGCCGTGAAAATTCTTTGTGTAGACTTTGTGGTAGAAGGTCTAGGCGAGCAGTCAAAGACAAAAACAAACCCGTGTATTTGTGCACTAAATACACCAGAGATATATTTTCGTGTTACAACATTGATGTGCTCAATGACCAGGAAGGGACACATTCTAAAACAATTTGTTTCATGTGTCATACTAAGCTTGTCAGATTAAGTAAACAAGTGGAATGCACAAGCTCTACAGACATTCACAAAACGTGTGATCTTTGGGTAGCCTTTGATGAAACTCTTTCTGTTGAAGACTGTCAAACATGTAGTCATTTCAAGCAGCAGTCAAAAGGTGGCCGACCATATCCAGCCAAAAACAAACTAGCTGCACCCAAAAGAAAACATTTGTTAGAGTATCATTGTGTGCCGTTCACATCAGGAAAAGGGGTATGGGGCTGGCATTGATGGGGGAACAGGGGAGCGAGGAAACTCATGCAACCGTGAATATCTTAAAAAGGAAGGCATGGGCACAGAGAGATCCTCAACAGAAGCTTAGAATCCTTCTGACAGAGCATTTGGCTTTGTTTTTTCCACATTTTCATCATGTATTCACAGACCGTCACACATCCAAAAAATGACACTGATCGGCCTATCAAGTTTAGACGCAGGATCATAGTGACCCTGTAGACACACTCATTTTAAGCCATTTTAATGTGACACTAAGCCAGAACTGAATCTCTGAACAGCAAATAGTTGAACCTCTGCTTTGTGTATTGTTTTTAAACTGTATTAAAATTGTGATATTGTTAAAAACATTGACTGAATCAGTGAAATTTGCATACTTCATGTCGGCGTGCTCTGAAGAATGGATTACCGTTTTCACTTGGCCCACAAAACCAGCTGTAGCAGGACTCAGGGATGTTGATTGAAGTTTTTAGCATGGGATATAATTATAATAATAATAATAATAATTTTACGGTATTTGTAATGCGCTTATCTTATAATAATTATAACTCTAAGCGCGCACTCACAACTCGCACACGCATGTGCACGCTTTAAACAATGACTCACGTACCACAAATAGTGAAATACATTACGACGGTCAGTTGCAGAGGGGAGTGTGGTGATATAGTGCTAAAACTGTTGAAAGAGGTGAGTTTTGAGGGCGGACTGGAAGGAGGAGAGAGAGTATTTCTGACAGAGAGAGAGTGGGAGAGTGTTCCAGGTGGATGGACCGTAGACGGAGAAGGAGCGGGGGCCGAAAGTGTTGAGTTTGGTGCGAGGGATGTGGAGGCGGAGAGGGTCGGAGGCAGAGCGGAGGGAGTGGGAAGGTGTGTAGGGGTGAAGTAAGTTGGAGAGATAGGCAGGAGCGCAGTTGTTCAGGGATTTGTAGCAAAGAGACAGAATTTTGTATTGGATGCGTTGGCGGATGGGGAGCCAGTGAAGGAGTTTGAGCAGGGGTGTGATGTGGTCGGATTTCTTCTTTCTGAGGACGAGGCGGGCAGCATTGTTCTGGACGCGTTGGAGAGTGAAAGTGGTGGAGTGAGGGAGGCCGGTTAAGACATCTGTTGACAGCACTGACTTTGTCTGAACTTTCCAAAAACTTTTGTTTATGAACAGTGATATGATAAAAAGTTTGATAAACTAATGGAAGGCTGCATCTAATCCATCTCCTAGTGATACTTTGAGCCAGTGCATGACAAACATCCACACAGATTACCCCAGCATGTTTGGTGTCCAAAGATAGTACAATTTCACCTCTACAAGACGACGTATGTTCAAATAATCACTCACAACTGCAGGTTAATTAATTCTGATTTACAGACATCTGTAATTTACAGCTTATTTGCCGATGTAAGCAGCAGAGGCTAAGAGATAATCGGGGTCAAGCACAGTAGTACTGTAAACAAAGACAGCTCCTGTGCTATTTCTATCCCCAGCGGAAGCAAGACCGCATAGCTGGTGCCTTATCAGTGATGGTATTTAGCGCACTGAGAGTAAGGGGAAGGAGGCTGCCTCGCTATCTGAGTGTTCCCGCGAAGCCGATCTCTAAGTGTGCTGGCGAGCGCTGGCAGGCAGCCAGCTGAAAACTAAAGAGATTAGGCTAAACTGCCAGGGGCTTGACTGGCCCATACGGAATTTGTCGCTTTCCTGCTATGTAAATCAGTAAGTAATCTACGGTCTTTGTCGATCTTCCTATGGTTCCGCGAGCGCTAGTGATTTTCAGAATTTATGATCTTCAATAGAATTTATCTCTTACTGATTTCGCAAGAATTTAAACCCGTTTTATCATAAAGTTACGAGCTAGTTATCAGATTTAATGCTGCAAGGATCTGAAAACTACGGTGTGTGTCAAAATTGCGGCACATCGCTGGTCATGACACGTTTTTGTCTGTGCGGGCTCTCATTCACTCGATTCACAGAGGTAGTGTTTCTGCTGCGATGGTGCATTTGTCGTTTCCAGAGATGCTTTCAGTTCCGTAGACTTTAATGTGTGAGATGTGAAATTGCAGTGCGGAAAGTGGGTATAAATACCACTGTTCTGTTTCGTGTTTCCGAGAGAAAGGACCAAAGGTCAAACTAGGCACCATGGACGCTGGCTCAGTCGCTTGGCGCGGAGAGTGAGTCGAACAAGCCACGCCCCCGGCCGTGCACTGACGACTGATGCAGCACGGTCATTACTAGTAGCAGGTCAAGCGGAACCCAAATTGTGATTCTGACAGCATAGAGAGTATGGAAGGTTTATTCTACATCCTCATGGAAAATTATGTCAAAGGGATGTTGGAGAACATCAGTACATGTGTACACCGACACGTGACCTGCAGTATTGACCGGGTTCTGCCTTGTGACATAGGCTAGTAAATATGCACATATTCAAAACGAGGCCGATGCAGACGATAATCTGCACTCTCGGGTACAAAAACAACACACCCTCCAAACGATGAATTTCAACATTTGGCATAGTATTTACATCATAAAGCTCTAAGTTAGTACACAAACGACCCATACATAATACTGTCAGCAGTATCTGTTGCTGACAGCTTTCTGACTGTTGAGATGCTTGATCCTGGGGAAAATAACTTTAACCCTTTCATTACTGATGCCTGCTATAGCGGACATGGGAAACGCCTCCTCTGCTTACGGCCTCCCGGTATAGCGCGGGCCGCAGCTTATGCTCCCCTGCAGCTTATGCTCCCCTGCTAAAGCGGTTAGCGCTAGCCGCGTTCGAAATCCGCGCTACTTGTTGAGAGTGGCTACCGGATTAGCGGCGACCTTGACAGCGCTGGAATGGTACTGCGAGGCTCGGGGCCTGGAAAACAGGATGTAGAGTTTATAATCAAAAATTCCTTCCAGAACTTTGGTCGTGCTTGCAAAAATGGCAGAGAGTAGAGAGTGACCGTGACAGCGACGAATTAGTGATGATGAGTTTTGGGATAGAGGCTATTTTGGAGAGATGGATTTAGTTCAGTTGACAGAGGAGGAAAGGGCCGATACTGTGCGTGTTGTGCGACAAGACACTAACGACAACAACGATAATGGTCGCGATGCTGACGACGAAAGTGGCGATGAACTTGACGATGACAATGTGCCACTGTGTTTCCGAAATCCACAATTTGAGTGGACAGTAGGACCATATGTTGCACCTGAGCGGGTGACATTCACCCGAAGGTGGCCAGGTCCAACACGTCAGTCAGTGTGTCCGGGTATTTTGGCCTCTTCTACTCTGAGAGTGGGTTTGAAACGATCACAACGTACACAAACGCGAATGCAGCAAAAAACCGTGCCTGCTCTGCTGCCAGCAGCAACGAGACTCACCTTGACCGAGTTGACCACTTTCCTGTCAAAGGGGAGGGCCGTGACCATGGATGTACTCTATCCTACAAGCGACACACCTGGCATTGATATTGTGTATGTGGATGTGATGTTGAGATGCTGGTAGTTGGGAAGGTGTGGTGTAAATAGTTTGATAAACTTTTGAGCGTTTTCTTTATCTTGTATAAAAGTCTTCGTTAGAAAGAAAGCCCGTGAGTTGTTTTACCGCGTGAATGCGCCCGTCTGAGTCAGTGGCGGTGTATGCATCTGTTGTGCGAGAGTCTGTACGTGCGACTGGGGGCAAGTCTGCGTGCGTTACAGTGGACGCGAACAACCCGTACGCGCATCTCTGTTATTATGTGCTGGAAATGTGATGTGCACCTTTGTTTTAATGACAACTGGTTTTTTTTTGTTGTACCACACACAGGTACAACTGTAAATACAGGGTGACAGTGGTGACAGCATACAACAGTATAGTAATTTCATCTTCACCCTCCCAGTAACTGTACATAGTGCATGCGTAAGCATGGACAATCAAGGTGTATATAATAGTGGATCTTTTACAGTTACTTTTTTGTCTTTTTTGTATTTTTGACACCTGTGTGTGCATTACGAACACTGCTATGTGACAGCAATAAACAGACAATGACACAGTCACAAGTTTGAATTATGAGTTTCCAACACATCATTATCATGGTAAGAGCATGCAAACACTTTGGAACTATTTTCATGCATGTTTGCTTGCTTCATAGGTGTGTGTTGTTAATGTACAGTCATTTTGTCACATATTTGCACCTGTCACCAAATCAACCACACGACACTTACACATGACGTCAATGTGTAGCCCTCCCAAAGCCCGTCACAGCAATATAGGGTTATGGGTATCTGCGGTGGATGGGTACTCTGCTATCATCTTTTCCCGTACAGTACTATATTTTGGTATTTTTCTAGTCTCTAACTCAGTATGCAGGGGTAATACAGAACTTTATAAAAGCAGTACTCAGCGGTATTCATGAACCAGAAAATTCAGTCTCTCTCTCTTGGCTTGACTTCGCGAACGAAGATTTTATAGGAGTTGCCCACGACGTCTGCAGGCTTGTTCGTGGCTGCGGAGGCCAATCCGAGACAGGCAGGTTCGACCGCAGTGGCTGCAGGGGAAGGTATGGCCAGGGTTCTGAGCTTCGGCATCTCTGTTTTTTCTCCTGAGCCGCTTGTCCTTAAGGCTAGCTCTGTGAGAGTCCTCAAAGGAGACAGCTGCCTTGTAAATGGTGGAGCGCCAGGTGTCACGGTCCGCTATCAGCTTTTCCCGTACAGTACTATATTTTGGTATTTTTCTAGTCTCTAAACTCAGTATGCAGGGGTAATACAGAACTTTATAAAAGCAGTACTCAGCGGTATTCATGAACCAGAAAATTCAGTAATGAAAGGGTTAAGGTGTAAATTCAAGCTGAACCACAGGAAATTGCATATTACTTTTATTAGGCTATATCTATCTTGTTACACTATCTGCCAAGCTGAGCATACTTAGACATGATGGGCACTCACCGAGAAGTTGACGATATAAGAAGCCCCCGATTGTACGCTATCAGATATGACTGGTTGTCGCTGTTCATGAATGTGATCTGAAAGGTACACATAAGCAAGAATAAAAAACAAAGTAAGAAGACATAATTACCTGAAAAAGCATGGTATCTTCACAGTGGTTGTCTCTGACGTGATACCGCTAGAGAATCAAGGGAAACAACCAGTGTGGGTGCCAGTGAGCAAACTGTCAAGGGGCTGACACTGGCCACAGATGAACGAGTACAAAATTGCCCACAGGCACTTTATCAAAACTACAGGTCAGCATCAGTGTATCATTGTACCCAGGAGCCATAAGTCAGACCATGTTTTCAAATCATATTTTTTCAGCCATTTGACGACCACCCTTGACCTTTAGGATTGGTAAGCCAAATCAGCATGCACAGGAAGGTCCTATCATTAACCAGCCTTCTGCCAAGTTTGATTTAAATGTTTGCAAACATGCCAATAAAATGTTATATTTATATAAAAAATGTACACTTTTTTTAAAAACACATTTCCAGACCTCTTGTGACCGGGAAGGTCGTATCTATTAAGTTCGGCTTTGAAGCTGCAAACAGTATTTAATAAGGAATTTTTTTTTTTTATATAAAAATAGGCCATTTTGACCAATTTCTTGACCCACTGTGAAATTGACCTAGGTCACTCAAATTTGCATGTTTGGAAAGTTCTTACCACAAAGTATCCTTAGGCAAAGTTTGAAGTCTTCGTCTTGAAAAGTCTTCCAGAAAATGCCAATGTTAAAGATTATCAGAGACGACAAACAATGGACAAATGATGAAGGTCCAATACATAGATTTGCTTTTGCTATTGCATGTGAGCCCAAAAACACTTTGTGAACAAAATGTCTTCAGGCTGACATCAGGCTTAGCTGGCCTGCGCACGTATGTGCCCAGGCCAGCCGAGGCTGATAGCTCAAGGACCTTTAGCTCACCTGTGCACGGGTCAGCTAACGCTGATATCGGCATGAGAACCTTTTGCTCACTAGGCATCGCTGATGGAGCCAGAAACATGAGCGCGTTATATAAGATACTGGAGTATACTGGAACGCCCAATACTGAGGCTGACCTGCATGATCAAATGTGACCCCTGTCAAGTCACATTCACTTCAAACTATGGCCTAAAAAGAAAGCCATAATACATATTTGCACAAGAGATTGTCAGATACCTAGTTTGCTCAGAAATATACTGCCAAGTGCAAATGCACACTTCAGAATAACCCATTTAGCCCCTGACGTCCAACAGTAGGAGATGGACTGACCATGATAATTCAAGGGTAGTGCCAGATTAGCTTGGCGCCTTCAGGCACCTAGCTAATATACCACTACCCTTGATTTATCATGGTCAGTCCATCTCATGCAACCAGACCTGCCAATCCCTGCACAGCTATGGTAGTAGCATTTTGGACAAGTGGTAGTAGTTTTGGAGATGTCAAGAGTAGTTTAGCACGTAAGTTAGTATTCGCCTAACACTGAATGCTTGATGCACGGAAATTTCTCAGTATATATACAACTTTATTATCTGTTAAGAGTCAAAGCACGACAGAAATTTGCCTTATATATAGCGATCGGAACTTTGGCTGGCTGGTATAAACTTTCTTCTTTTCAAGTGGAGTGCTTTTCGATTTGGGTGCCTTTCTGAGGCATGGTTCAGACCGTTGTTTATCTGACACACTTTGTGAATGAAATGATGCACGCTGGGAAAACCGAAAGTTCGCTCTGCTCATTCTCAGTCATTGGCCCCAAAACGCCTGTTCTTACTGACTACAAACCGAAAACAACACAAAAAGATCTTCTGCGTAGAATTTTATTAATGATCATAGTAGCATAGTATTGTGAACATAGGCGTATGAAAATACGGCAAAATTGTAGTGGTTGTCTGTGCAACGGGTATGAAGTCGTTGGATAACACCTCCAAAACTAGGAAAATGTGGCTGTGGGGCTAAAATGGGATAAACATGCTAGACTGTGATTTTGGACCTTACAGTCTATATGCTAGTATAATGACCAAGATGACAGAATTATGCTTTGGCTTCAACATTTGCTATGCCAAGGGTTTGCTGATTTTCATCTTTTTGACATGTCTTTGGTTGTTATTTCTGTATTTTGCAGTCAAAAGTTGCACTGTTAAGGTTTTCCTTAATTTCAATCTGAAGTACAGTATTGACATCAACACACTTATTTTAGAAGTGAGACGTAAGGCACAAAACACAAAATGACAAACACAAACACTTACATTTTCTAAAACCCTGAGGCAGCGATCTAATTTTTTCAAACTAGGAAGGTAATTGGCAAAGTTGATGACCAAATCCTCCTTTATTTCTGAGAGACAGTGGTGAACTGAAAGAAAAAAACAAGTTTTAACACAAGACTTATGCTGACAAAAGCTAACACACTCAAAAGCAGAAAAAGTGAGACACTTTTAAGCCATCTCCTGCCACTGATCACAGGTTGAGTTCCTGAAATCTTTGTTAACTTGATAACAATGAAACATGGATACAAAGTGGTGTCAGCAAGAGGCACAGATCCTCACAAGTCCCTGCAAATGTGCGATCTCATGAGGATCCATGTCTGTTGCATTTGAATCGCGTTCACTTTTTGGGGCAATGCACATACTGATCATAAAACATGATATAATATATGAGCAAATCTCAAAAGGTCACTTGTCTGGAACCCTGGTCAGAAATAAGTTTGTATTGACTCACTGAATGTAGATATAACTTTGCTTTATTTTGCAGCTGAATCTTAACTGAATTAAAGAATTTCTTATACCAACTTGTGTGTCATTCTTTTGAGTGGTTTGTTTGTGAGATGATATTAAATTTTAAAAACACGAAAATTTCGGCACAAAAAAACATTACACAGAATAGGTACCTCTGATAAGGAAGCTTCAGCATTGAAACGGAAGACAACTTGAAGTAAATCTTGTTTGTGTGTTGCATGGGGATTAAAGTACGTGCACAGGGCAAAGTGCTTGGTTCATGATGATTCTTTTCTAATTTATAATTTGAATTTGAAAATAACGGTGTCGGGCATTACCTCTACGGTCACAGTAGTCCCGAAAGTTGAGTACAACAGATGATACAGCTAAAGATACATAATCACGAAAGCAACATAACCACGCGATTATTAATGCATTTGTTTTGCAGAAAACGAGCTTTAACCGTTAAAATGAGACAAAAACAATTATTTAGCCGGAGACAAAAAAAGGCATCGTGATTCTGGTCATTCGTAACGTTCAACACCTTGACTGTAGCATGACACCATCCTTAGCACAATACAAATTATTCTCTAACTCCCTAAAAATGTTACAAAAAAGAAAACAATTGCTGGATACTGTTTCAGTAGTGTCAGATACATGCAATCAAATCAAAATCAGTTCTCAAAATGAGCAGGGCTTCTGTTTTCACAACAGGTTAAAGGGTCTGTAGACCCCCAGGTATAAATTTTAGAGGGTTCACAGATCCCCCCATCTGAACAAAATAGAGGGTCCGCAAATTTATTTAAGAAAAAATGCATCATCTGTATGTTTTTTAAAGAAAATAAATTAACTCATTTCGCTCTCTCCTCTTTAAATTTGTTGTGAGTGTGTGTGTCTGATGACACTGATTTATTAACTGTTGAGCTATCGTGCAAAAGCCTGTCTCCCTCTCCCTCACAGAAAAACACGTATATGTATTTATCTGTATGATCATTTGATAATGTATTGTAACAGAGAATACAGCCTTTTCTGCTGAATGCAGACTGACAACCAAAGTCTGACTTGTCTAAACTCTCTCTCTCTCTCTCTTACATATATAAAACCAACCTTTCGTTCTCAGGTGCCAAAGCCTGGAACAAACTACCACCCCAAATTAAATCCATTTCTAACTCTAGAACCTTCAAAACTCGTTTATATAACATCTAGTTACAGTAACTTACTACCTGAATGGACTACTTATATTATATTATTATATAATATATATGACTAAGTGCCAAAAGGTGAGCAAGCAGTGAGTGACCTCTTTTGCGGGAAACTAAAATCTGTTTAAAAAGACATGTGTTGACTTTAACAAGTGGAATGTGTGTGTAAATGATTGAATATACTGGCAATAATTTCTGCACCTAACCTAAAGCCGTTTGGTGAGTAAATTGTAAAACGCCAGAATTTACTAATGAAAATCAGCCCGGGAAAGCGGACAACGATTTGCCGTCAGTCTTTTTTTTTAACTCACGTGTAAAAGCAACAACAAATCTGGTGCTAACCATGCGCATATGTTCAGGGAAGATTGATCTTATAATCCGTGTATTTCCAAGAATTGAAGGTAAGCCATGCTTTTGTTTATTGCTCTTGAAAGTAGCCTCTGTCGGACGTCAGGTTTGTCGCAACAGCAGCATCTTAATTTCCGCGAACTTGTGCTAGCGAAAGCACGCTGACCCAAGCCGGAAATGGCGTCATTGTATTGTTTCGCTTTCGTTGAATATTTGATATGCTTCAAATTTACTTTTCCGTCACAGTTTTCTAAGCTGGCAAAAAAATTGTGAGCAGCCAGTTTTTGTCACAAGATCTGACGTTCAACTATTTGCCAAGTTTAACGAAGTTGTTTTTGTTTTTTTTTTGTCTACGACCGTTCGGTTATGATAGATGCATTATGGGCCACATTCCAGCATGGTTGTTTTGAATGTATGGTCTGTCAATGGAGAGCTACAACTTGTGACGTTTTGTCGCAACTGTTTTCATAAATCTGACGTTCGATCACTTCTGACGTTTGATTGTAATTATAGACAATATAATGAGCCAAATGTTTATTTTATAAATATTGTAAGGGACCATTTTCAAGAGTCTGAATCGCCCGAGACTCCAGCACCGATTTTAGGCAGTAGGTTAGAGAATGAAGATGATTTCTTGTGATGACAAATTTTATTGCGACCACGGCAGTTTACCCTTCTCTGAACTGCGCTGTTTAGTAGGGCTCTGTGCCGGCCGTGACCCACTTCACTGATAAGTGCGTGCTGGTCATGGCAGGCTCAGCCTAGTAGCTGGCGGGAAGCGTCGCGCACTTTGTTCCCTGTTGAAGTCTGTCAGGCATGCGATTAGTTTAGCCTGTTTATAACTTATTATTACCGTGGCTAAAAAGTTTCAATAGTAAATATCGTTATGTAATACTATGCTTGAAATTGTCCTCTTCAAGCTCATATAAGTTTGTTTTGAAAAACCTCTTCGAATTCTGTGCTTATTACTTGATTACAATGTGTGTAGTTCGAGGAACTTTCCTTCTGCTGTAGACAGTGCGTGTGTGTAAAAAAATTGTTTTCAGTGCCGGATGTATCACTCCAATGTGTGCCCTTAGCTGATGCATATATATATATATATATATATACAGTATAGCGCGTTAAAGCCATGGAGAATGAACATTCCTTTCCAAGACATTTGGAAGCCGTGAATTCTTTGTGTAGACTTTGTGGTAGAAGGTCTAGGCGAGCAGTCAAAGACAAAAACAAACCCATGTTTTTGTGCACTAAATACACCAGTGATATATTTTCGTGTTACAACATTGATGTGCTCAACGACCAGGAAGGGAAGCATTCTAAATCAATTGGTTGCATGTGTCATGCAAAGCTTGTCAAATTAAGAAAACAAGTGGAGCGCACAGGCTCTACAGACATTCACAAAACGTGTGATTTTTGGGTAACATTTGATGAAACTCTTTCTGTTGATGACTGTCAAACATGTAGTCATTTCAAGCAGCAGTCAAAATGTGGCCGACCGTATCATGGGCACAAAGAGATCCTCAACAGAAGCTTAGAATCCTTCTGACAGAGCATCTGGCTTTGGTTTCTCCACATTTTCATCAGGTATTCACAGACTGTCACTTGTCCCAAAAAAATGGAACTGATCGGCCTATCAAATTTAGACACAGCATCATAGTGACCTTGTAGACACACTCATTTTAAGCCATTTTAATGTGACACTAAGCCGGAACTGAATCTCTTAACAGCAAACAGTAAACCTCTGCTTTGTGTACTGTTTTTAAACTGTGTTAAAATTGTGATATTGTTAAAAACATTAACTGTATCGGTGAAATTCGCATACTTCATGTCGGCGTTCTCTGAATGGATTACCGTTTTCACTTGGCCCACCAAACCGGCTTTAGCAGGACTCAGGTATGTGGTTTTTGAAGATTTTAGCATGGGATATGCCAGTTAAGACATCCGTTGACAGCACTGACTTTGTCTGAACTTTCCAAAAACTTCAGTTTTTGAACCGTGATGCGATAAAAAGTATGATAAACTAACGGAAGGCTGCATCTAATCCGTCTCCTAGTGATACTTTGAGCCAGTGCATGACAAACATCCTCGCAGATTACCCCAGCATGTTTGGTGTCCAAAGATAGTACAATTTCTCCTCTACACGACGACGTATGTTCAAATAATCACTCACAACTGCAGGTGAATTAATTCCGGTTTACAGACAACATCTGTAATTTACAGCTTATACGCCGATGTATGCAGCAAAGCCTAAGAGATAATTGGGGTCAAGCACAGTAGTACTGTAAACAAAGACAGCTGCTGCGCTATTTGTATCCCCAGCGGAAGCGAGACCGCGTAGCTGGTGCCTCATCAGTGATGGTATTTAGCGCGCTGATAATAAGGGGAAGGAGGCTGCCTCGCTATCTCAGTGCTCCCGCAAAGCCGATCTGTGTAAGTGTGCTGGCGCGCGCCGGCGGGCATAGAGCTGAAAACAAAAGAGCATAGGCTAAACTGCCGTGCGATGACCGCTGCTGTAGCAACTCTGATGTTTGATCGCGAACGCGTGTCGCAAATCTGACCTCCGATCGATGAAACTTGGTAAATGAGTTATTTGGATGAACACGGTCACCGATGTATTTTTGTCATTTGATTGACACGTGCACTTGTGACGCAAACGTAAGATAATGAGATCAAGGAACAGGTGAATTTCATAACATAATAATACAATGATAAAAAATTTATCGGACGTCAGGCTTGTGCCAACATTTGTTGCTGCTATCCTGACGTTCAACACATATGGATCGTAGAACTTTTGGGAGAGAAGGCACTGTTAAAATGAGCCATTTTGGACAACCAATTGCATAGCCCTTAGGACCTTCTGAATCTGAGGGTCAGAGTTAAAATAATGCATCAGCCTGTACACAGGTGAAATTTATTTGAATATTTGTTTTATTTTTACAGGCGCAGACTGTTTAGCACATCAAGTTTCATCATGTATATTACATCAGAAAGCTGTATGCCGTTTGTTCTTCATATCTGTTTTGTTTGTTAAATATTGTGCTTGAAACTGGTGGAAGGCTTTGTGTTTGTGGCTTCTGATAACTATCTCGGGGATATCTGCTGCAATCTTGATGTTCGACATAAGTTACAAATTCTGGCTGCCAATAAATATATTTGGGCAGAAAAGATGACTCTCATTGTGCTCTTCTGTGTGCATGTATTCCTGTGAGTGGTATATAACATGACAAAGTGTGTTTTTCTTGCTTGTAGGATATTTTAAAAATTGAATATGGTCGGATGTCAGGTATTGCAACACAAATCATGTTCAGGGGTTAGAACATTCTAAGCCAAAGAGCAGTAATTGTTTGGATAGGTCAATTGTGACCACTACTTATTATTTTAACTGTTAGGAAACAGATTTGTGTTTTTTATCCCACCAATTTAGAGGCACTATGTCACAATACCTGATGTCCGACATATCCAGACTTAAAATTTTTAAGGGCCATTGTCTCAAAAACCATTTCAGATATTATCTTTTTCTTTTATAAACACAATACCAACACAGTGTACATCACCCAAATACATTTTCTGGTACTTATGTCAATACTTTGATTTTCAACCCAGTTGTCCTCTTTGTGAGAGCACCTTTTGGCACTTAGTCATAATATATATATATATATATATATATATATATATATATATAGTGTTTTTTTCAGTTTATTTCTTCATGTTTCGATTTATTGTGTTATTGTGTTTCTTTTATACTTTGCTGTTAATGTTTCTTTTCTAACAGGACAGTTTGTAAGAGAGGCGTTTCGCCTAAAACTTTATCCTGTCAATAAAATGTTTCATCATCATCTCTCTCTCGATGATCAGCTCACTTGGCACGCTCATGTCAATAGTATACGTTGGACCATGTCCAGACATTTATTCCTCCTCTCTAAACTTACTCATTTTACAGACATGCCTACAAGAAAAATCTTCTATAACGCTCACATCCAATCACATATAGATTATGCATCTACAGTTTGGGATGGGTGTAGTAATGCATGCTTAAAAAGGCTTAATGCTCTCCACCGGCGGGCAGCTAAGTTAATCCTCTTTAATAGTAAAGACAGCACCGACGACCAACTCAAAGCCCTTTGCATGCTGCCTTTACGTAAGCTACTTATATACAATAAGGGTGTGTTGATGTTTAAAATCAGCCTCTCCAAAACTCCTCGCTACTTAACAGATCTCTTTAGTCCCGCTAGCACCCTGTACAAGACAACGAGGAACAATCTGTACCTACCTAGGCCACGCCTCGACATATTTAAAATGAGCTTATCTTACTCAGGAGCCATACTGTGGAACGCATTACCAGCAAATATTGCTGACGCCCCATTCCTGTCTACATTCAGGACCTTTCTAGCACAGCACCTAAATAAGCTATGAGCACCTAACGTCATGTTTACGGTCACAAACTCTCAGAAAACTCTCACCCTGAATATAAGCCCACTGTTCCTTTGCCTGTTTTCTTCTCAAAATCTGGACTCTTGAGTTGCCTTTACAGTAAGTACAGTGGTGTCAGTTTGAGCGCATGAGTGTGTGCGTGCGTGCGTGTGCGTATATTATCGGTTGATTTTTTTTTCTTCCTCTCATATCATTTTAGTTTGTTTGTTTTTAGTACTATGGATTTGATATGTATGAATATTTATATGAAGCATCTCAGGAGTGGCTTTTCCCACGCCACGCTCAACATCACTGCCTGAGGAGTAGCGTGAGTGCCGCGTGCAGCAAGGCGAGTCAGTGCCGGCAGGCTTCGGGCCCCAACATTCCAGCCGAGGGACGCGATGACGGACACAGTGACTGTTTCTTTTACAACACTGATTTATCAGCGTGTGCATGCGTGTACTGTGCTTTAGAAACAATTTTGGACTGCCGCCTTTACGTTAATGTTGTAGTTTTATTACTATTATTGCTTAAAATAAGTAGTTGTGAAGTCATATATTAGTTAAGTTATAATTAAGGTGGCGACCGTTTATGCCGGAGCGACTGTCTAATAGCCGGCGCTGTTCTTATAGCGACGGGCCCCCAGGTAGTGGCAATTGTGAAAGTATAATTCGTCTTTTTGTTTTGTTGATGCGTATTTCTGATTTGTGTAACTAGTATCAGCCAAGCAGAAAGTTTAAAAACATTGTTACGTGTTTAAGAGATACTATGATAGGGCTGTCCTTAGTCTGCTTTGTGCTAGGGAGGTTCGGGTCGGGTTGGGGCCGTTGGCGCCGGCCATGAGACGCCTTGGCGACGGGCTTCACCCGTCCCGAGCCATTGTCCATTCAGTGTTGTGTGTGAACTGTTGTGTGAGTTTGGGTGATTGTGAGTTGCACCTGAGGTGGCGAAACAAATTTTCCTGTACGTGGCAACATGTATTTGGAACAATAAAGTTGATTCATTCGTAGTAATCATACATTCATCTGTAGTCTTATATCCTGTTCATATATATCTTTCTGTACTGCTAGTCTATTAACCTGTGGGTGTACGTGAGAAAATGAGGTGTTGTGTTGTGTGTGTGTGTGTGTGTGTGTGTGTGTGTGTGTGTGTGTGTGTGTGTGTGTTACTGTTATATTTGTTGTAGTGTGTAGCAAGGACTCTGGGAGAGAACAGAGCAGATAACAGCAGAGAATGAAATTGGGTGAAGAAGATGGGGATGGATTGGTCACAGTCTGAGAAAGCCAGCTTCCAGTATCACTAGGCAGGCATTGTCATGGAACCCCCAGGGAAAGAGGAAAAGAGGCAAGCCGAGAAACACCTGGCGTCTAGACCTCCAAGCAGACATCAAGAGAACCACCTGGAGTAAAATCGAAGGAGAAGCACAGGACCGGAGTCGCTGGAGGTCTCTCGTCCACGGCCTATACCCTGGGAGGGGCGACAGGCGTAAGTAAGTAGCAAGGATAAGATTGAAAATAGGTCTGTGACCTAATCTTTTATCCTTGTAAAATAAAGTTAAATTTCATTTCATTTCTCTCTCTCTCTGTGTATACTAATGTACTTAAAAGTTGGTTTCAACCCATTTAACCTGAAAGACGTATTTCTCCAATTTTGGAGCTTTTGCCCAATACCTGTGTACCAGAAGATGAAACCACGATAAAAAAACTGACAAACTTATTTCTGTTCAAATTTCTGGACTTGCTTTTTGAGTTCACCTCCATGCACATTACGCATGTCATCCGTGTACCGTCATGCTTTAGCCATGGAAATACACGCAGCCATGAACTCTGAAAACTGCGAGTCGCAGCGGCGGTGCCACACACGGCCCAGGGGTATCACTTCTGGTACTGTCACTTGTCCATGGAGACGGCGGTGTCGAAGTGCAACTTTCTTCTAAGTGATTATCATGATCAGACGGTGATGGATTGAAGAATCCGAGGCATTCCAGCTTCCTTTGCTTTTTCTCCGCCATTTACAACTTTGTAAGATCGAAAGTGAAACGCACGATGCGGTATCCCATAATAGTATGAATGGTGACGTCACAGCAAGTAACGCATTCAACAAGTAGCACGCACTTTGTAAAAACATGCTGACACCACACGCAAACTAACAGTTTGCCCGTCTAGTTACATTCGCACGGACCATGGAGTCGTGGTGATTCTGAACGCAGCTGCGACCAAGCGAGTGGCTAGATGAACCAACTCGTCACTAAAAATAGAATGACTGTCACCTACCTCTGTTAGGTTATGCATGGTGGCGCAAGGATAATGCGTCTCAGACGCAGATGCAATGAATTTTAGTGCATCGGACTACCCTTTAGTTACATTTTCAGTATGTGATTTTGAGTTTTAATGCATCACAGACGCACAGACGCACTAAAACGGAAGCCCTGATGAGAGATGAAATTTCAGCTCTGTGTAATGTTTTTTCTCCAACCTTTTGAGATTTGCTCATATGGGTGCCAGTGCAAGAATTAAAATGACTGAAAAAGGTCCACACACTAATTATGCCCATAATCTAGGCAAGTGACATAACTTTATACTAGCAAGAGATATACATTCTCATGAGCCCCTGTGGATGCACCACCCTTGAGCTATCAGTCAAATTTATTTCAAGCAATGCGTGTTTCAGGATCAAAAGGGTTGATTACGCCTCTGACATTCTGCACTATGGAAAAAAGCAAGATACAGACTTGATTCAACAAAGTGGTCCAAACCACCCAACTGCCTCAGCTCCTCTTTGAACCACTCTCCTGCTCTCCGTGATGTGAGGCTGAGCAGCGATTCCATGGCCAAATTCCCAGTCTGCATATAAGAAAATCACATTCACAGTGAGGAAATATGATTTGACACTTAACAGCATTAGGATTGCCGTTCATAAAATGCAAGATCAAGATGACACCCCCAACAATTTATATTCTTGGAAACTAAGCTGTTTTGTAATATGTTGCAAGTGCCCAGGCCACTTGAACATGAATGACAAAGCCCTCAAGGTTCATATGCATGACTGATCAGCATACTTAATGACCTTTGTGACCTATACCCTCCAACAGGTCACTGAAATACACAAGTGTTCAAACATAACAAAAGAAAAGGGTTGACATTTGTACCCACAAAATCTATGTTTTCTCAAAATATACGCATTTTTCACTTTTGTCCAACTCCCATGACCCTTGACCTTTTTGAGTAGTGAACCAAATTATTATGCAAAGAAAGGACTTATCAACAGATACCTTCCTGGCAAACCTGGTTGAAAAGTTTTGAAAAAAACTACAATTCTACAACAACAAAAAAATACACATTTTTCACATCATTTGCTGATCTCTTGTGACCCTTGACCTTGCCAAGAGGTCATCCAAGTCAGCATGCATTGGAAGGTCTTACCATCAGGTATCTCTGTACCAGGTTTTGGATGGAAGTTGTAAATAGTATTTGAGAAAAACTAAATTTTGTCAAAATATGTCAACTTAAAAAATATAAAAAAAATTCCTGATCCCCTGTGACCTTGACCTTTGAGAGAGGTCACTCAAATTGGTATGCTTAAAAAGGTCTTGTCACAAAGTATCCTTTGAAGACTGTGGCTTTCACAGTCGCCGAGAAAAGGCCAACCTTAAAGTTTACCACGGACGACGGCGGATGGACAACCACTGGCCCAGAACATACTCACTTTTGCTTCCCAAGTGAGCCAAATATGTTAAGCTGCCATGGTGATTGTAAGCAACACACCAGCATAAATAGAGTGGAGGCACCTGCCCAGTGCAGACTGGTAATATTTATAAACAGATTACAGGATAAATTGATAGAACTTGTCAGAAGCAGCCGAATGACAACACCCACACCTGTTAATCTATGACAGGTTTAGACTTGGTTTCCTGTCCAAACGTTGACACAGTTTACATTAGAATCTGCAAACCAATGCTGTAATTATTCACCACAAGAAATGGGTTCCATAAAACTTGAGTCGTCCTGTTACTAAAGATAGTCAAAAACTGTCAACTGCGATAGTTCCTTTGGGCGTCCTGTATGAGGCAACTACCCTTGACTCAGCGTAGTCGAACCAAATCCCAAGATGCCTAAGTTTAAGTCATTTGAGATGCATCACATCCAGATATGCAGCACAATGTTGTCTATCCCCCAGATGTGGCATTGTCAAATGAGTTCAACTAAAGCCTCTATATCCAACACTCAACCAACGGATGAACATCCAATGTCGCCGCAACTTCAGAACAAAGAAGTACCCAACGGAGAAAGAAACACGCTTAGAAAAGACAGGTACAACACAATTTATTAATATTTCGGGTAAATACGGCACATTCCTTCTGCCAATGAAGATAAGTAGCGGCTAATCTCTCTGTTTGTTTGTTTGTCTATTTTGACAAAGGGTATTTACCCGAAATATGAATTTTTTCTTAAAATAAATTTTTTCGAAAAAATACTTACCGATGGTATTACTGATAGGAAGATATACTTAGCCTGTCAATTTCAGCCTCCAAAATTGGTGTGTGTTGCTACACAACCAGGGATGTAATTAGCTAGCAGCTACCCCCATCCCATGAGTGGCTTCCCTTTCCTCCGGATAGCCTCCCTTCCTGATCTCGCGAGAGGACGTTATTTCCAAGTTCTATCTTAACAGACAGACGGCAAGCGGGGAAGGTGGGAGGGAAATCTGAGTAATACCATCGGTAAGTATTTTTCGAAAAAATTTATTTTAAGAAAAAATACATGTTTCATCAAAACCTTTACCGATGGTATTACTGATAGGAAAGAATGGCGAAGAGGAGGAGGGTGCCGTGGCAAATGCTCAGCCGTAGGGTAACTGCTTAGCTAGGTCCCATTTAAGCGCACACTCCCGACAATTTCAGTTAAGTATTACCTATGGCGCATCCAGCGCCTGGAGGAAGTGTTGCGTCACAGCGATGTCCCCCACTAGTTTCAGGTTTTGCCTATGGCCGGAGAGGTCACGAAAATAAAAGTGGGCGAAAGTAGATTCGGCCCTCCAGCCCCCCGCCGCCCCAATGTCCCGTACGGCGCAGTTGCGGTCGAACGCTAAGCTCGTGGAGACAGCCCAGAACTTCGTGTGCTCGAATCTTTAACCTCTTTGCTCCCTCTGTCGAGAGGTCGTCGTAAGCAGATCTTAGGATTTCGCGTAGCCAAGCGGGAATCGTCTGAGCCGAAATATCATTCTTGTCCGGAGCTAAGGGCAGGAAGAGGCGTAAACGACCTCGCCGTATAGGTTTAGACCGGCGGAGGTAAATTTTTAAACGCCCTGATCGAGTCTTGTTGGCGCACGTCCAGGGCTATTTGGGCTCCGCAATGGACGAATAATGAGCGGGGGAGGTGGGGCAGAAGGGAGCCTGTTCTTGGCCAAAACGGAAGGACTAGTGAGCAGTTGGACAGAGCCGTCGGCCCGAAGTTGTAGGCAAGACGGGTGTATAGAGAAAGCGTGGAGTTCACTCACACGAGAGGCAGTGGCCAGAGCCAGGAAGAAGCACGTTTTCGAGGCAGGTCATAAAACCTCGCCAAATGCAGGGGCTCAAAACGGGCAGTGGTCAGTCATGAGAAGAACCATGCGAGGTCCCAGCGAGGCAGTAGGGAGCATGTGACAGGTCGCTGGAGGTCAAAATGAGCCATAAGATCGGCGAGATCTTTGCATGAACCGGGATCGGGTAGTCCCAAAGGGCGGTATGTATCTGCCACCACAGACAGGGTGCTAGGGACTGATCCTGAAAGAGCCACAGAACGAATTCGGCCAGCTGAGGCATAGTCAAAGCAGTGGAGGAACGTTGTCTAGTACCGCACCAAGCTGGCAGGACTCGCCATTTTCCCGCATAAATCTTCAGTGTTGAAGGGTGTCGTGCTGAAGTGATAGCCGCCTCCGCTGCATCCGAGAAACCTCGAGCAGTGAGGGCACGCCGCATAACCTCCAGGCGTGTACGAGGAGGGTCTGCGTAGGCCGGGAGACCCTCCCCAGGAATGGAAAGAGCGTCGAACGCCCACTCCAGCGGGTCTGGAAATGGAGAGACGAAGAGGGGAAGTGGTGAATTTCACCGTGTCGCGAAAAGGTCGATCATGGATATCGCCCAGTGGATGCATTCATGTGAAAAAAGTCGGGACGGAGAGTTCACTCTGTATGGAGAATATGATCCGTATGGAACAGAGAATCCGCCAACACATCGAGTCGTCCCGGAAGGTGACGCGCCCGTAATATGATGTCTCGATCGCGGCACCACACAAGAAGGTGAAACGGAAGGATGCCCAGGGAAGGAGAGCGCGTACAGCCCTGTTTCTGCAAGTAAGCCACGCCTGTCGAGCTGTCTGATAGGACCGAGACGTCCTGGTGAGATACGTGTGTCCCCCAAGCGATGAGAGCGAGCCAAACAGCTGTCAACTCCAGCCAGTTGATGTGTTATACCCCCATATCCATTGGCCATAGGCCCGATGTCTCTGGAAAATCCGGGAGAAGGAGCGCTCCCCAGCCCGAGATACTGGCATCTGTGCCGATCAACAGGGAGGTCATTGGTGATGCTAGGGGAACCCCGGAGACTAACCAGAGGGGGCTGTCCACCGGAGGAGAAAGGGCTGGACCAGTGGAGACACCGGAAAACGGGCCGCTAAATCCCCTGAAGACGGTCGCCAGAGGAGAAGTAGATGTAATTGAATTGGACGTGTGTAGAGCCGACCTAGAGGAAGTAAATCCGCTGCAGATCTCATGAGGCCTAACAACTGTAACCACGTCCGTGCAGAAGCTTCCATGGTACGATACATCCGTAGTGCTAGATTCGCTAACTTCTCGATCCGAGTCTGATGGAGGCGAACCAGGTGTAGATCTGTTTGAAACTCCATATCCAGATGAATGAAACAGCGGAAAGGTAATAGATCCGAATTGCCGAATTTGCCCAAGACTGTGAAGAAGGCATAGGAGAGCGTCTCGGTCTGTGGACAAGAGGGAAGCGACCTGATTGCGGAGTCGCAGATCGTCGAGGTAGTGTGAGGTCGGATGGAGAGAAGACCGCCGGGTGTGTGCGACCACTGCATCCATGATCCTGGTGAAGACCCAGGGACTGATGTGCAGACCAAATGGCATGGCCCGGAAATGATAAACCACTCCACGGAAGGCGAAGCGTAGGTAACGGCGAGCCGCAGGATGCATGAGCACACGGAGGTATGCATCGGCCAGAACGAGACTGACAGCGAAATTCCATGGGACTGACCGCGGTCCGGAGAGCCTTTGTAGATTCCATCCGGAATGATGGAGCGGCCAGAAAATTGTTCAAAATGGAGAGATCGATCGCAGGAAACCAAGAGCCGTCGGATTTTGGAACGACGAAGAGACGACTGTAGAAAACCAGAGAGTCGGGACGTAGGACCACGTCCGTGGCGGATTTATGTAGTAAAGCTGTCACCTCCGCCTGTAAAGCCGCAGCTTTTACCGGATCATTCGGTACCCGAGTCCAAAGTGAGTTGGAGTCCTGCCGTAACTGTAGACAGGATCCAAGGATCGTCCGGGAACAGCAAGAGCCACGTCACGCTGTGCTGGGATAGCCGCCTGCCGCCTGGAGACAAAAGTAAAGGACCCCCAATGGGAGCCTGGCGAAGCTTTGATTTGACCGGATTAGGCAATCCCACGCAAGCGTCGAGCCCAGCATCTCGGCGAATGAAATCACAGGTGATGGCAGCAGCCAATGAATTGGTTGAGGCGTGGAAAGAAGCCCTGTTTGCTACCACAGCCAAATAATGGATCTCACGAAGAGGATCGGTGGAAATAGGATCCCAATCATCTTCTAGTGCCCAAGCAAGTGCCTGTGTTGCGAGGTCTAGGAAACCGGAGCATGCCAAAGTGTTGCGGATTAGAACAGCAGTCTTGTCAACCCGAGGAACTCGAGAAAAGGCGGCAAGGCATCCACCCGCCTGAAATTCCGCATAAGTGTCCAGCGATGGCAAAGGACAGGAAACGTCTGAGAGTGGCCTGCATACCAGCTCTGGCGAAACGTACATCGATGCCTGCCGGCCACATGGCATCAGAAAAGAAACCCGGCTCCTTAGAAGTGGCGAGAGGTAACTGAACCGAAAATGCGTCTGAGAGATCAAGGTAACCCGTCGGCAGTAGGAGAGATTTAATTCGCTTGGTAGGAAGGAGAGCATCAACAGAAGCAGAAGTTTTGCGCCTGAGTGTAGAAGCGGAAGGACAAATATCTGTGGGAAGGAAACGTGGAATAAGGTCCGAGGCCGCCTCCATCGACCGCCTGGTATCGGGTTTTTTTTTTTTTTTTAACCGGGAGCGACGTGGGAGGAAGAGTCCGAATCATCGCAAGTAGAGTCCGCTGAGAGGAAAAGCAGGGAATCAGGAAGGTCACTAGCCTCTGGGACCAGTCGAGAAAAACATTTAATATCCCGTGCGGAAGGTGAATGCTGTAGACCCGAGAGGCGAGAACGGCGCCGAGAGGACTGTTCACCGGAACGATGTACGTGCGGTGACCGTCTACTAAACGGGGCGCTAGGTGAGACCATAAGGTCCGCCACGCCGAGCAAAGGGTCATAAGGACACGAGCCAAGGTGACGCAGAGACAGAAGAATGTCTGAACGGTGTTTGCGCGGTGAACGGCTACCCGCCGGGGCGCTATGGGACATTGCAATACTCGCCACGCCGAGCAAAGGGTCATGAAGTGACTCGCTATGGTGACGCTGAGGCAGATAAGTGTCGAAACGTTCTATGCGCGGTGACCGGCTACCCGCCAGGGCGCTATGGGACATTGCAATACTCGCCGTGCCGAGCAAAGGGTCATGAAGTGACTCGCTATGGCGACGCCGAGGCAGATAAGTGTCGAAACGTTCATTGCGCGGTGACCGGCTACCCGCTGGGGCGCTATTGGACATTGCAATACTCGCCGCGCCGAGCAAAGGGTCATGAAGTGACTCTCTATGGCGACGCGGAGGCAGATAAGTGTCGAAACGTTGTATGCGCGGAGACCGGCTACCCACCGGGGCGCTATGGGACATCGCAAGTCTCGCCGCGCCAAGCAAAGGGTCATGAAGTGACTCGCCATGGCGACGCTTAGGCGGAAAAGCTACGGAACGTTCTATGCGCGGTGACCGGCTACGAGCCAGGGCGCTGCGCGGTGACCGGTTACAACCGGGGCGCTAGGTAACACCGTGGGCATTGCCGTGTTGAGCAAAGTGTCATGAAGTGACAAACTATGGCGACGCTTAGGTGGAAAAGTGTTTGAACGGTGTGAGCGTGGAGACTGGCTACGAGCCAGGGCGCTGCGCGGTGACCGGTTACGAACCGGGGCGCTATGGGACACCGGTAGCCTCGCCGCGCCGTGTAAAGTGTCATGAAGTGACGAACTAGAGCGACGCTTATGTGGAACAGTATCTGATCGGTGTATGCGCGTTGACCGGTCAAAATCCGGGGCGCTGCGCGGTGACCGGTTAAGAACCGGAGCACTAGTGAACACCGGGGGCCTCGCCACGCCGTGCAAAGAGTCATGAAGTGACAATCTATGGCGACGCTTAGGCGAAATGCGGAGGTGAGCAAGGCCTCAGTCAGATCGTTAGCAGGTGAGGTTTAATCGTATGCCGGTGTCCCGTCCCCCGAGTGAGAGCGGTACTACACCACAAGTGACCCGTCATTCGTAGAGCGGGTGCGGGGGACTGATAGTAAACGGAGTTCCTGAGAGCGAGAACGCAAACGAGAGTAACAAACTTACCTCCCTCAGCAGAAGGGACAGCGTCTATAACCTCGTCCATTGAGTTAGAAGTAGATACCTGTAAGGGTACTTGAACGGGGACATGGGAGTGTAGGGTGAGGGAGCGAACGGGGTCCGGGGATCGAGAGCGACTGGACAACTTGTCGAATTGGGAGGGGCTGGTTCCGTAGAAAAAGTAATGGGGTGCTTGCGCTGGTAGAAGCTCCACATTTGAGACCAACGTTTATTCTCCCAAGGCGTGATAGGGCAAGATTTATCTGATGCGCAGCCCGAGCACGGAAGGCAGCGCAAATGTGAATCCGACGGCCACTGGAAGGTGCCGCAGGAGGTACACGTTCTTAGTTGATGACTGCAACAAATCATGTCAACAGAGGAGAACCGCGCGGAGTCGGGGCCACGACGGCCAAGAGTACGACCGTTGTAATGACCGATCACGAAGTCGAAAGAAGAGGCCAAAACGCCGTAATTCCACGGAAATTGTCCCAGTAAGCAGTAAACGCCGGGCGAGACAATGTCCGAGGCCTTACCTGGCCATCGGGGATGTTCGAGACCGACCAAAACGAATGATAAATACGAAAAAACACGGAGACTGAAAAATAACGAAACCGACAAAATGGCAGTTAAGTATCTTGGCTGGACTTCGCGAACGAAGATTTTATAGGAGTTGCCCACGACGTCTGCAGGCTTGTTCGTGGCTGCGGAGGCCAATCCGGGACAGGCAGGTTCGACCGCAGTGGCTGCAGGGGAAGGTATGGCCAGAGTTCTGAGTTGCGGCATCTCTGTTCTTTCTCCTGAGCCGCTTGTCCTTAAGGCTAGCTCTGCGAGAGTCCTCAAAGGAGACAGCTGCCTTCTAAATAGTGGAGCGCCAGGTGTCACGGTCCACAGCAAGCGAAGACCACTGGTGGTGGTCGATTTGGCAGGCACTAAGTGACTTCTTGAGACAGTCTTTGTATCTCTTCTTTGGTGCCCCTCTGTCACGGTGTCCAGTAGCAAGCTCGCCGAACAGGGTGATCTTTGGTAGGCGATGATCCTCCATCCTGGAGACATGCCCCGTCGAGCATCGAGGCTTTGCTGCTGCGGACACAGCTCCGGACACGGCAGTTAAGTATGAACTTGGAAATAACGTCCTCTCGCGAGATCAGGAAGGGAGGCTATCCGGAGGAAAGGGAAGCCACTCATGGGATGGGGTAGCTGCTAGCTAATTACGTCCCTGGTTGTGTAGCAACACACACCAATTTTGGAGGCTGAAATTGACAGGCTAAGTATATCTTCCTATCAGTAATACCATCGGTAAAGTTTTTGATGAAACAAATTAATAAATTGTGTTGTACCCATCTTTTCTAAGCGTGTTTCTTTCTCCGTTGGGTACTTCTTTGCATATTACACGCTTGGCAGTCACCTTTTTGGTCTGGATTGATAACTTCAGAACAGGTTAGTTCACTGTGTCAGAAGTCAGTTTGTGTTTGAAAATGTCAGTTGTGATGTAAGGACAGCGTGAAGAGGTAGACACAAACCATGGACACTGATATTTCAGCAACTAATCTTTCTTTTTTTTAGCCATCAAGGCAACAAAATTGCATTTAGTTCGACTAAACTGCACCTTCCAGTTACACTGTTCTAAATTTACATTTTTCTGACCCTCAGTGGTGATAATTATCACCACCATGTCAGCTTGCAGTTATGACTTGACAGTCAAACAAAACCAAGAAATGTTGATTATCTCCCGTTCTGACCTAATAACCTCCCTCTGATTATCTTCCCTGCTGAGAATGACACTAAAGACTTAATTCTGATTCAATATCCTTTCAGAAAATATATAATTTATATGCCCAATGATAAATGTGCATGAAGTAACCCGAAAAAACAAAGTACCCACAAACTGCCATGTTTACCAAAATAGTTCCCACTAACTGCCATGCTTACCAAAATAGTTCCCACTAACTGCCATGCTTACCAAAATAGTTCCCACAAACTGCCATGCTTACCAAAATAGTTCTGCAAAGAGCCCCAGCCGTCCAAGGAACATGGATACCATGAGGTGCCAGCAAGAGGCATAGATCCTCGTGAGCCCCTGTTACTGCGGATGGCTGATGAGGATCTTCACCTCTTGCAGCTGGATTGTGCTCAATTCCTCTCAACAGTGAAGGGGTCAACCCTTTGCGTGTTGGTAGCAGGTTTTTGACGTGACACTGCCTGTAGGAATCATGACAAAAACTGCTACCGATACACAAAGAGTTTAAGGGTGGAGTGAAATCAAACGCCTACTTACCGACACAAATCCTAAATCGATCTGCTTGGCATTGGTCTCTCTCTGTAGCTGCACCAGCAGATCCTTGACTCGCTGGCGACATTTCTCCAACTCAATACTATCCTCCTCCTCGATGCTGGGTGCAGTGGCAGCCTGCTCTTCCTCCTGTCCGTTGCTGCGTGGCATATCCACTTCGTTTAGCTTCAGCATGAGGTGCAGGCTCTCTTTGTCCAGGTCCATATTCAAGCGGTCCCTTGAAAGCATGAACATCATGGCCGCAGTGCTCAATGCCAGGCTCTGCAAATGATCCGTCTCTTTGCAGTTTGGTATGATTTTAACCCATTAAATCCTGAGGCAGATTTTTTTATAATTTGCTTACTGTCTTATGAAGGCTACATTACAGATTAGGAGATATATCAACCATATTAGCTCAAGGATGGTGCCAAAATAGCTTGGCGCTTCAGGCACCAAACTATTCTTGCACCCTTGAACTATCAAAGTATCAAGGGCATCTTGCTGAAAATGATCCTCAAACTTATTAAAATCACTGATTTTGATGGCTGAAAATCAACAAAACACAAGAAAAATCATATATTGGGTTGTAATTAAGATAGAAACATGATTTAAACATCAAAATGGTCAGGATAATGAGATCTGAATAATGGAACAGGATAGATTACAAACAAAGAGGAAATTTCTTTTGCCATCACCCCCCCCCCCCCCCCCCCAATAAAAAAAAATATATATATATAAATTGACAAACAACACAAAATTGATCACCAGCAATTTCAACTATTTAAATTCTTGAATTATAATTTTAACACTTGTGTGAAATTTGCTTGTCTATACAAATCACGGACAGAAAACTACACACTGGTCTAAAAAAAGAAAGCATCATACTGTAGTAGTTGCAGACGAAAAACAAGGTCACATGACTTCACAAAAAAAACTTTATCTCAAAGTCTACGACCGCCAGAAGATAATGACTTAAATATAAACGTACCTTAACATCTTTTATAAAGTAATAATGTTTAATTCATACTTTCTTGTGAAAGAGAAAATTATGTTTGGTATTTCCAACGATAACCCAACACGCTTTGTTTACCTCGCAAGACAGCACCGATGCTTGCTCAAAAGAAACACTTCGAATACAACTGAAATGCAAATGTAAAAACTAGCAATGTACAGATCAATCAAAAATGGTATTACATATCGATATTTTCATCTGAAGTCGGTAGATTGGTTAAATCTGACGATATATTTTCGCCGAAGCACATGGTACAACTACAGCCTCGCTATCGTTTGTGCACGCCATTCTCCGAACACGCGTTAGTTTGTACACAGAGGCAGCGTGTGCGCTCTTTTGCTTTGCGTGCGGAATCAAAGTAATGAATAGATACGAAACTTTGCAATAATGGTTTGGTTTGGTTTTGGCTTGACTTCGCGAACGAAGATTTTATAGGAGTTGCCCACGACGTCTGCAGGTTTGTTCGTGGCTGCGGAGGCCAATCCGAGACAGGCAGGTTCGACCGCAGTTTCCTAATGCCTGCGCGGTGGAGCTTTTTGGTGGAGTGCAGTGTGCGCAGTACTGGCCCCACCCTTTAAACCCTTGGTTCATCTGCCATGGCCTAGCAAGCTGGGACGATGGCATCGAGGTCCTCGGGTCGTAGGTTTTATATCAGACTGTCCTTGTCCTAGTCTCTGGCTCAAAAGCCTTCCCCGGAGACACGGGGGCTTTGATGTCAGGGGTTTCCTCCCTTAGCCTTTCCGCAGCCAAGCGGCCAGGCCTGCAAGGCAGCAGGCGACTCGTGGAGGGCGGGGTCGTCTATGTCCCGTGCAGATGTGAACATCTGCCCACTGCCCATCTGCAGCATTATTACGTAATATATAATTTTAATATTCTATGATTTGTGCTGTATTTTTGCAATTTTGTTTCCTGTGAATCCCCCCCCCCCCCCCCACCCACCCACCCTGCTGCCGTCTGTCTACTTGTCACTTCTTTGCCACTCCAACTGTACCTAGCCCCTTCAGCCTTCTCATCTATTGTTTACTCTCAAGTTGAGTTTTAATCCGGCTATTGTTTCCCCTGTCACCATCTGCCTTGTATAGTGCCTGTCAGGGTAGGTAACTCTGCAGTCCTATGCAAGGCGGATAACTATTACTGCATAGTTGTCTGCCCCTTGCCCTTTCTTAATAATAATATAGAAAAATGATTGACAATTTTAGGCATATATTTTTCGCTCCTGTCTGTTTTGTAGAAGAGTGAGAATATTACTTTGAAACTTTTCTACTTGAAATTTGAATACGTTCCCATGATCGTATGCAAAAATAAATTATACGAAAATGAAGGGCTAGCTCTACTCTACCTAACTGGCTAGCTATTTTTAGCCTGTGTTCCTTCGACGCGACACGCAAGGCGATTGAAAAACGGATGTGTGCTGTGAACAACGCGCGCACGCTGTGCCGCCGCGGCAAGTCATGAACAATACGCCAGTAAAACACAAATATAAGTACTAAACATGTAAAAATAAGCACAGAAACACACATGAAGACAAAGAGTAGACACCATACTACAACCCAGTATACATTTTATTGATATATGCAGCGTATTTTGGTTAACATCACTGATGGAAAATGGGTGAAATTTAGGTCGCGCTTAGTCATGCAAAGAAGGTTTGGAGTACCTAATCATATTCAAATAATAGTAATGTATCAGGATGAAAAGGGTTAATTTATGTAAGCAAAAAAATTCTTTTGACTGGCAGTTACAATCCTTTTGACTGGAAGTTAAAGTGACCTGCACCATGCAAAAAATGATTGATAGTTTGCCATATCTTTAATAAATATGCATAGTTTGTCTTACAATAATGCTGGATGAAACTATTGAAAGGGTTCGCTTAATTGATTAAGTATGAATGTCAGAAATGAAACATTCTTCTGCTATTTACATGTAGGAGAGTTCCAACTATGCAAACAAGGGGCATTGTTTTGCGTGCCTACTCACACTAAAAGAAAGTCTTAGCTGAGGCAAGACAACATTGAGAACTCATGGCACTGTGGAATACAGCAATCAAAGCTCACTCTGAAGGAAATCACTGCAGGGCATTTTTCCACACAGTCCTCAAACACAAAATTTACATGCTGCTTTGTGAATCAACACTTGTTCCACTATGACACCATGAACTTTCCCTTATCATTTACTTGCCAAACAGATTGCATACATAATGGTCAGCTATGCACTAAATTCCAGGACAATGATCAACAGCAGTTCATGGGAAGTGCCTGATGTGCCATGTCTTGATCCATTTCCTGTATTGAGCATTAAACCTTAAGCAACTGCAATGATGAAATGTGTGCTGGCCTGTGATTATGGACCTTATGGCCACAAGGTCCAAAATCACAGACCAGCACACAAATTTATAGGAATGACATGTTAATGGACTTACTGGATCTGAGCAGGCATCATGAAGAAGGCTGAAGATAGTGGTGACTGTGCCGTGAGCACGCAGGTGCATTCTGAAGGCGGGCATGATACATCTCCCAGCAAGCTGAATGGTACTGGAAAACACAGCAGAAAAGACGTTAATTGTATAGTGTTCACTTATCAGCCTACTGTTTTCTACCAGGGTTTGCGCTAGGATTTTTCAAAACCAGTCCCCCACCATCCACCCCTCCTGTTTCTTTTCCAATTCAGATCAAAACTGGTCCCCAAGAAAGGCTTTCTGGTAGACAAGGATTTTTTTTGTCACCGGCAGAATTCTAACAGGTCGAGCCAAAATAATACCAGTCCCCGGGACTGGCAGCTTAAAAAATTGCAGGTATTCTCTGTTCACAAACGGTAAAATACCGTTAATTACAGCTTATTGCGAACCCTGCTCTACTGTCTTAAGGCGGGGTTGAAATGACGAGAAAGATCCATAGTAAATTAGACCTATTTACTGCTATTGCCAAAAGGACTTAAAGAACATTTCTGCAAGGTGGGAGGTGGAGTACATATGGGCCTTTCCCAGTGGCTGGATCTGTACAATCTTGGATAAACTGAACTGGTCTCAGCATGTTGCAGAATCAGAAATCTCACAGACTGGATCAGACATTTACAAAGCCGTATACTTCAGGAATGCAACTAGGTGTGGGACATCAGTCATAGTCCTATTAATGTATGTGCCAGTAGGTCAAATGTCTTATTATAATTGCCTCAAAGCTGCATATGTCTGATCACTTTTCCGTTGTCTTGGAACTTGTATTTTACATAGCACATTAGCAGTCTAAGTCTGAGTTGCAGGCAGTGACCACTCATGAAACACTATCTTATGTGCACATGCATAACTATTGCTGGTACTTTGTCAGTACTTTGTTTGTACTTTGTACTTTGGGCGGTCCGTGGCGCAGTGGTTAAGGCACCTGCCACCAATGCTAAAGGTGCGTGGTTCGACTACGGGTTCCGGCGTCGGATTTTTCTCCTCTAGTAAGTGTCACCGTTAATTCGGGCGGACCGTCGGGGGTTCTTTCTCCGGGTACTCCGGCTCTTCCTCCCCCTCCACTTTGGTATCAGTTTCAGCCCACTTAATCAAATTTCAAATACAAACGATTTTGAATTTCCAAAAACTACAGTAGCTCACTTGAGCTTGCCCTTAGCACCACGTGAATGTTCTGTGTTTATGTACAGTGTGTGAGTGAATGCGCGTGATTCACGTGAGCGTGCTTGTTGGGTTCAGTTCGCGGCGGTGCTTTGAGCCGATTTTCAATTGGGATAAAGCGCCTATTTAATGCGCTTATTTATTTATTTATTTATCAGACATTCTTGGCCCTTCCCGTTGATTTGTTTCATTCTAATGGATATCACACAAATATAAGAATGTCATGCCATGATGACCTACTATACGGACGAGCAAAAGAAATTTGACATCATTCAAGTCATCAGAAACCCTTCAGTGTTTGATTCGATTGATGTTTCATTTCTTCTGTTTGTCAGTAATACATAGAATTTCTACAGCAGACATATACATGTCCTATTTATGTTGGCTAACCCAGGACATTTGACCCATCTGCGGAAATGTCTAGTTGCAAACCCTGGTACAGTGGAGTCCGCTTAACACGAATTTCTGGGGACACGGAAAATCACTTCGTGTTAACCGTATTTCGTGTTAACCAATATGGCCTCAAAATTGATTACGGCCCTCAAGGAGAAAGTGTGTAAGACATGTGCGTGAATGAGTACCAGGTTAAAAGTGCACATTATTGTACTTTCTATGCATACCTTCAGCTCGCTAGGAAAACACAAGGAAACGTGTACAGCTCGAGTATTTAATGTAAATCCATCAGGTAAAATCCATACTAAGTTACAATCCTCAGGTAAAAGCAACACAGGCTGAAGTACAATCCCGCATCGGTAAAAGGGTTGTGTTGGTACACGAATGATACAACATGAATACAGTACAGAAATGCTAGCCAATGAGAAGACAGATTACAACAGTCGAAGGCTATTCAGCCAATCACAGACTAGAGTTTGCTCTGATCTGTCATGTGTACTTCCACAGCGCGAGAGCGACACGTGAATTGGTTTTCTGTGAATGGAATCTGTGTTCGTGTTAAACAGGTGAATAATAGTGAAATTGCCCTGGTTGGGAACCGAAACCAGCTTCGTGTAAAGCGAAATTTCGTGTTAAGCATTTCGTGTTATCAGTGAAATTTTAATACAGAATAAGAAGACCGTCGGCCGGGAATGCAAAAACGGTTCGTGTTAACCGGAATTTCGTGTAAAGCGAGTTCGTGTTAACTGGACTCCACTGTATTTATACAAGTCAGGCATATCAAGCTATGTTAACTTACATACATGAGTGAAAGTATTGTTATCTCCTTTCAAAAAGTAGTGATAACGGCTTTATGCTTTCATGGAAATATTCACCAAATAAATGCTGAACCCAGGCAAGGGACACAAACCTGAGTGCTCGGATGGAGCTGGGTTTGTCGTCACGCAGACTGTCCAGGAGATAATCCACATCATCCATGAAATCCTGAGTCTCGCCAGACTCCTGTACTTCATGAGCCTGCTTCACGTTGTGTACTACCGTGAAGAGCTGTTGACAGGAAAGCAAATTACACAGGGTTTCCCACGGAAGTAAAATAAAACCACCCCGCTATGCTTGAAGGAACGCAGGCAAATAGGCAACGAAAAGGGAAACCACCTTAAAAAGAGACGTCACATATCGATAAACAGCACTTAAAGTCAGCAAGTTAATTCAGTTGATTCAAGCCCCTTATCAGGCATGGGAATTGCCAAAGCAAAAATCAGCTGAAACTAGGGGAGTCCGGGGGCATGCCCCCCCCCCCCCCCCCCCCCCCCCCACGGCCCCAAAAAAAGCAAACATGAAAATCTGTGCAATCCGAGCATATTTTGTGTATTTCACTATTTGTATTAAGTGAAAACAAAATTACCAATGTAACAAAAAACGCTGAAACATTTTGTTATTTATTTGTGTACTGACAAAAAATGCATTAAAAAAAAAAAAAATACAGAGCAGTCTCATTCAACCCCTAGGTAACATGATTTTATTTATTTTTAATAACTTTTAATTTTAAAAATGTTCCTTTCTTATACAAATACAAAAGTAAAAATGTTATAAAATAGTTCACTTCCTGACCTATTTTCTTTCTTTCTTTTGTAATTATTTAATTATTATATTTGTTCAAGCTATTCAATCATCAATGCCTGACAGTAAATATCAAATATAACGTTTTTTTTTTAAAAGTCGGCCTACTCTACTCTAATTTTCTTGAAACTGAAAAGAAAAACATATCTGGCAGAAATGTGTTGTCTTTTAACAACATTCGTTTTTTCTGGTGTCGTGGTGTTTGAATGTGTTCAGTCAAAGCCACAAGTCCCGGATTGCCGTACTCGATATCTTTTGCACACAGAAGACATCATTCCGTTCCCACAACATCGATCTTCCAAAAATAAGTTCCCAAGCATACAGTCTTGTCTGCTTTGCTATTAGTTTCCACCATTTTGGAAAGCCACTCCCACTTCCACCTGTCTCGAACACTTTCATCCTCAAACGGATCACTGCGGTTGACAATTTTAGCTATCGAAGACATAATTTATCGCCATGTGTTGAACTCAAAACACTTTCTTTTCTTCGAATGAAAAATTGCAAGATGGAAATGAAATCCGCTTCTAGAACATGTGGAGTGACATGTAGTAAAACTGTTGCCGCAAGGGTTTAATGTGAAAGGAAAACAGAAAATAGAGGTTGAAAACCATTGAAGTTAGAAACATGAAACACAACGTTTCGGATCAAAGATCCTTCTTCTCGGTGATATGGAAACAATGTAGAACAGAAAAGAACAAGAGCCTGGTGAAAAACTAAATTGTACCAATAACTTTTTTTCCGAGGATTTTTTTCTCTCCCGAGGAATGTGAAATTATTTTCCACGGAAAACCGCGGATCCGAGGACAATTCCCATGCCTGCCTTATTCATATGGTTAAGAGTACGACTAGGCGTCGAGTGCCGGTTTCGCTACCTGACTGACAAAACAAAGCCTTCAAACTCAAAATAGGGCATTCATGTCACACAACCATATCTCAACTGGTTAGAAATTGAACATACCTTCTAATCCTGTGTCATTTTTGCATACGTCCAATGGGATAAAAGAGTTATTCATTGTTTTGTGCCATCGATCGGCGGAAGCCAAAATTTCGAAACGTGATATCACTCACGTGTGTTCGCTTTCAGATAAAAAATTCCGGGGAATGAAATAGAATTTTGAAACCAAGTTTAGGCCTTTAGAGAGCCAATGCAAGTTACTATTTTGTTACCATATTGTCGAGTTTTACATGGGTGTCTAAGTTTAAAGTAGTTTGAGGGCAAGTAAAGGCTAGCATGAACGTAATGTGCGTCGTTAATTTCACACGTGCAAATCTCGCCGTGAACTGGAACACAAAAAAACTTACCGTGAGGCACCTAATTAACATATATATATCCTAGACAACATTACTCTTCATTCTGATTATCGTAAACAAATTCAAAATCCTTTCAAGAATTGAAAGAAGGCTGCGTTTTAAACTTCTTCAACCCAAAAGTTGTAAATTTTGTGTTATGTTCAAACACGGAAAAAAATCTCGCAATCATCAATGCGCGTGATTTTCTGGAATCAGTGGCCATTTTGAGATTTGCATTTGGTCAGTCCTACACACCTCATACCTACAGGTGACATTGATGGAGCAGGGAAGCGACAAAGTTGAAGGTAAGTTTTGGTTGTAAATGGTTACGTTCATGCAAAATTGATGACTGAGCAAATGTTTAAAAAAAGCAATGTAAGTGTACTGCTTTTCTAATTACTTCAAATGAATGTTGACGCAAACAAAAGTAAAATCAATCGGCTCAATGACCACGTGTTTTGAACAAAGGAAGAAAACATTACTTGATGGAATTTGCCTCCATCCGAGGATGACGGTTTAGTTTTGGTTGTAACAGTTACGTTCAAGTTTCTGAATTCGATATTCAATATTTCAAAGGATAAAACGGAAGAAGTAATGTATGTTCGGATTAGTTTTGCAGCGCAGCAACACTTTGAAACAATAATTATTATCTTTTACTGTCACCTTGCCGTTGTGTCTGCTTGAACATAACTTTACACACGGTTGAAAGTTGTCAGCATTACGTTCAGGCAATTACAGCTTTATTTTTAAAGATTAAAAAGAACACTACGCATCACACCTTTTCGTCGATTTAGTATTGTTGTCTTTACCATTCCTGATATAAAAAATAGAGTAAATGTCTTTTGCTCCCGCTGTCTGATTGTTCTTTACACAGTTTGGCCAGGTAAATCTTTACGTAAAGTTATGTTCAAACGATGAGTTTTGCATTTTGGGGGAAGGACAAGTCATACATTTTGTGTACCAATTTTTGTTGGTAGGAAGGGATTTTTTGCTAATTAATTTGATTTATACTAAGGGTCATAGATTATGAGTTGCTGAATTATAGTGTCTGTACATAACATGATGCAGTGCAAAAGGGTACAGACATAGCACCTTCAATCAAAAAATGGTCGTTTTTCTTATCTTAAGCTGTGATAATGTTCCCATTGTCTTTATGTACTTTATATTATTGTTTCTGTATTATGTAACATAAGATTAAGTAAGAATAACCCTGTTCTGGAAGTATTGGACATGACGTAACACTTACGGTGGTTGGGTTGTAAAGTTATGTTACACTGTGCTTCATGCTATTTTTGTATGGATTAGTGTTTTATGATAAGTACAGATAGTCTGTGCATTTTTTTAATTTTTGTTATTCATTTTTTAAAACTTCTCTGCACCCAAGAAATGACAATTTTTAAGAAATGTCTTGAACATAACTTAACAACAATTATGTTGTCAAGTTATGTACAGTTAAAACAGTGCGCAGAGCTACATTTTTCTTCATAGTAACAGTCTCTTTTAAAGTGGAAGACTGGTTTGATTATTTTGTCTATAGTAAATAATATACAAACTATTATTCTAGCTAAATGACTGTGTGAACATAACTTGACAAACTAGACTGACAAGTAAAGTGTAAAGTTATGTTCATTACTGTAGCACAATTCCTAGTATACTGTCTTTGGAATGCCCACTTTGCTAGTTGTTACAAATGTATTTATCAAAATACAAAGAAATACCCAACGGAGAAAGAAACACGTTAAGAAAAGACGGGTACAACACAATTTATGAATATTTTGGGTAAATACCCTTTGTCAAAATAGACAAACAGAGAGATCAGCCGCTACTTATCTTCATTCGCAGAAGGAATGTGGCAACTGAAGGAGGTAACGTAAAATAAAAGAAAAGAAAAGGAAGAACAAAAGAGCGGAAAAATAAAAAATGATGTCAACAAAAAACTCATAAGAGAGAGACTCGGAGAGAAACTGAACATGAGAGACAAGAATGTGTGTAAGCATGCGCAGTAGCGAGCAAAAGTAAATGCGTGTGTGTCAGGCCAGAGAGAGAGAGAGAGAGAGAGAGAGAGAATGAACGGGGAGTACCCTTGGGCACGAAGTAGGCTGAGTGTCTAATACACAAAGCCTGCTAAACACCAACCCGAAGGCAAACTTTATATCACCTTCAAGTTGAGGACTACCTCAGGGGAAAATGGGAGGAATGATTGATTGATTGTACATTGCTTAACGTCCCGACAGCAACAAGGCTTTCTCAGGACATGCCTGCACTGCTTGTGAAAAAAAAAAAAAATAAACAGAACATTGAATGTATGTCGCCAGCCGGTCAAATACATTAAATAAACCTAACACATGGGGCCTAAATAAGGCTAAGACCATTTAGCAACACACATCCAACATCAAGAGCTACAGGCAGTGCAGACAGTAGGGAGAGTTTTAAAAAGGCAAATACAGGTGAATGGACAAAGGGTAGACAGAAACACATGCCCCAGAATAGAGAGAAAAAACCCACCCTGTGGGGCTGACCAGGGTGACCCTGGGAACTAAAAAATACCTAACCCCACCCAAATCCCCCAGGGCAGACCCGGGTGGGGTGAAAATGGGAGGACCCCGGGAAAAAAAAAAAAAAAAAAAACAACAGCATTTAGCACGGTACACAAGTAATAAGTCATTGAAACAAAGCAAATAATCAAATTCAGTAAGAGAATATCGGTATAAGTGGTGAGTAGGTAGTTGTGAAACCGTCTTCAAGGGTAACTAAAAAAAAAAAAAAAAAAAAAAAAAAAAAAAAAAAAAAAAAAAAGAAGGGGGGGTGGGGTGGGAGGTGGGGGGGGGGGGGGGGCATTCTTGTCTCTCGTGTTCTCGTGTTCAGTTTCTCTCCGAGTCTCTCTCTTATGAGTTTTTCGTTGACGTCGTTTTTACTTTTTCCGCACTTTTGTTCTTCTTTTCTTTTCTTTTATTTTACATCACCTCCTTCAGTTGCCACATTCCTTCTGCGAATGAAGATAAATAGTGGCTGATCCCTCTGTTTGTCTATTTTGACAAAGGGTATTTACCCGAAATATTCATAAATTGCATTGTACCTGTCTTTTCTAAGCGTGTTTCTTTCTCCGTTGGGTACCTCTTTGCATTTTACACGCTTGGCAGTCACCTTTTTGGTCTGGATTGCTTATCAAAATACAGCTTGGTTACTAAAATATAAATTGTTAAACCCAGAATATAAATTTTTCTGTTTTAAGTAGTTTGTACATAACATGACAAGATCATGTGTTGTCAAGTTATGTTCAACCACAGTTGTGTTTGGTTCACACATTGTCTTCCAAGTTACAGTCTGATTTTGCCTTTTACTCTTTGTTGTGCTGGCCAAGCTTGATAGCTGCCATGATAATTTAATAATAACCAGCCATTTTAGTACAAAGCTGTTGAAAAATAACCAGACATATTAGGCTGATGCTAGCTAACAACAAATCGCAAACGTGGACACAAATTGAAATTATCTGACCCACACTGTTTCAGTTCTTTGGGATTTGTTCCTGAATCAAAAGTTTCCGAGGCTGAAGGGTCTTTCCCAGCCGTGAAAGCACCCAGAAAATGGATGCTAAACACATGTGGTAGTGCAGTACCCTGACAGGTTGTACCTGGTGAGCAAGATTATGTCAGCATACTTGTGTTTACGAATGATAGCTGCCAGAATCTCTTTTTAAAGTATTGAAACCAGAAAAATGTGGATTTTGAACATGTTTCAGGTCCATTTAAGTTTGAGATAGAGACATTGAAAAATTACAAAAGGTTGAAAGGTACGCAGAAACAAGTGGGACTGGTTGTCACTGGCCAATAAAGAAAAGGAGTTTGAATTTTCCTTAGGAAACTTGATCAGCAGGAAGCTTATGGGTTGCTTCAAGAAAGCGCTGTGATCATTAAGCAACATAAATAAAGCAGTCTCTTTTTTCTGCTTCAGGAGTGATTGTTGGAGTAGATCCTCTTGAGGGTCAAATTCCTCAAGCCGTACCAGACAAAACAAGGAGTATTTGTTTATCCTGAAATAGATGACATCCAAGAAGTAGGGGACGATATGATTTTAGCGTCAGCTGTAGATTTCCTGCCACTTCCCAACAGTGCACGTGAGTGGAGAGTGGTTGGAGTTGATACATTTTAAATTGTTTCTGCCATGTTTAGCTCGTGTGTGAAGCTAAAGTGAGTACTTTCTGTACCAGTGGTCTGCTGAAAACCATCGGTTGTGGTAAACTTAGGTCAACTGGTGCTAAATTATATTTGTTTGAAAGTGGTACAGATAAGTGTTTTTTGCGGAGGTATTTGGGCAAAAGGTAGGCTCCGAAGTCACACGGCCCATAGCAAGCATGAGCAATGACTAACTAACGTCAGTTTTCAAGAGTGTTAAATAAATTGTTGGTGTTCTAAAATGCATTGAAAGTTTAAACTTTTTTCACTTGGTGCTTTCTCACATTGTGGAACCACATTGTGCAGAGATTTGAACACCATGTAACGTTATGTACAAACATGTACAGATTTGTTTTGCTACTTTCTTTAAACATTGTACTCCCCGTAGACACAATTATTAGAACTGGTAAATGCTGGGGTTTATTGACCACAGAATTTGATGTAATTTCCCATTTTTATCTTTTATTTTGACTTCAGTGTTGATAATACCAACATGTTCGGTTATAAAGTTATGTTCAAACTTGTCATTTTCACACATTATTCCCTTGTATTATCAATTTCAAACCTGATAATTACATCACTGTTGTTCTGTAGTGTAGTAGAAGGCTACAGGTGATTGTGATTTTTATTTTCTGGTTTTTGTTCATTTGTGGAGGCACTTTTTTGCTGAAATTTGAAGCTTGTGGTGTAAAGTTATGTACAAACAATTACAATGCTTTTGTTACTCTTTTAAACAATTTTGGGAGAAATAAAAGTGTATTTGTTAAAAACACATCACTTGAGTAGTGTTTTGTTATTTTTGGATTTATATGTGTTAGTTAACGAGCCTCAAGTTTGTTCATCACGGTGTGAAGTTATGTTCAAGCATTGTGCGTTTCTTGTTTTTATTTAGCCTCCATTTCATTCTATGTTGTGAATGGTATTTTTTCCCTAAATTATTCTGTAATCTACAAGAGTTTAGTACACAATAAAGGGAAAACACATCATCTTAAATGACTTTCTTTGCTGTGTTGTCAAGGATTTCTAAATTTTTGTTCATAAGCAAGTTGTCCAATTTTTTAAAACGTTTATCTACTGTGTTTACACTTATCTCAATTAGGATAGCTTGGAATCAATCACTGTGCAATTGAAATTGTGTGTTTAATACCACACACAATTTTTTAAATATATATAATTTATGCATTTGTTTGCATAAATGTATAGCTGAGTGCGAGTGTAAAGTTATGTTCAAACAATTTCAGTGTTGCACCATTGTGCGTCTATTCACCCCATCAAACTTTCTTTGAAGTTTAAGCATAGCCTAGTAAGGAAAGAACAACATGATAATTTATACAGCATGAATCTACTTTGTGAAAGCTAGAAAATGTGTTTTATAAATTTTGTGACGGCGTAAATGTTATGTACAATACAAACCATAACGGTTTTTCTCCAATTACACCCAAACGACTGCTGATGGGGAAATTCTTTTTGGGGGGCATGTTACTTATGACTAAACACATCACAATCATGCAAAATGATGCTCATATGTTTAAGTTCAAAATCAGAGACCCATGTCACTCTTTGGACACCCAGTCGTACTCTTGACCATATGCGACAAAAGAAGTCAGCGTTCAGGAATGCTGACTTCATTTGCCACAAATCTGTATAAAGCATGTCTCAAAGGAGTCTGGAAAGTGGGGAAAAAAAGACCACAATGGACCTAGAAATTGGTGTTTCAGTGTTGCAAATCATTCACACCAACCATAAAGTAGATTCATGCTGTATAAATTATCATGTTGTTCTTTCCTTACTAGGCTATGCTTAAACTTCAAAGAAAGTTTGATGGGGTGAATAGACGCACAATGGTGCAACACTGAAATTGTTTGAACATAACTTTACACTCGCACTCAGCTATACATTTATGCAAACAAATGCATAAATTATATATATTTAAAAAATTGTGTGTGGTATTAAACACACAATTCCAACCATAAAACCATTTCACACGCTTGGCAGTCACCTTTTTGGTCTGGATTGCATTTTTCAACCATAAATGCCCTATAATATTTTTGACCACTTTTTTCAATAAAAATTATGGCGTCAAAAGTTGGCACTTGCCATCACATGTAGATCTATGTACATGATCGGTAAGAAACTAAACTCATTACAATCTGTATAGATGTTCTTTGACGTTTACATCACAGTTCTTGAGACAGATCAACCATGACAGTTCAAGGGTGGTGTCAGAATAGCTTGGCGCCTAAAGGCGCCAAGCTATTTTGAGACCACCCTAACTATAATGGTTGATCCACATCCTGTCGTAGGGTGTCAGGCCCTTGTGCGTTAAACAAAGATGTTTTTCCATTCTCATGAGCCCCTAGTGACTACCATCTGCAAGAGGCCTAGATTCTCATGAGCATTTGCAGTCACTGAGGCTAATGACGCAGAGGCTGTAATTATGTTTCTGCCTATGACAAGTACCGAGAACAGGAATATGGCTAGTCTCACGAGTACTATCAAGATGGCAGGAATCTTTTGTTACCCCATGCCACTGACTGACTGGCCTACTTACAACACACAAACATAAGATTTTGTTGACCTATGTCAGATTTTCAACCTGAGTGAAAAATAAGATCTTTCATGCAAATTTAGTGTTTTTTCTTATGAGAAATTTCCCATTTCAGTCAAAATATTAGGCCATCAAATGACCATTGCTATAGACTTTGAGTAATATATTTATTACTAATAACTTTCGCAACTTAGGGAGCGTCCGCAAGGACTGCGTATCAAATGCAGGAGATGAATTAGCAATGTTACTGACAGTTTACTTTAAAGATAGTGATACAAGTGCTAAATCAACTTGGTGCCTTGAAAATAAAAGGTGCTGACCGGATCTAGCACTACCCTTGAACCATCATATTCATAATCACGCACAAAAATCTTCCTGCTGTGATGTCCAAGGTTGATTGTGTTAACTTCCAATGCACTGAAGACTGTCTTGAGCCATCAAATTTGAAAATGAAACATTATCAATATCAATTATCATACCTCTTTGTGTTGTTTGTTAACCCGCACTGAAGTATATGCCTCCTCATGCTGTTGAGAAGGCCAGTGGACTTTGCGTGTCAACTTGGGAAGATCTGTAGTGCTCTCCTGGGAACTCTCAGCGCTGCTGACTGGCTTCTTGGTCTGAGTGGCGGGCTTGGGGGCAGGTTCAGACTAAAGAACAAAACAGCATAAGTAAATTCACAAAAGTTATAATTTTGTCAGTACAAAAACTAAAGTGTCATATTTATCTAAGCACTGTGCACCAGTTGTAGGAGATGGATCGATCATGATAATTCTGGCACTACCCTTGAATTATCATGATTGATCCATCTCCTGCTGCAGGGTTTGGGGCTAAATTGACGTTAACACCTCCTAAATTTGTGAAATGTGACTGTGGGGTTAAATGTGTTAACCTCAGTATATTGCAGTACCATTACCATGGTGCCATAAAGTCAGACTGCAATGCTTATTTGACGGTGTTATTGCCAAAGGATCTTTTGCTCACCAGGCATCTACATGTGACACATGAGAGCTGAAGACCCGTGCATGTTATCTGATACCTAAGTATACTGGAGCATGTAATATAAGTAATACTGCGAGTGACCTGAACAGCTTAACCCATATCATACTGAGGCTAAAAGCTTCAAATTTATATAGTACTTACACTTTACTGATAATATAGACCGATGGCTTTAGTTCAAGGGTGGTGTCAGAATAGCTTGGCACCTAGAGGCGCCAAGCTATTCTGGCACTATCCTTGAACTATTTTAGTCAAACTTATTTCACACACTGGTGTATTCTGAATGATAAGGGTTAATACTTGATTACATTTTATCAGCAGTCTATTCTACTAAAGTACTAGTAGCAGTACTGCACAGAAAAACCAAGTTGTTGCCTTATTTGGTACGCTCATTTTTTTTTTTTTTACAGTCTTTCATACAACAAATGAAATTATAATAAACATAATTTAGAAACACCTCCAATATGAATTTTTCTTTAAAATGAATTTTTTCGAAAAATACTTACCGATAGTATTACTAATAGGAAACGTTACCTAGCTAGCCTAATTTTAGCCAAAATTTGGTTGTGTCCGTATAAGGGAGTGTTGGCATGTGAGGGGCACCATAGTACAGGCAGTAACCCGAGTAGCCTCCCTTACACCCCATCCGGTACGAGCTCACCCGATATGCCTCAGTTTCGTTTCTTAGCAAACTGGCGGCAAGAGGGGCAGGTGGGAGGGACCTTCGAGTAATACCATCGGTAAGTATTTTTTTTAAAAATTCATTTCATAGAAAAATTCATTTGTTTCCTCAAAACACATTACCGACGGTATTACTAATAGGCGAAATCCTGAAGAGGAGGTGGGTGCCGCTATAGCGCCCCTAACCAAGACACTGGCCCTCAGACCCGCCCTCCCGAGGCAAACTCCCGATGATTTTAGCTAAGATACCTAAGGCGCCGGGATGGAGTGTGACGCTGCTGCGATGTCTCCCACCAGCGAAAGGTTCTGCTGCTGGGCGGAGAGGTCCCTCAGGTAGAAGCGGGCAAAGGTAGTCTCAGATCGCCATCCCACGGCCGCCACAATGTCCTTGACAGCGCAGTTGTGGTCGAATGCGAGACTTGCGGCCATGGCTCTGATCTCATGTGCCCTGATATTCATACATTTGGCTGCATCAGGGGCGAGATCCTAGTAGGCAGAGCGAATCACCCATCGGAGCCAGGAAGAGATGGTCTGAGCTGAGATGTCACGTCTACCTGGGGACACAGGGAGAAACAGGCGGGTGCGTCCTCTGCGGAGCAGCTTGGTCCGGTGCAGGTACACACGTAAGGCTCTCACCGGTCTTTTAGACTGGTCTCCCGGGTGGAGTCTGTCACTCGAAAGTGTATAATAGTCATCATCTGTGGGGCAGCCAAAGGCGCCCGCGTCTTGGCCAGAAAGATCGGTTCAGGTAGCAATTGCACGGAGCCATCCGCCCGAAACTGCGAGCAATCTGGGCGTGTCGACAGCGCGTGAAGTTCACCGACCCTGGAAGCCGTGGCGAGGGCCAAGAGGAAGCACGTCTTCCGCGTCACGTCCGGCATGCGCGCCAACAGAAGAGGTTCAAAACGGTCTGAGTTGAGCCACAGAAGCACCCAAGGTAGATCCCATCTCGGGACCAGAGAATGCAGGGCCGGGCGTTGCAGACCGAAGTGGGCCATCAGAACGGAGAGGTCTTTGCAGCTACCAGGATTGGGCTGGCCCCCCCTGCCGGTAGTTGTCGGCGATCATGGCGAGTAGCCCCAAAAGGTGAATGGCGCCAGAAGACGCTGGTGGTGAAGAGCCAAGGAAGAACCCCGCCAGCTGGGGCACCGTCAATCCGTGTGGAAGGAGAGGATGTCGCCACAGCCGTCGCCCAGCGCTCGCCACATCCCTTGGGAAACGCGTCTGGTCAAGGGTCTGCATGTCGAAATGATAGCATCCACCGCCACCCTGGAAAAGCCTCTACTGGTGAGGGCTCGCCGCGCCAGGTCCCTGGTACAGTGCCTGTCACAGTTGCTTGAGCTTTTCATGAGCGTGGAGGAGGTTCCACCTCGTCACGAAGAGGTCGAGCATGGGAGTCTCCCAATTAGTCTCAGTCTTCTGGAAGATGCCTGGCCAGAGTGTCCACCCGGTGTGGAGAAGCTGGCTGCAATGCAGGGGAGAGTCGGCTACAACAGTCGGATGCCCGGGAAGAGTCTCGCGCGAAGCCCCGATCCTCGCCCCAGCGTAATGCCTGGTGGAGAAGGATGCAAGCGAGTGATGGCGGGTCCCACCCTGTTCCTGGAAGTAGGGGGCCGCCGGTGGGGATGTCGGCCAAGACTAGGAGTTCCTGGCGCCCACGGTGAGACTCCCACGTCGTGAGGGTCTGGCACAACACTTGGCTGTCGGTACCTGAGCCGGTTGATCTGGGGTGGTCCTTATCAGCAACCCTCGTCCAGTAGCCCCTAACCGCAATGGTGTCAAGGAAGATGGGGGAAAGCCGGAGAACGGAGATCACTGCCGAGGAATCGCCCGATCTCAAAGGAAGATGCGTCAACGGTCCAACAGCCACCCAGGACACATCCCTCCAGTCGCAGGTTCATCCGGTTGAGTGTCCAAACCGTATCGAAGGTACCACAGCCGCGTAGAGAACCTCTCGCGGTGAAGGCTTGCTGTGAAACATCAAGGCACGGGAGAAGAGGTCTCGGGCTGTAGACATCAAACGTGTTGGTGGTCCGTCGAAGGTCAGGACGCTGGCAGCCCACCAGCATAAACTGCATCACGAATACACTAGGCCCAGGTCCATGTCGCAACCTCGAACCGGAGGAGGAGCTTGGACAGCACCGTAGGTCGGCGGGATGAGAGGTTTCCCATGAGGTGGAGGGCGACGACCGCTTCGAGCTGCAGAGGTGAACGGGGAAGGCGAAGCAGAGAGGCGTTGGCATGTCCTGCGAAAGTCCTGGAAGATTCTCGGCTGGGAAGCGAAGTCTCGATCCAGCACCCACGACCACTGGGCGAGGAGGAAGGACGAGAAACCGCGGCCCACCCCGCGGGAAGAGGGTGAAGACTGCGGTGCTGTTGGAGACGGTGAGAAGGTCCAGACGTCGCCAACAAACCCGAAGCTGGATCCCTAGGAGGCTGAGTAGTCTCTCGTAATCAGGTGAACTCCCCTGTTGGCGAGACTTGCAACGGCGAAGGGACCACAAGAGTGAAGGCGCAGAGGTACTCTCCTGTCTCGAGAGCCGCCCAGTGAAGGAGATGACGGTCGTCTGCAGAACGTCATCCGGGGAACCGGAGCCACCGAAGCAGAAGACACTGAAGCATCAAAGGGAAGAGTCTGCTGCGGTAAACCGGCCCCTGAAGGGCTCCTACTCTATATAACCCATCGCGCTGAGTGCGCCATCCGCTGAATTCGCCGCTCCGGAGATCGCTGTACGTGAAGACTGAGCGAGGCTTCATCCCAAGGAGGCATGAAGCCAGATGTGCTCGTGTAGACCCAGAAGCCGCGCCTGTCGAGGGAAGCGAAGAGAACTTGAGCTGTCATCAAGAGGGCTCTACCTCTATCGCTAGGGAAGATCAGTTGGAGAAGTCAAAGAGTAGCCCGGAAGCACCCGTCTGGTTCTGCCCACCACGACGAACCGCGGCGGTAGAACCCCCGGAGGCCATGGCTGGTGACGGGTTGTCTGGGGATGTGCCGAATCATACTGCTCTCAGGAGGTTCCATCCGGTTCCGCCCTAACAACATCTAGGGCTGGCGAAATGGAAGCACAAGATGCCCAACTGGCAGGAGCGCGAGTCGACTGTCGTAGTCGGTACCAAAGCGATCAGGAGTTCGAGGTAATACTGCAGGTGGCCTCCTGAAGCACCCATTCCCCCGGAGAAGTAGCCGGCAAGGCGACGAGCAAGGCAAGGTACGCCGTGTAGGTGGCGCCCAGTAGGTCAGGAGGTCCGAATCCGCGGCGAGCGACTCCCGAGCCTCACAGTGTGTAACGAAGTCCTGAGTCAGTAGGTTGCCGTGCAAGAACACAGAACCAAGTGAAACGACCCCCCGGCGCCGGCAGGAATCTGGCGTCGGTCGCTGAAGCTAGAAAGAGAAAAACGGCACATCTCTACAGCGCTAACTTACCTGCCCACTGTAAGCGCGTTAACATATGAACACAGCCCCACACACTCCTCCTAGAAGCCTCCACCGAGGTGCGCAGGGAACAAGGCATAGTACACCCGGGTGTTGAAGTCTTCCGATCTACACGGAAGGCACCTCCAGGGTGAGAAACGTCGCCAGGGGGTACTGGTAAGAGGCAGAACGCTTCTGTAGAATTATGGTAGTCTTGGACAGCCGTACTGTAGTCCCTATGGCAGGTGGGAGCCTGAAGTGGCGGCGAGAAAGGCCAGACTCCTCACAGTGCCTGCTGCAACAACGCAGACCACGGCCTGTAGTAGTGGCGGCCTGTCCCAAGAGCAGGTTCTTCCCCCCCCCAGTGGTCCTTCTGCCATGTGGTAGCCGGGCCGCGTGGGCCCCTTTGCGCGATCGGCTCGTGGTTCCCTTGTGCGGTGAGTGTGCTCTCTTCTGTACAACCGAAGGCGTGGTCGCGCCACCTTCTCCCCATCCTGGGCGCGTGACGCTGAACGCTCATAGATCCTATGGGACTCATCGAGCAGACGCGGCTCGTGGTCCCGGCATGCGTTGTTATCCACACCGTAAGATTTGAAGAACGATGTACGAACACAACCTCTACAGGCTAGCTAAGATTAGTAAGGAGGCATATCGGGTGAGCTCATACCGGATGGGGTGTAATAATAATAAATAATAATAATACCGTTATTATATAGGCGCTTTTTTCTCAATTTTTGGGCGAATCGACTCAAAGCGCCGCGAACTGAAACCCAAGACGCACACTCACGTAACGGACACGGATTTACGCCATTTAAGACACACACAGTACAAGACAGACGAAGGGCCAGTTCAGCTACTGAAGTTACAGAGATTTTTGATCGCTTGTATTTGAAATTTGTAAAGTGGCCTGAAACCGGTACCAAAGCGTGGGGGGTGGGAGAACCGGAGTACCCGGAGAAAGAACCCCCGACGGTCCGCCCGAATTAACGGTGACACTTACCAGAGGAGAAAAGTCCGACGCCGGAACCCGATATCGAACCTTGCACCTTTGGCATTGGTGGCAGACGCCTTAACCACTGCGCCACAGACCGCCCCATGGGAGCCAGAGTGTAAGGGAGGTTACTTGGGTTACTGCCTGTACTATGGTGCCCCTCACCTGCCAACACTCCCTTATATGGACACAACCAAATTTTGGCTAAAATTAGCCTAGCTAGGTAACGTTTCCTATTATTGGGTTAGTAATACCATCGGTAATGTGTTTTGAGGAAACAATAATTATTTACAACATATTATGGCAGAAAAAGAAAACCAACCTCTTTCTCTCCCTGGTCTTGTTGCCATGATCTGGCATTGTATGATGCCTTTGATGGGGACTGCAGATACACAATTAAAGAATTAGCAAAGCAAAGCAAATTCACACAAAAACAAGTCTGTCAGCAATATGTTTATGTGACCCTTACACTTACAGAAGTGACCGAACATACTATAGTTGTAGAGCTGTCTAAGATAAAAAGCCTCAAATTTTAAGCAAACAGTGAGTTTATAATACCAGAACAAAAGTGAGCTTATCAGTTATGAACTGATGAAACAAACAAAAATGCTTTCAATGTTAACCCTCCAAAAAAACAAAGTCAAGATAATCCAACGACAAGTGACACACACAGGATCCTCCACAGATGCCTGGATCTTGAGGATTTATGCCTCTTGTTGACACCACTTTAATTTCAGGGTTCATTTTGGGAGTGCGCCCTGTGCCACTGGCGCATAATTTCCCCAAATGACCCGTAACAAGACCCATAGGTTTCTGTAGGCAACAGCCCTTTTTTAAAACGTGTTCCTAAGTATCTTTTTTCCCCATCCTCCCCCCCCCACCCCTCCCCTCCCAAGCTCCTGCTTATCAATATTCCTGTGGCTGGCGAGGTGTCCGCATACATCCCCCCCCCACCCACAGCTTTTTGATATTTCAGCAGTTGGTGACAAGGTGTTCACACACTGCCCCCCGCCCCCCCCCCCCCCCCCCCCCCCCCCCGCCCCCCCCAACACTTGGTGGGAAGGTGCTCACACACGTTTGGCCCATCCCATTTACGAAATGACCCATTGGATTTGTGCTGTGCGGACCAATGACTCATGTGCGTACATTTTCAGAATGAAACCTGCACTTTGAATTGATCATGTTCCTGGGACAATCTGCTTCAACTGACAATAAAGAGATTACAGTTTGTTTCAGTTTAAAAGCAATGTCAGTCCAAAGCTGAAATGCACGAATTTGTTAAAATTGACAAAAATGTACACTACCTTTTCAAAGACCTTTCTCTGAAGGTTGGAGGCACTGGAAGCTTTTTTGGACTTGAAGAAGCGACGTGGTGCAGCAGGTGCAGCCGGACCCTCGTCCTTCTGGCTGTTCTCTTGCGACAGTTCCTGCGAATCATCTGACATTTCTGAAGGCGACGGAGTGTCACGAGAGGCAGTGTCACGCAAGCCTGAGCTTTTGGCCTGCTCACTGGGGCTCTGAGTGTCAACAGATGTATCTGATTTCTGAGAGTCTGATACAGTCTCACTACTAATAGTAATAACGTTTGAAACCTGAGAATCCGTACTAGGTGTGGATGTCTCCACTGTGGCTGTCTGCTGGGAGGAAGCTTCGGTCATGTCCATCTCCTCCTCTTCATCAGTGATGTTGGGAGGGTTGTCAGTGGTGTGGCCACTGTCGGACAAAGTAGGCAACTCAGGTGTCAGTTCGGGCATCTGTGGGGAATCAGCAGCTTCCATTTCCTTCTCTTTGGCTTCTTCGTTGGCAGGAGGGACAGTAGGGGGACCTCTGGACTTGAATATTCTGTACTGGCGACCACTAGAGCGTGACCTAGTAGAAACACCATTTGTACTGTCACTGCTGCCGGCCACACTACCACTACCAGGAGTGGAACTAGAGGCCGGGGTAGAGGCAGCACTGGAGGCTGGCGAAGAGGCAACACTAGACGGGGAAGAGCTGTGGCTGGAGCTGGGAGCCTTGCCCTTGCTGCGTAGACTGGAGGTGAGAGGAATGGCACCTGGTCTGGGCCTCTTGGCAGGAGACGGTGCTACACTAGAACCAGCGCTGCTGGGTGTAGGGGATGAGTCAGTCTGGTCGGCAAATCTCACCCTAAGGTTGCGTGTTGGTGTGCTAGCTGTAGAGCCACTGCCTTGTGAGGATGCCAGGGAACTCCTGGTGGCAGGGGCCTTCACAGGGCTAACATCACTGTCTGATGTCTCCTGCTTGGATTCACTCTGTGAATCGGACTCCGAGATGTTCTTGTCAGCTTTGTCCAACTCTTTCTTCACATTCTTGAAGTACTTGGTCTGCACATCGTCCTTTTTGTCAGGCACCTCCACCTTGGGTTTGCAGACAACCACCAATGTGGTGCCTTGAGTCCCTTTCACCTCTTTCTTTGACACCACAGTGCTGTTGTTCATGCCTGCTGTTTGATCCGGCAAGTGGGCATGTGCCTCTTGGTAACGTTTGCGGTACTCCTCTATCAGCGAGGGGTCTGTGTAACGTGAGCCTCTGCGTCCGCGAGGGGCACCGGTGGGCTTCTTTCGCTTTTTTATGCGTGGGGGCGAGTCTGGTGCATTGGTGGGTGTGATAATTTCACCAGAGTATGTCTTTAAAGGTTCACGTCTGAAAGTGGCTGGGAAGATGTCATCATCATCATCAAGATCAATGTCTAAATTGTAGCTGGGCTTGGGTTTGACCTCCTCTTTGGCAGGACTGACAGCTGGTGGAAGCTTTGGCAGTGGACTTACATCTTCTTTCCTGACAGCAGGCAAGGGAGTGGAGGTGTTTTCTCCAGCAGGCATCTGCCAGGCAGCACGCGGGGACTGTGGCCTGGTGGTGTACACCACCTCAATGCCTGCCTCTGTTCTGACAGTCTTGCCCACCTCCATAAACTGGTCCATGATCAGCTGCTGCCGTCCACCCGTGCTCACACGCCCCTCTGCTGCCCTGGTGTATGTCTTTCCTGGTCGCGCAATGGCAGCGGGCAGGGAGGAACTGCTCTCTGTGCTGCTTTCATCATGCACTATGGGCTGCACCGCCTGACTTGGCTTCACCTGAGTAACAATTCTAGATGCTGGCAGTTTAGTCACTGACCTTGGAGCTTCTGCTGCTACCACAATTCGCTGAGGCTTGACTGGACTAGATTTACGATGGTCTTCTGTATCAAAACTAAAAGGATCTTCATCAATCTTAGGCTTTTCTTCAACAGGAGGAGCTACTTCAAGCTTTCCTTTCTGGTCATCGCGGACAGCGACAAAATTTGTCTTGCCCCACTTGGTTGCGGCCTTGATCGGCGGTGTTTTCCCTGAAACAACGTCATCGAATGCGCGGGTGGCAGCACTTTCCCTTGTCCGCCCATATGTCTTGGCCGTGCCAAAGCGCCGCACTGTGCTTGGGCTGCTCATGGCTGCACACAGAAAACAAGCGTAGGTCTAATTTCAATTTCATTTTCTATTCTGAGGAATTTGTTAGCAGGACTACTGTGAAGACCACAGGATGGTCCGAACCACCTATAATAGACTCAAACTTACAATAGATGGGTTGGGAAACATCATCACGTAAATATTTGTAAATTTATGTTAGCACATAAAATAAAAGCTCACTGCTAATGGAAGCTTCAACAAAACAATCTTTCAAAGGCTGACTGAGGAAAACACTGCCGGTAGCACGTCATACTCATCATAGTTTCAGTTTTGACAGTGTGTGACAATATCAGCCAACGTTGGCTCTCTCAAGTGTAGATAATCACATTACCTGTTGTGTTTAAAACAGATTGTAATTGGTCCACGCAATTTAACGCGTACGGCGCTGCTAAGCATTGTCACAGGCAACATCGTCTGGAGATCGTCAAAATGAAAAACACTTGCTCCAAAAGCATGCGAAGTTTTTACAGCACCCTTGTTTACAAAGTTTCGGTGCTGGATCCGACGCACATTTCGACTAAAAACAAATAAAAACGTTACAGAATTACGTAGAGATAAAGTGGACATACCTGCTATAACTCTATCCTTGAGAAACTGCAGTAAATTCTGAGAAAAGTCCCTGAATGTACTCAAAAAAAGAACTGGAAAGCTATGGCAAGCGCCATTTTACTCCACAAAGCTGTTTGGCACAAAAGCGCAGGCGCAGAGTGCCCTTTTCAGCAAAGCTAGCAAGATTTTTTGCGGCTTAGTTTCGTAGATTTTCAAGAATGGTTACTCCAAATAACAATTTTACTTTTATGTATGGTTGTCTCCCCTCTCTAAAAAAAAAAAAAGTAGCTCGAGTTACCTCTTATCTCCCCTTTGACTGGTTTGCGGCTCAGCATTTTTATCATCTGTCGAAATGCGTACGTTTTTCATCGTGTTCATTTCTTCATTCCGACACAATCCAGAACACAAAAATTTCGGCCACCAAGCGACTAAAATGCAAAGAAATACTTAACAAAGAAGAAAACAAGTGCTTTGTAATGACAAGCATAAACAGGTTTACCATTTTTTCTCCAGTTGCTTAACTGATCTTTTCAGATCACTTTTTTCTTTAGTCCCCGATCACATTGTGTGCTAGTGGGACATTAAAATGAAGAAAACAACAACAACTTTTTTCTTACAATCAAGGTGGTTGTTCATAACAGGTTTTACTGCATTACCTGGGTGTTTTGCTAGAGAGTAGATGTCAGAGAATAAAAAAACATAAAACTGTACACATACAACATAACACAGACTCCTCAAAAATAATGATTTTATTTAATATTGTCAAAGGCATAAGTAAAGACATTCATGACAGCTTGATAATTCTTTTTTATTTGACAGACTATTTTCATATTTTGTTCACACATATACTAGGCTTTAAATAATTAAAGACGCTAGTGCATACATGTACATATGCTCAAGAACAGAACAAAAATAAACTTAACTTCTCAGTAGTATATAGGTAGCGATATAAATGACAAAATAATAAAGTATTAACTCATTCGAGATGTGCCTCCTCTGCATAAGCTGCGTTATCCAGAGGCAGTACATCTCAAATGAGTTAATCACCTTGGGTCAGTTGCATGAGAAAGTTCAGTCATGCACAAGCCACTAAGAAAGATGCTTTGCTGCAGCAGAGCTCCTTGCTCTGTGGCTTGTGCAGGACTAAGCTCGCTCATGCAACTGAGTACTGGATGCAATCTAAAAAGAACAAAAACAATTTTCTGTCCTGCTAATATAAAATAACTAAAATGTCTTATTATATTAAGTATATCTGAAATGACCTTTTTAACGTTTCACATTGATAAAAACAACTGACAAGAAACTGAACCAAAGAAAACATTTTCGGGCAACATGACTATGCATTGCATGCAGCCTCATGTATACATTGTAACAGTGTGAAAAATTGAAATGACTGATGAAAATGGCCCAGCACAGGGCCAGCAAGAGACATAAATTCTCATGAGCCCCTGCGGATGTGTGAAATTCTGCTTTCGTGGATTTTGAAAAAATCTGAATAAGCCAACAGGAGTGAAGACTGTCAACCATGTGTATAGTTTACAATACCAAAGGCTGCATACACCAGGGGCTAAAAGTAATAAATGAGGATGTTCAACGGACGCAGCTTCCAGAAATACTTTCTGTCTTACAAAATGATTGATTGATTGATTGTACATTGCTTAACGTCCCGACAGCAACAAGGCTTTCTCAGGACGTGCCTGCACTGCTTGTGAAAAAAAAAAAAACTAAACAGAACATTGAATGTATGTCGCCAGCCGGTCAAATACATTAAATAAACCTAACACATGGGGCCTAAATAAAGCTAAGACCATTTAGCAACACACATCCAATATCAAGAGCTACAGGCAGTGCAGACAGTAGGGAGAGTTTTAAAAAGGCAAATACAGGAGAATGGACCTCGGGTAGACAGAAACACATGCCCCAGAATAGAGAGAAAAACTCACCCTGTGGGGCTGACCAGGGTGACCCTGGGAACTAAAAAGTACCTAACCCCACCCAAGTCCCCCAGGGCAGACCCGGGTGGGGGTCTTACAAAAAGACAAACAACACCACCTGAGTAACAACATCATCAAGCAACCATGAGATCTTTACTACTGACCATTTACGCACATTCACCATGCACATTCACATGTTGTTGACATAAGACTACGCATACAATGTCTACACATCCAAAAGTGTGCAAAGAAAACAGCTCCCAACATGCTCGAGATGTGCGGCATTCGGATATCAAGATGTGGTATGCCTAAAATAAAAATGAGTGAACCCAAATAATTCATTGGCAGTATTTCCCAATCTAACGACTATGTACCAGTTGTAGGAGATGGATCGATCATGATAATTCAAGGGCAGTGCCAGATGAGCTTGGTGCCTGAAGGCGCCAAGCTCATCTGGCACTACCCTTGAATTATCATTATCAATCCATCTCTGCTACCATGCGTTGGGGCTAAATGGGTTAAACTGAGTCACTGTTAGTGTGGCTTTTTGTTTGATGTTTTTGGCGCACTTTGGGATGTGACCTTACTCAAGAGAATGCTGCACAAAGTTGTAGCTAACACTAGTCTGCTGCAGAAAAAAAAGCAAGACATTAGAAATCACACTGAATTTCATACTCTACTGCATGAACAATCTGTTACAAAATACACGTCAGTTCCAGTATCAAGGCCACATTTCTGCGAATTTGGAGGTGTCACCTAACAACTATGTCCCTGTTGCAGGAGATGGATCAAGCATAATAATTCTAGTGTAGTGCCAGATTAGTCTGGCACCACTAGGCACCAAGCTAATATGGCCGTACAATTTAATTATAATGATCCATCCATCTCCTGCTGTAGTGCCTCAGGGCTAACCAAGATAATGCACATAGTCTCTGGCTCCCATAGGGATGCCCAGTGAGCAAAAAAGGTCCTCTGGTGGACTTATGCACGTTTTTGCATGGGGCAGCTAGGGCTGATCTCCAAGGACCTATTGCTTACCAAGAGGTGTTTCTTCACAAGTCTATGTAAATTTGGCACTACAATGATTATGATGCAATCGTGAATAACATCGTCTGACTATATGCCTGCCAGGATGCTGCGGTATACTGAGGCTGACCAGAAGCACTGACACAAATGCAGCTAATGATCACCAATAACAACCCCATTCCTCTCCAATTAAACATCATAGCGATCACACCAGTAAGTCACACACAAAGTGGCAAAATAGCAACAAAAGTCATTAAAGAACCAAGCAACAAATAGCAATAAAAATACTTGTATGTTACGCTGCTTTCCACAGTTTGCACGTGAAACCGAGGAAAGTTACAGTCAAAGGTGAACCCCCCCCCCCCCCCCGCCAAATACACCAACACGTAACAGAAATAAGCTAAGCATGCCTCTACTGACAAGAGGCAAAGATTTTAATGACTCTCTGCAGAACAGCCATTATTGAGAAAAAGTAGGCATGTCAATTTGACAAAAGCAAGATTTTCTTTGTAAACCAATGAAAATCTTGCTTTTCTCAAAAATGGATATACTGGTTTTTGCCACATGACAGTAGAACTTCCGGGGCTCAAGATAATACAGCCAAACAGACTTTATTTGCAAAAAAAAAAAGTGATTTTGACCCATTCAGCCCCAATGCACTAACACAGGAGATGGTTCGACCATGATGATGCAAGGTATGGTACCGGTTTCAGGCCACTTTATAAATTTCAAACGCAAGTGATCAAAAATTTCCGAAATCTCAGTAGCTGAATTGATCCTTTGCACCACGTTAATGTCCTGTGTTTGTCTTGTACTGTGTTTGTCTTCAGAGTGGGTCACGTGAGCGTGCCTGTTGGGTGCAGTTCGCTGTGCTCTGAGCCGATTTGAAGAATTGGGAAAAAACGCCTATATAATAACCGGTATTATTATTACAGTATTATTATTATTAGTGCACAATTAGCTTGGCACCATCAGGTGCCAAGGTAATCTGGCACCACCCTTGAATTAACAAGGTCGAGCCATCTCCTACAGCTGGTACAGTTGTGACATCTCTGAACTACAAAATTTGGGAAATGAGTGGGGTTAAATGACAGGAGAGAGGTCTAGAACCTGAGCAAAAAGTGTCACCAGACAATTAAAGACCATTATTCAGGTGGTTGGAGCCACCTGAATGATGATCTTTAATGACAGATGATCTCTCAAAAACAGGTTCTGCTGTGTATACTGATGGCTTGCAATGTTACTGTCCTTGGTTTTCATGTAAGTACTATTTGGATACATGTACTTTTGAAAAGGCACTGCTTTCCCGCCATATGACACCAGCCTAGCTAAACAGTTCAGCTACGCTGATGAACATGAAAAACAAAAAGTCAGCCCCTCTCACTTTCACTGGCCACATGTGAACATGACAATCACGCCGACAAGAAAAATGAGCCAGGGGCATTTTGCATAGATACAGGGGTACTGTGCGCAACAAACCGCATCCACAAAATAGCAAAAAGGAGCAAGAGGCACAGACTGTCATGTGCCCCTTACAGCTGCAGTGGCTCATGAAAACCTGTTCCTCTGGACAAAACATGTCCACACTCACTCACATTCCGCCTCACTCTTTAACATAATACAATGTAAAAACACGTATACAGCTGTCAGAGTTCTGCTTGTGTGGCAAACGAGGGTAACAAGAAGAAGAATCAGATTACAGTGATAAATGTTTTTTGGTCTCTTAACCCATTTAGTCCCAAGACCCTACCAAAAGAGATGGATGGACCGTATAATTTAAGGGTTGTGCCAGATTAGCTTGGCACCTGAAGGTGCCAAGCAGAGCTAATCTGGTACTACCTTTGAATCATCATGGTCTATCCATCTCCTGCAACTGGTACCTAATTGTCAGGTGACAACTCCAAAATTTGGGCAATGGTGCCTTGGGGTTAACAGGGTTAACCCATTCAGCCCCAAAGTACCAGTACTACAGCAGAAGATGGATCAACCACTTTAATTCAAGGGTTGTGCCAGATTAAATTGGCACCATCAGGTGCCATGCTAATCTGGCATGACCCTTGAATTATCATGGCCTATCCATTTCCGATTGTTAGATGACACCTCTAAAATATGGGAAATGTGGTCTTGGGTTTAAATGGGTTAAGGTGTGTATTCATACAGCGGCACAACAGTGAAGTGGTAGGAAAAATGATGAGAAAGTCGCTGAGCGGCAGGTGAAAAAACACTTCATGTATAATAGTGGCACGACTCCTGAAATCACACATTTTTTAAGTGCTGTTGAACTTAAAATAACATTCACACTCTGAAAGTCACACTCGCTTCACTGCAAAATTGGGCAATAACATGTTGCCATGTCATCATTGCTGCCATTTTGCATCCACACCACTTTCGCATCGTGAATGTGGATATATTCATTCTATGTTCTCAAATCTTGTTGCTGACTTTGCTGTCCCTCGTCCATCACACCACTGTATGGATACACACCTCTAAGGTATTAAAATGCTATACTGAACAATCAACTGAAAATACTAAAATGTGTTGCTGGCTACAAAGAATAAGCATAAAAGCTGTTGGAATGCTGATTACAAAAAAATGCAGTTACACAGACATACATACATGCATACAGTTATGCGTCAAGTTAAATTTCCACACCACAACCACCAATCATCAATCACAAATTACTGAATATCTTTTTAACAATATGCACAAAATTATACAAAGTACACGCAACAAAAATGCCTGCAGTGTTTGGATCATAGATTACTCTGATCATCACAAACATGTGCTTGTCTCGGAATTTGGACCTTACGGCTCTAGGCCATAAAGTAAAATGGCAGAAACAAGTCCACTTACACAGTAATATAAACAGAAGCAAGTCACTATATTAGAGATATATGCCATGATCGTAGTCATACCAGAGTGAACATGTCAAAGTGTAAATGTACAAAAGGACAAAAGTATGTTTTCCCAGGCACACAGGACAAATGCTGAAATTTGGTTACATGTTTCATGACATGCATTCAACACGAACTTAACCCTTTAAGCCCCATGGGTGCATTTCCCAAATTTTGGAAGTGTTACTTAATGACTATGTACCAGTTGCAGGAGGTGGACTGACCACGATAATTTAAAGGTAGTGCCAGATTAGCCTGGCACCTAAAGGCGCCAAGCTAATCTGGCACTACCCTTGAATTATCATGGTCAATCAATCTCCTGCTGTAGGGACTCAAGGCTAAATGGGTCAAATAGATACATACGTAATAGTATTGACGTTATGCAGAAGGCTTTGGCTGTTAGCAGCAAATCTTGTAGCGGTGAATGCAGGAATCATCATGACAAAAGTCGTGGTGGGTCAAATGGTTGTTGTGATGCGTCTAGTGTGGTAGTGTAGCGTCTGTGCTTGTCGCTCTTGCTTTCAGCTCCCACCGCTGGCTAGCAGTTTTGCGAAAAGGGGAGCAGAACATGTCAGTCTCTCCCTGCCAGTACACAGCCTCTCCAACAACAAGCCTCATGTAGTGCCTCCTCGTGGTGACTCATGGTAACCGAGCACCTTACGGACTCGGGCTGAACTACAGAGGACTCGGAGGAGATCTGGCCCCCAGACATGCGGCATGCAGGCCCATCGATGTGTGGACAAGCCCTGATGCCCATGAACCAGATCCCCAGCTATGGGTAAATAGCCCCACTGCCTTGTGGGTGCCTTGGGAGAGGCAAAGGCTAGGGGAGTAAACCCTATACAAATCCGGGCAGGGATGCTCGATAGCCTTGGTTGGCAGATCTCCTTCGAGAAGGAAAACTCCGAGGAAAAACCTGAGTAGATGGGACCCATAAGCCTTGGTCGGCAATCCATCTAGGAGAAGGATACTCCAAAACTAAACCATCCTGTGCTCCCAGGAAAGGCCTTTTGACCAGGAGCTAAGGGTGAGGTAACCCCGACAGAAACCCCGAGTGCTGAAGACGGAGGTACTGGGCTGCACAGCGCACTCTAATAAACCACAGTACCATGCATATACAGCCATATGACACTTGGAGATGGATTCAAGAGGAATGGTGCTCGCCCTGTGGAGTCTCACCAGGCAGGTGCAGTACCGGGCTCTGCTTTTTGAAACTGTACGGGCCTGTGGAGGCGCTACAGAAGACCACAGATTTCATTTTGAGAGCCAAACTCCAAGTGTGACGGCGTTCGAGAAGAAGAAGATCACGACAAAAACCGCTACTGACAGCCAAAGGCTTAACACATTCAAAGAAGTACCCAACGGAGAAAGAAACACGCTTAGAAAAGACGGGTACAACACAATTTATTAATATTTCGGGTAAATACCCTTCGTCAAAATAGACAAACAAACAGAGAGATTAGCCGCTACTTATCTTCATTAGCAGAAGGAATGTGGCAACTCACACAGAGTTGCCACATTCCTTCTGCCAATGAAGATAAGTAGCGGCTAATCTCTCTGTTTGTTTGTTTGTCTATTTTGACAAAGGGTATTTACCCGAAATATTAATAAATTGTGTTGTACCCGTCTTTTCTAAGCGTGTTTCTTTCTCCGTTGGGTACTTCTTTGCATATTACACGCTTGGCAGTCATCTTTTTGGGCTGGATTAACACATTCAGCCCTGATGTACTACTGCAGGAGATGGCTCGACCTTGATTCTAATGCACTACTGCAGGAGATGGCTCGACCATAATAATTCAAGGGTAGTGCCAGATTAGCTTGGCGCCTGTCAGCGCCAAGCTAATCTGGCACTGCCCTTGAAATATCATGGTTGATCCATCTCCTGCAACAGGTGCACAGTCGTTAGATGACGCCTCTAAACTACGTGCGCTGGGCTGAAGGAGTTAAAATGAAGAGCAAAAACAATTCTGAAAGTCAACTCAGGAGGCGTGATGCACAAAGAGCTGCCACTAATGGCTGAATAAGCCAGTTACTCAACAGATTTGTTCTACTTTTAGTTAGTATTGATATGTGGTGGAAAAATAAACAGAAAGATTTCCCCACACATCTCCCTGTTTGCATTTTGTGATGTTTAAGCAATGTACAACCTGCCAATCTCAAAAGTGGCTGCCTCTGATTACGTCAATGCATCCGGTTTACCGGCAGACCAGATTTCACGCTTGCAGACGATTCAAAACAATGCGGCGCATCTCATCTTGAAGAAACGAATGAGAGACCACGTTACACCTCTACTGAAGCAGCTGCATTGGCTGCCCGTAAAATACCGCTGGCAGTACAAAATTGCAATTTTTGCCTATCGGCATTTTGACGAATCTCTGCCGCTGTACCTTTCTGCCAAGCTGTCTATCAGCCATCACGCACCCTCTGTTCCTCCAGCGAAAAACTTTTTTAAATCCCGAAGCTTAACGTGAAAATTGTCGGGGAGCGTTCTTTCACCTTTTTAGCCCCGTCTGTGGAACTCGCTGCCAATTGAAATGCGGAATTTGCCCACATTGTCACAGTTCAAAGCTCACTTAAGACTTTTCTTTTCTGTCGGGCATATAACATTTAGCTCACCTTGAGCTAACTGTTGACTGCCTTTTATTCTGATTCTAGAGGAAAGTGGATGTAAGGTGTTGGGAAGGGATTGGGTGGTTTAAAGTAGTGTATAATTGTGCGTGTGTCTGAGAGAGTGGGTGTGCTTTTGTGTGTGTGCAGCGAGTCCAGTGTTTTCCTGGAGACCAGCGCTATACAAGAACTATTTATTATTATTATTATTATCAACTGTTCTGAAATATTATTTATTATTATTATCAACTGTTCTGAAATAAAGTTTTATCAATTTATATTCTCTCTCATGTATACATCTCCTCCCCCCTCCAGCACGTGCACACACACACACACACACACAGTGCTTTTGATTAAATTTTTTGCAATTCAGCACACACTTCCACACTCATGACCCATGATTCTCATTTCTTCCATCACAAAAAAACCTGCTGATTTATGATTTTGGACCTTATGGCCTAGAGCCATAAGGTCAAAAATCACAAACCAGCACATGCATGAAGACAGGCATGATCCCACAAAAGAGAAGGTGGCGGACTGTTTGCACACCTCACTTAGAAATGAACTAGAGAGGCAGTGAAGTAAAAAAGAGGAAGAGAGACCTTGGCAGTCATAAAACAGAGATGATGCAACCCAATTCAACGCAAGAAGGAATGTTGAACTGCCATCACGCATGCTGGGCATCACACACACTGGATCATCTTCATGGTCTTTCCTGAAACAAAAGAAATAAAGCTTACTCTTTTCCTAAAAGCTGTCAAATGATTATAACTGGCCTAACCCATGGGCCGCATTTCCCAAATTTTGGAGGTGTCACTAATGACTATGTACCAGCTGCAGGAGATAGATCAACCAGATCGACCATGATAATTCAAGGGCAGTGCCAGATTAGCCTGATGGCACCAACCTAATCACTACCCTTGAATTATCATGGTCAACCCATCTCCTGCTGCTGTGCATCAGGACTAAATGGATTGAATCAAGAGCAATTTTGGTGACACTTTCAGCTGAGTAACTAGCAATCAACTTAGCAATATGGGTGAGAAATCTTGACTTCACTTTCTCTCTCCAACCTTTCACCTTTAACTCCAACTCACAGTGCATTTGGATACACAGCTTAACTCTTTCGAGACGTGCCGCATCCGGATTCATGGCTTTACACTGCGAATCCGGATGCGGCACATCACGAAAGAGTTAAAGCCATGTATCAGTATGCAGCATGCCTCTAGTGAATTAACCATTCAGCTCCTTTAGCAACAGAAATTGAAACACTCATCCCCACGCTCCCTTCTCCTAATGATAATGTGTCAGGGACACAAAACTGCAGCAAACACATCGTCAATCGAAACAAAAACATTTTTGCAAAGATATACTCACATAGCAACTTTAAACAAAATCAAAATGCAATCCCAAAAGAAAACAAAAAAACAGAAACATCTTATAAACAGGAACAAATGAAGAATATTCAGACAAACTATGAAACATAACTGAAGAAACTGAAACATGATCAAAATATCTTACCTAAGAATAGATGCAGTTTTTTACCTGAATAGAATATGAACTTCATTGTAAATCTAATCATTACAATGAAAATCTAACTTTTTACAAAAATGCTCTTACTGTCCTTTGCCTTCCTCGGGCCTGATCAGCCTAGTGCCTCTCAGACACATGTACATCATCTCACCAGTAACCCACTGGCCCCCAAGGCCAAGCTTCATCACTTTGCGAGACATCCTCTGATGATAACAAGTAGTTTTACTGACTCGGAATCAAAGCACACTTATTTGGGGACAATTTCCCCAAGTAAGTATACTCAGATTCTGACCCAATGCGCAAAGGGCCATCAGGCTGACATTGGCTGACATCAGCCGTTTGGCCTTTTGCACATTGGGGAGTCAACAAAACTACCTGCCATGTCACATCTGGAATCTGGCAACATTCATTCTCATATCCTCTCATGCTGACTATAGCAGAGGGCGAAGCAGCTTCCTGAAGAACAAGAAATCAGGAAGTGGAAGTGGAGATGGACAGGGCACACCTTGCGAAAACCAACTACAAACATCACCAGACAGGCTCTGTCGTGGAATCCACAAGGCAAAAGGAAGAGGGGGAGGCCCAGAAACATATGCAGAAGAGACTTGGAAGCTGACACCAAACAGATGGGGAACACATGGAAAGAGCTGGAGAAAAATTGCCCAGGACTGCAGGCACCAGAGAAAAGTTGTTGATAGCCTTTGCTCCAGAAGGGATGCAGGCCTCAGTAAGTCTGATGCTGACTACACACCAGCTGCAGCAGATGGAACAACTACAGCAGTCACATGGTAGTGCCACATTACCCTGGGGCATAGGAAAGTACCAAGCAAATCTGACACTACCCTTGAACTATAGAGCTTGATGCAGCCCCTGCTGCAATGTCATCTGTGAGTGAATTAACCCACTTAACCCCATGACCGCATTTCCCAAATTGTGGATATATTACCTAACAAATAGGTACCAGTTGCAGGAGATTGATCAACCATGATAATTCACAGGTAGTGCCAGATTAGCCCGATGGCTACAAGCTAACCTGGCACTATCCTTGAATTATCATAGCTGATCTAGCTCCTGCTGTAGTGCATCAGGGAATAAATGGGTTAATTCACTTGAGACCTGCCACATTAAGATACCTGGTTTTATGCAGCATATCCTGATGCAACATGTCTTGAATTAGTTAATGCAGTAACTTACCCCTGCCTTTGGCTGAGGAAGTTCCTTAGAAGCGGCTGTGGGTGGAGCAAACACTGTCGGATCCATGAAAATGTCTGGAATGTTGCTGCCGAAAAATATCTTGGTGTTGCTCGCAATCGATTGGTACCTTGTGTACTCAAGAAATTCCTTGGTAAATTTCATCTGAAACATTAGAGAGAAAAAAAAGTATGAATACATTTTTTTAAGTGTGAACGTAAATACTAAATGCTTACCGTGTTAACCAGCTGGTGAATGCAGCCACTGGTACTGTTTACAGGCTTGTTGGTTGCATGCACAACATGAAACGAGACGTGCCATACACAGCCAAGTGTTTGCGTATCTGGATGCGGCTCGTCTCCAACAAGTTAACTCACTGCGCCCCAAGAACGTAATCATCAAATGTTTTAGATATATTCTCAGTGGCCTACATCACTATTCTGGAGACAAATCGACCATGATAGTTCAAGGGTGGTGTCAGAATAGCTTGGCGCCTTCAGGCGCCAAGCTATTCTTACATCACCCTTGAACTATCATGGTCGATCAGGGCATTATGGGTTAAAGACAAACTTGGCAGATGAAGAATGAGCACTGGCAGATGAAGGATAAGCAATGTCACCGAACATCACCCATCTACAAGATGAATTGGTCCTCATGAGTCAACGCAACCTGCATGGATTCATTATGATCTAGGTCTCCTGTACACAACCCAAGAGGAATCACACAGCGCCGGACAGACAAACAGTTAGATCCCCTGCCCCCCGCCTATCAGGCACCCAATTGCCAGCCCACAGAGAAATATGCAGGTATAGAATAAGACCATCATTTGCATCTTCAAAAAAGATGGATCAGGTCTCTCATATAACCCATGTCTTTCTCCGGAAGTTAGGAAGTAGGCAGGGGAAACATACATACACAAACACAAAGGTGCACTACCATATACCTTCGTGTTTGTGTTCGGGAGTATTTATGACTTGATGCAAATTTGTATCGCTATATCGTTACATTGTTGTGTAATGTTCTGTGCATCTACTGTGGGAAATTAGGGTATTTACCTGACCACATATGGTAGTGCACCTTCGTGTTTGTGTATGTATGTTTCCCCTGCCTACTTCCTAAGTTCCGGAGAAAGACATGGGTTATATAAGAGACCTGATGCATCTTTTTTGAAGATGCAAATGATCGTCTTATTCTATACCTGCGTATTTCTCTGTGGGCTGGCGATTGGGTGCCTGATAGGCGGGGGCAGGGGATCTAACTGTCTGTCCGGCGCTGAGTGATTCCTCTTGGTTTGTGTACAATTCTGCCAGCGCTAGCCTCACCTATCTGGTTTGGGAGTAGGTCTCCTGTGGTTGGGTTACATTTACTGAAGAAGAGCAGGGACACATGAGTATCTATGTCTCTTGTTTTGCAAATTTATATATCAGTAAACTCTGGATATAATAAATCAGCAAGGACCCAACTTTCATTTGTTGTTATATCTGAAGTTTGCTGGAGTGAAGTAATTTACACAGAAAGAGTGCTGTCGGGACCTAAAAAAAGAAGTGCTGACTTTTGTCATATCCGAGCTTGTTAGATGCTGAATAGACTGTATATGTTTTTCAGACAATATGTCATTAGGCTTTTAATCTATAAGAATACATTGCTGCTTTCCTCTGTTATCACAGTAGGAAGCCGCAAGACTTGATGAATACAATTGTAAAGAAACGAGTTCAGCAAATGTTTTATCCTCACCTTGTTTGACTCTGCGTCTTTCAATGTCTTGTAATACTCAGCGTCTGCCTTGGCCTTCTCTTTAGCAAGATGCGTTCGATCTGCAGTGCAAATGAAATACATCAGTTATTCAATGGCACCTGTTTTTGAGCTAACACCTTTTCCTCGCAAGAAAAAAGTGGTCTTAAAAGACAGATGTTCTCTCAAGTGAAGAATTGAAAGGCAAAAATGTGTCACCTGTCAACAAAAAAAAACATCATTCAAGTTGCTCTCAAGATGATCTCTCATAATGGTGATTGGTCAAAACGAGTTCTGCTGCATATCCATGAATTTCCAGACTAAAGACTGCTAACTGCTAGCAACAGAGAGGTTATGAATATGCCATCTTGTAACATAAGCATAGGCAACACTTCGAACATCTCCAATAGGCACCTCATAAGCCCAGTCCAAACATCTCCAACAGGCATAGATCCTCATGAGCCCTCCTGGATTCATGAGGATCTATGCCTCTTGGAGATGTTTGGAGTGTTGTCTATGCTGATGGTACAAGCTGGTTATCTGCCATGTCTTCGCTCTCATTCATATGATTGTTGGCAGTTGCTCATTGCAAACAAAACCTTACTAAAATTTAACAATGAATGACTGCCTTGAACACGATCTGCTGTGCTGGAATGTGATTTTGGACTTTATGGCTCTAGGTCATAAGGTTCAAAACCACAGACCAACACTCATTCAAACACCCCCAACCAACCAACCCACCACCACCACTTCCAACAACAATCAGCAAACCTTCAATTTCAGAAATCCTTTGTTCGGATTCTTTCTCCATGATTTTCTGGTCCCACTGGATCCTGGCTACCTGGGCTTGTTTCTCTGCCTCTGGAAAGACCAAAATCAATCAGTCAGTCAGTGAATCAATCAATTCTGCCTACCAGCCAAACAATCTACATAACACTTTCAATAAAAAAAATGTTTGCTATCATTATGGTAGTAGCATTTCATGGCCGAGCAGGTAGTTAGTATAGGGTCAAGTCCTGATAAGAACTCCAAGGGGTGAACACAATCACTTCTTACTAACAAAAATTTGTACTAACCCATTTAGCCCCAAGTCCCTACAGCAGGAGATGGCTTGACCATGATAATTCAAGGGTAGGCGCCAAGCTAATCTGGCACTACCCTTGCATTATCATTGCCGATCCATCTCCTGCAACTGGTACAGTCATTAGGCAACACCTCCAAAATTTGAGAAATGGGACCTTGGGGCTAAAAGGGCTAATCAGTTTGGGAAGTGAAGGAAATGATTCCAGTGAAACTAAACACTGTGTTAGCCAGATTTTTGTTTTATCAGAGTCTGTGTTAACCCTTTGCATGTTGGTAGCAGTTTTTCATGAAGAAATCATCGCCACTAAAACTGCTACCACATGCAAAGGGTTAACTGGACTCAACTGTAATTTATTCATTCAGCCCGGGCACATTACAAGACAAGCACCAACCATAATAAAATTATGCACATTTCAAAGATATGTTAGAATAACTTGATGCCCGCCTATTCTGGCACCACCCTTGAACCATCATGGTTGATGATTGAAACGTAATAAAGTCTTCACAGGATAACAGAGCGCAATGTGTTACAAGAAAGACAAAGCCATTATGGCTCACGTGTATGACCGATTTACATATGTGTGACCTTTGTGACAAGGGCTGGCTTCAGCAGCAGCAAAATCCAGGTTTTCTGAAAATGGCATTTTACACACATTTGCCAGCATCTTGTGACCCTTGACCTTTCCAAGGGGTCATCCTTAGGTCCATAGATAGGTCTTACCATATTTTTCTGTACTAAATTTGGGTTTAAAGTTGTGAATAGTATTTGAGAAAAATCATCTTTTGTCAAAACATGGCTATTTCCTGAGCTCCCGTGACCCTTGACCTTTCTGAGGGATCAACCAAATTAGTGTGCATAGAAAGGTCTTACCATCAGGTATCTCTGTAGCAAGTTTGGGTTTAAAGTTGTGAACAGCATTTGAGAAAAAACATCTTTTGTCAAAATATGGCTATTTCTTTACCAATTTCCTGAGCCCTTGTGACCCTTGACCTTTCCAAGGGGTCACCCAAATTAGTATGCATGGACGATTCTCAACGAATATTCATGAGGTGAAGGTCGCATCGAAAGCGAGGCTATATGGGGAACATGTGGGAGGAGCAGACAGTACTTCCATGGCAATAGAGAAGGAGCAGTCGAAGCGCAGATTGAAACACCATTGCGTTGTTCCTGTGTGCACATCAAATAGAGCACAGAATATTGAAAACGCGAAACTTTTATTTCATACTTTTCCAAAAGCAACCGAAACTCAACGGAGGAAGGAGTGGTTGATCCGAATTCATCTGCTCGTGTGTGGGTGCATGTGCAGTGTGTTGGGTGTGAGAGAAACTTGCATGTATAGACTTTATGGTCTACAGCAGAAACTGTTTTGAGCAACCATCCTTACAGCAGATCCCCTGTCTTTACAGACCAACATTTGGGTGGCTGCAGCCCGTGTGACACTGTTTGCCCTTCAAGACCTCTCTTGAGAGAGCATGAAATGTTTAAGGACACTTTCTTCTAGCAAAAATGGTGATTGCCAGAACATGTTCTGCTGTGTTAACATTTATTTTTGTTGTTTTAAAATTTAAGTTAGGTGCCTGTTCTCACTTGTGTATGTGTGTGTGTTTTGCTATAGAATGTCATTGTATTAAAGTTTTGGCTTACAATCTTGATTCCAAGAAAAAAGGGGATCAGCTGTGATAGCTTAAGGGTATTGTCTGATCAGCTTAACACATGAAAATACCATGGCACTACCCTTCAAATGTCATAGTTGATCCCTTTAGATGATTGAGTAGTGCTGCCACTCACACACACACACTCTCACACACACTCACACACACACTCACACATACACACACTTACACACACACACACACAGAGTGATGAATATCATATATTTAATTCTGCTGCAGAAATCTGACTTTGACAATTTAACCCTTTTGCTGTCAGCAGCGATTTGGTTGAAATGATGCCTGTGAAAAACACTTCTGAAATTGCTACCAACTGCGAAATGGTTAAGAGAGGACAAACACATGCTTGAATTCACCAAACTGGAAACATTGAGAGGGGGGGGGGGGGGGGGGGCAGCATGGGACAACACCAAGTAGGTCCGCAACCGATAATTGAATTCAAACTGTGTTGTTTTTCGCTGGCTAAATTCACAAAATATAACCGAGTTAACCCCTCAAACAATGTTAATGTGCTGTCAAATGTTTGGGAAAAAAAAGTGTGCACTCAGTATGTTACAAGTTCCGTGTAAGCTTTGACAAAACACTCATATATCTCAAATGTGTAGAAGAAAATCCTAAAACCACAATCTTCTGAATGCTCAATCTGCTGACCAGTTTCTTCGAACACAATTCAATCAAGCTTCAGTGCAAATGGCTGTGATTGGTTTACAGGGGAGTGATTTTTATATGTGGTCAGATATTTGCTAATGCTCAAAATACGGTATAATTCTAAGGCCTCGACGTTCTGCGCTTTCACTCGACATGTTGCTGTCGCGCATCTAGCCCCAGATAGCCTCGTTTTCGCGCACGCGACCTTTTGACCCCAAGCTCATTAAGAATCGTCCATAGATAGGTCTTACCATCAGGTATCTCTGCAGCAAGTTTGGGTTTGAAGTTGTCAAATAGTATTTGAGAAAAAACATCTTTTGTCAAAATATGACTATTTTTCACCTATTTCCTGAGCTCTTGTGACCCTTGACCTTTCCGAGGGATCAACCAAATTAGTATGTCTAGAAATGTCTTTCTATCAGGTACCTTTGTACCAAGTTTGGGTTTGATTTGTGAAAAAAATAAATTATGTCAAAATATGGATTTTTCTCTAAAATGTATATTTTCGAAAAATACATATCGATGGCATGACTAATAGAAAGGTATGCTTAGCTTACCAATTTCAGCCCCAAACATCATTGTGTATACCTCACAACCAAGGGGGGGAGGGGCGACTCTAGGGGGTCATTACCTGGACGCCCCGAGTAGCCCCCCTTGCATCCCTATCAGGTCATGTGCCTGGCTGTTTCCTGCCAGTCTTTGCCTTAGCTCAACCACGGCAAGCGGGGCAGGAGGGAGGGACCTCCGAGTCATGCCACTGGTAAGTATTTTTCGAAAAAATCCATTTTAGAGAAAAATCCATTTGTTTTCTCAAAACTCTTACCGATGGCATGACTAATAGGAAGAATTGCGAATAGGAGGAGGGTGCCACCCCCTATGTATTCCACCTGTGAACCTTGGCAGAACGCCCCCTCAAGGGCAACCAGCAATTGAGGCCCCCTCGCGCCACACCCGACAATTTCAGCTAGGCGATACCTATGCACCTGTGGTGCCTGGAGGATGTGCTGTGCTGCTGAGATGTCCCCCACCAAGGCCAGGATGTCGCGCTGGCCGGATAGGTCTCGCAGGTAGAATCGGGTAAAGGTAGACTCGGCCCACCAACCCACGGCCAGCCCAATGTCTCGCATGATGCCGTTGCGGTCACAGCCACTGTTCTGACCTCGTGTGCGCGTATGCGCATCGTCTCCACCCGTACCGGGGAGAGTTCTTTGTATGCCGACTGGGTGACCCAGTGGAGCCAGGGTGAGCTTGTCTGCACGGCGATGTCTCATCTGCCTGGAGCCAAGGGCAGGAATGGGCGTGAGCGCCATCGTCTCAGCAGCTTAGTTCTTGCCTGTCGCCCCTCCCTGGTTATAGGCCGTCGACGAGAGACCTCCAGCGACTCCTGTCCTGTGCTTCTCCTTCGATTTTAATCCAGGTGGTTCCCAGTCTCTTGATGTCTGCTTGGAGGTCTCGACGCCAGGTGTTTCTCGGCCTGCCTCTTTTCCTCTTTCCCTGGGGGTTCCATGACAATGCCTGCCTAATGAGGAGGGGTGTCTCGTCAGCGAGTGTCCGGCACCCGTCTGTCTCCACGGACAGATGAAGTGCCGGAATCATGGAAGCAGGGCAGTTCTTCCCGCTAGTGGTTAGCGATCTTCCCCCCTTATGAGTGACGGCCTGTGGATCTTGGCGCCTGTTCCCGGCACTTGTCCAGCTGATGGCTGCATGGCTGACAGCCCTCTGAGCGTGGTGTATGAGTACCCACTGCCTGAACCCGCCTGGGAAGCATGTCCCATCAAGGGCGGACCGACATTTCGGCCACCAAAGGGTGGGGTAGGGTCTCTGTTGCCTGTACGTTGGGGGGTGGTGCGTCTTATGACTGCTGACAGGCTCCCCTGAGCGTGTGTATCAAGGTCGCGCCTAGGGACCATGTTCCGTCATAGGCGTGCCGGCATTTCGGCCACCGAAGGCCAGGGTAAGGTTCTTGGTGCCTGAACTTGACGGATGTTGTCCCATCGGTTGCCGACCGCATGAGGCGGTAGGGCTTTAGGCACCGGGGGAAGGGGGGGGGGGGGCGGGGTGTAGTAGTGCCGGACTCGACGACAGGCCCACGATGTCTGAAGTGGCACGCCTCAGCGGCAGTGGCATGGCGGAAGTCGTGGCGGGGTTGAATGTCTCCCTTGCCCGGGCCGGTCGTTTCTCTCGTGTAAAAGGCCCACAGCTGTGAACAGCATTCTTCGACCCAAGCCACGTCAGTATTATATGTCCGCCCAGAGGAGCAGCCCACGCGGGGCAGGCAGCCATCGTGTGAGTCCATCGGCATTGGAACTGCCCGCACCTGGTGCAGGTCATTACTTGTGCCCTGTAACAAGCAAAACAGACAAAACTCTGTCGTGAGGGCATGGGGCCCCCCAAGAGGCCCAGAGCTCACGACCAGTCGCGCAACAGAATCCCCAGTCAATGCCACCGCCCGGTCTTCTATTTCCGATAACCGCCGGCGGAGACATTCACCGAAGCTTTACCTTGTCATGCCATGGGCAGGGCTCCTTCCCAAGGAGCCACCAAGTAATCCCCCGAAACCCGAGGTAACCTCCGAGCTTCACACAGTCACCATCTTTTATCCATCTTTCCTTTTTTTTTCTTCACATAAATCCAAGGAAGCACACCAAACCCCGTGAAGGGGTAAGCACACACAAAGCAGTAAATCCACACAGTCTCCAGATAATCACACTGTACACAGCCGAAGCGAAGCAGGCTGAACACAACCAGTCTTGGTGAGCTAAGCGAAAAGACTGTCGGGAAACGGCCGGGCACATGACCGGATAGGGATGCAAGGGGGGCTACTTGGAGTGTCCTGGTAATGACCTGGTTGTGGGGTATACACAACAAATTTTTGGGCTGAAATTGGTAAGCTAAGCATATTAGTCATGACATCGGTAAGAGTTTTGAGAAAACAAATAGCTAATTTTGACATATTTCCTGATCCCCTGTGACCTTGACCTTTGTGAGGTCACTCCAATTGGTATGTTTAGAAAGATCTTGCCACAACGTATCCCTGGGCCAAGATTGTAGACTGTGGCTTGAACAGTCTCCGAGAAAATGCCAACGTTAGAGTTTACCATGCACGACGGCGGACAAAACATAGACTCACTTTTGCTTCGCACCTGAGCCAAAAACAGTGTTCTTACCAATGACAGCCTTCTTTCTCTCTGTCTCTGCCTCCTTCTCCACAACCTTCTGTTTTTGTATAGAGATGAGCAGCTTGGTTTTCTCACCCTCCCTGTGAAAGTGCAAGCCACAAATTATTTAACAGTAAGTATAACTGCACAAGGAAGAATTCTGAAACATTTCAGCAATACTGTTGAATATTTACAAGCATACACGTGTACATGTATGTAAGATGTCTTGCGAGCATGCTAAACATTTCCTCCAAGTCTAATTATGAGTAGTAACAGATCACAAACAATGATTAAAACATACTGACATGTGACGAGCATTTGCACACAGCATCCTCCGCCCACCACTCACCCACTTGTAAAATGTTGACACTTGTAAGTAACATGTACTGTAAGCATACTAACTCATTCAACCCCACGCACATATTTTCCAAATTTTTGAATCATCATCTAACAACTATGCACCTGTTGCAGGAGATGGATTGACCATGATAATTCAAGGATATTGCCAGATTAGCTTGGCACCTCTCGGTGCCAAGCTAATCCGGCACTACCCTTGAATTATCATAGTCAATCCATCTCCTGCTGTAGTGCATCAGAGCTGAATGGGTTAAACATCTTCTCTAATTACAAGCAGTAAGAAGAACAGTCAATGTTGTAAAATGCATATTTGTTTTCTCAAAACACATTACTGATGGTATTACTGTAAGGGATTATTTCTTTGCTAGTCTAATTTTAGCCCAAAAAATTCGTTGTGTACGATATGGTCATTATGGCAGGAGAGGGGCGCCATAGACTGGGCGGAAGCCTGGCCAGCCTCCCTTCCTGTTACACCACGCATGCGCTCCGCGCTTCCCGCCCCCAGTCAATTTCTTTGCTGGTTCAGAATGGTTGTGTATGTTGTGAGCTCTGCGTTTCTTGTGACTTTTCTGGTCGTTGGACTTTTGTTCCGTGGACCTTAGGCTTCGACCCTTCGTGTGAAACTGCTTTGCAGTTGTGTGGTGCCTTAGGCTAGCCTTCTACGGTACCGGTGAACTTTTCGTGGTGTGGTGGCCGTTTTGACTGGTCTCTACGCCATTTTGGGACCGGTTCTGCTTCGTCGGTTCCGAGGGACTTGTGTGCTTGAGAACTGTGACTTGTGTGTTCGCTCGTCGTTCATCCTTGGATACGTTTCAAGTGAGGACGGACTACCTTCTTGCCGCTTCTTCTCTCGTACGGTGGCGGCGGACTCTTGTGCCTTCGACCGGTGACAGTTCGAGCTACCTCTTCGCCTGGTCATCTGCCCGCCACGTGGTTTGTTGGTCTTGGCCTGTTGGTCCCTCCTCTTCGAATGGCGAAGTAAAGATTCGGTTTGAGCCTACGCCAGGCGCTCGGGGTGTGGGTAGAGCACCGGGCCTCAGCACAAGCTTATTTTTAATCGAAAATTTCGTTCAAGCGCGGTTCGTGGTCGCGTGCCCGCGGGGGCACGCTCGTTCGAATCTCATTATTCTTTGTGTTACAGTGGGCAAGTACGCACCTGCTTGAGATGTGGGCAGTTTCAGTGGCCGTGTGACGATCATTCCCTTTGCCTGAACTGTTCCGGTTGTGCCTCAACTAAACCGTGCCCGGTCTGCGCCCCTTGGCCGGAAAAGCAGTGGACAGACCTTCTGCGTTTCTACGGCAGAGAACAACCCACCCCAGCTCGGGGTTCCGATCCATCCCCAGTATGCGCCACAGACCCGCCGAGTGGCCCCTATCGTGTGGTAGCGCCCCCGACTCAGCAGCCTCGGCTGCGAGCTAGAGCGCTAAAACCGGCATCCACCACAGTCCCGTCGAGTGGTCGCTGTGCGGTTCAGGATCGGCGAGGCCTGCCAGCTAAGCCTCTTGTTAAGAAACCGGTATCCACCACAGTCCCGTCGAGTGGTCGCTACCCGGTTGTGACTTCCAAGCAGTCACAGATTGATGCACAGGCACATGCAGCGAATTCGGTAGACGTCCTGACTGAGACACCGAACGCCACAGCCAACCAGGTCAGTGATCAGCCCTCTCCTTCACTTGGACCTGTTATGCCCATCAACTCGTCCGACACGAACAATGTTTTGGTCTCCTCAAATCTTCACTCCAGGACCAACTATATGGCACATAGATCAGACAGGATTGTTCGGCATTCGCGTCCCCGTTCCCGGTCACGCAGCCTGAGACGCGGCCCAGCTTCGCCCCGTTTACACCACCAACGCTCTTCCTCCTCTAGTCGTTGGTCGCGCTCCAGGGAATCATCGAAGCGACGGAAAGTTTCTTCCCGCCACTCAGCTTCTACCCGACCCCCTCGAGCTTGCGCTAGGCGCGACTCGTCCCACAGTTCCCCGTCACGCCGGCATCGACGTTCAGTGTCTTCCCATCGCCGCTACCGCTCCAGGCAGCGCAGCGTCTCCCGCCACGATCACCACAGATTGCGTCGGACGTCTTTCACGTCACGGAGTTCATCGCGAGAGCGTTCGGCTCTATGGCGCTCTGGGATTTCCCCGCCGGTGAGATGCTCGCCGCTTAGGGTTACGCCGGCCTCCCGGACTGACAATGCGGCTATCCTTGCTACTCGACCAGTGTTCAGCACTCGACCAGCACTGTTCCTATTGAAGACGACGCTCTCAGCTTGTACCCTACGGAGTCGGTTTCTGCCCTCCTTCGAGAGCCCAGCCCAGATCGGTCTCTTCTCTCGCCAGATGATGAGGAGCTACAGCCGTCATCCATGGGACACAGGTTGGAGACTCTTCGGGCACTAGATGAAGCGGCGCACATCATTGCGGATTGCCTCCCAGCGGATATCTGCCCTCCGTCCCCCCCCCCTCAAGAGGAAGGCGTCCGCCTCCGTTGATGCCGATCGTCAGGGCAAGCGGTTTAAGTCTCTTCCTCAACCACCCGGCTTTAAGGACATTTGCGAAGCCTTTTCTGCTCATCTCTCGCAAGGTCGCTGCGGCGTTTCTGGTTTCTTTTCGGACTCAAGGTGGCCGGAGGGTTTGGATATTTCTTTTCGACAGTCTTGGTATGCGGGACATTCGCAGAGTTTTTCTTGCCCCCTGCCTAAGCTGGACCCTGCGGCGTCTTCCTTTACTGGTGCTTCCCTACGGCAGTGTCTTCTTCCGGGCGTGGATCAGACAGCGACGCTCGTTCGGAACGCCCTCGCGGCAGCGGGTTTCCTGGATCTAGCGACGCAAGCTATCGTTCGTCGAGTTGAAGATGCCTGGCATCCTTCCTTGTCTTCTCTGTTTGGGGATCTGCTAGCGTTGGCCATTTCTGGGAACCGTGCGGCCTACCACGCCTCCGTCAATGCGATGGCGGCGGCCCTTAACTGCGATTTGTTGAGACGGGATGCGGTTCTACGCCTTTGCTCCATTCCGCCCGATGTCAAGACTCAGCTTCGTCAAGCTTCCCTTGGAGGAGAGCTCCTGTTCGGCCCCGACTGGCTTGCTGTCAAGGAGGCGAATAAGGACTCCTGGCCCAGCCGCCCTTCTACAGCTCCCTTTCGAGTCCCCCGCACGGCTTTGGGTCGCTCCCTGCGGGCTGCCAGACCCAGCGTTCGTCCCCTACCATAGGTGGACGTCTACCCCCAAGACCTCCTGCCTTTCCCCGCGCCCGCCCCGCTACAGGCTCCGCCCCTGCGCCCCCCCTGGCCCAGACCTGCCCATTGGCCCGGGCGAGGTAGGGCCCAGTGACTGCTTCTCTCGTCCCCCGCCGGCCGTTTCCGGGTCCCCTGTCGGCGGGAGACTAGCACTCCACAGCGACGTGTGGCAAGCGCTTTTTCCAGACGACCCATGGATCCTGTCTACCATCACCAAGGGACTCCTGATCTCCTTTCAGTCGCCCCCTCCCCTGCGCCGCTCGCCGTTGTGGACAGCGCTGCCGTCAGACCTACCCAGAGCCGAGGCTCTCAGCGCCGAGGTTGCTGCCTTGCTGCAGAAGTCGGCCACGGAGGTGGTGATGCGACACGACTCCCCAGCTTTCTACAGCCGGCTCTTTGTAGTACCCAAACCCGGTGGCGAGTGGCGTCCAGTCATAGACCTCTCGGCACTCAACAAATTCATCGTGGCTCCTTCCTTTCGCATGGAGACCGCCCGGGCCTTGCGAGCCGCTGTGCAACCGATGGACTTCGCGGTCAGTCTAGACCTTTCGGATGCGTACCTTCACGTACCCATACACCCAGCCTCCAGACGTTATCTGCGCTTCGCTTTCCAGGGAGTGGTCTACCAGTTTCGCGCTCTTCCTTTCGGCCTAAATCTCAGCCCTTGGGTGTTTACTCGGATCATGGATGCTGTGGTAGCCAGAGCCCGTCGGACTTCCACGAGTCCCACCTCGAACTATTTAGACGACCTGCTCTTGAGGAACCAATCCGAGACTACCCTGATGCAGGACCGGGATGCCCTTCTTCACCTGCTCGAAGATCTCGGCTTCTTGGTCAACTTCGGCAAGTCCGACCTGGTGCCAGCGCAACACTTTGTGCACCTGGGTATGGAATTCCTCACCGACCTCAACATCGTTCGGCTCCCGGAGAAACGCATCCAGAAGTTGGCAGATTTAGCGAGGCAGGTTTCTCAGTTGACGACGTTACCAGCCAGGCAGTGGCTACAGCTTCTGGGATTGATGAACGCGGCAGCGGATCTCCTTCCCTTGGGACGTCTTTACTCCCGACCTCTGCAACTGCACCTCCTCCTGCACTGGCGTCCTTCGTCGGCCGACCTCGACGCACCGGTTCCGGTCACCGCCTTGACCCGTCCTCACCTTCTACGTTGGGCGGATCCTTCATGGCTTGCGACAGGAGTGCCTCTCTTCTCGCCACCTCCCACCCTATCCCTGTGCGTCGACGCGAGCCTCTCCGGTTGGGGAGCTCACCTCCTGCCGTCATTCGAGACTGCCTCCGGGCTGTGGCCCTGGGAATCACCGCCCCGGCACATCAACTGGTTGGAACTGAAGGCCGTCTGGCAAGCCCTCCTTGTTTGGGAACTGCGCCTTCGACATCAGGAGCTGCTAGTCCTGTCAGACAACTCCACGGTAGTCGCCTACATCCAGAGGCAGGGCGGGACCCGTTCTCCTTCACTATGCATCCTCCTCTACCAGATTCTTCGGTGGTGCGAGGACCGGCACATCACTCTTCGGGCGCGTCATATTCCGGGTCACCTGAATGTCCTAGCCGACTCCCTCTCTCGACGCGGTCAGCTGCTGCATACCGAGTGGTCGCTGCGTCCAGACATCTTCCGGATGATCAGCACAGTCTGGGAGACACCCATGGTCGACCTCTTCGCCACGAGATGGAATCGGAAGCTTCCTCTGTTCGTCTCTCCAATTCCAGATCCCCTGGCCTGGGCAGTGGACGCTCTTTCCATCCCCTGGGACGGTCTTGTCGCCTATGCCTACCCTCCGACGGTGCTAGTCCCCAAGGTCCTACTCAAGCTCAGAGGGTGCAACACGATTCTGTTCCTGGTGGCCCCGCTCTGCTGGTCCAGGACGTGGACCACAGACCTGCTGAACCTCGCAACGGCCCCCCCGCTGGCGCTTCCCACCCCAAGCACGATGCTCAAGCAACCACGCAGCGCGGTCTACCACCCGTGTCCGGAGCGTCTCCTCCTTCACGCCTGGAGGTTGTCCGGCAAGCCCTCTCCGCTAGAGGCTTCTCGAGTGCGGCAGTGGATGCGGTCGCTTCAGCCCGCAGGTCCTCGACCAGACGTGTTTACGAAGGCAAGTGGAGAGTCCTCTGTTCCTGGTGTGACGACAGACGTCTTTCCCCCACCAAATTGACAGTTCCTCAGCTGGCGGAGTTCTTCCTCTGGCTCTTCTCCGACCAACTCCTTGCGCCCATTACCATCAGAGGCTACCTGGCTATGATTGCGGGCACGTACAGACATTTGGGACGGTCCGATCCTGGCGCCTGCAAAGATCTTGCCGACCTGATGGACCACTTCGGTCTGCAGCGTCCCTCTCAACGTTCCTTAGTACCTAGATGGGACCTGCCCTGGGTGCTTACCTGGCTCAACTCGCCTCGCTTCAAGCCCATCCAGTCGGCATCACTTCCAGATGTGACACGAAAGACTTGCTTCCTATTGGCCCTCGCCTCTGCCTCCAGGGTTAGCGAGCTACACGCTCTTTCGGCACGCCCCGACTGTCTCCAGTTCAGAGCGGACGGCTCAGTTCAGCTGCTGCCCGACCCAGCCTTCCTCGCTAAGACCAGATCTCCCTTGGCTGCCCCGCAACTGGTGACGATTCAGCCATTAAGAGACCCAGGTTCCACCCGTGAGTCCAAACAACATGACCCGGTGCGAGCCTTACGTGTGTACCTGCGCCGGACCAAGCCGATACGCAGGGGACGCACCCGCCTTTTCCTTCCTCTGTCCCCAGGTAGAAATGACATCTCAGCCCAGACGATATCCTCCTGGATTCGGTGGGTGATACGATCAGCCTACCAAGACCTGGCGCCCCTCACAGCCAAACGCTTGCACATCAGGGCGCACGAGATCAGAGCCATGGCTGCAAGCCTAGCGTTCGACCGCAACTGTGATGTCAAGGACATTGTGGCGGGTGTGGGCTGGCGAGCGGAGACCACCTTCGCACGCTTCTACCTGAGGGACCTCTCCAGCCAGCGCCAAAACCTCTCGCTGGTGGGAGACATCGTGGCGGCGCAACACTCCCTCCAGGCGCCTTAGGCGCCGTAAGTATCTTTGCTAAAATTAGAGGGAGGTTGCTTGGGGAGAGCCACTACAAGTAGTATAATTCTAATGGCAAGGATAGGGGCGTTATAGCGGCACCCGCCTCCTCTTCGGGATTCTCCCTTACAGTAATACCATCGGTAATGTGTTTTGAGAAAACAAATGTATTTTTCCTTAAAATAAATTTTTTTGAAAAATACTTACCGATGGTATTACTCGAAGATCCCTCCCACCTGCCCCGCTTGCCGCTGGTTGGCTAAGAAATTGACTGAGGGCGGGAAGCGCGGAGCGCATGCGTGGTGTAACAGGAAGGGAGGCTGGCCGGGCTTCCGCCCAGTCTATGGCGCCCCTCTCCTGCCATAATGACCATATCGTACACAACGAATTTTTTTGGCTAAAATTAGACTAGCAAAGAAATAATCCCTTACAGTAATACCATCGGTAAGTATTTTTCAAAAAAATTTATTTTAAGGAAAAATACATATTTCAGGCTATGAAGAAAGCATCTGCACAAACATACATAAGAATCTGTTTAACCACCACCTTTTTTTGTGCAAAAAAAGTGGGCTTAAAAGACAGGTGCTCTCCCAAGTCTTACAGGGCAAAAAGTGCCACCTGTCACTAAAGACCATCATTGAGGTGGCTACAGGCACCTCAGTGATGGTCTTTTGCACTTTGCGTGTCGGAGGTGATTTTTGTCGCAATGATTCCTACAGGAGTCATCACGACAAAAAAACGCTACCGACACGCAAAGGGTTAATGACAAGTGAACTCTAATAAGGGCTCACAGCAGTTGTACTCCCTCACACACTGACAAACTATACTCACATGGCCTCATAATTTTTGCGGATCTGCTCAGGAATCTTGGGCTTGGTGACCCGCACAGCCTGCACAGTGAGACCCGGGGCCATCTCGTACAGATCTTGCTGCAGGGCCCGCCTCAAGTTCTCATCAATCTGATCTGTCACATAGACAAGCAAGTACATAGAGCTAGTGCTAGTGCCAGCAAGAGGCTTTGATCTTCATGTCCCATGACAACCTGCAGAGGCACATGAAGACCTATGCCTTGTGGAAGTGGATGGGCTGCCTCAAGTTCTTGTCAAATGGGTCTGCAACATCAAACATCGACCACATGGACAGCACAAGAACACAGTCTTACTCTTTAGTTTTTCTAGACTGATGAGCAGATGTGTCCCAGGCCAACAAGAGACACTGATCTTCATATGCCCCTGCAAACTGCAGGTGCTCATGAAGATCTATGCCTCCTGAAATTTAAACAATTCCTGCAATAGGCCCCCACGCACATGGGGGCTCACAAGGATCCATGCCTTTTGCATTTGGGTGTAGTTCCCTGTACTTCGGCAGTGAAGGGATTGAACAACTTAAAACAGCCAACAGTGAAAGTTTGATAAATCATTACCGAACAGATCAATGTAGACTTCTTGCAAGTTGTGGATGCTGCAGAACTGGTTGAGCTCGTGGTGAATTTTGTTGTAGATGAGGGTCTTGTCGTAGTCAGCCGTGTAATTCTTCACAATGTCAAACACTGAAACAAATGACATGACTATCAACCGCTAAGTAACCGAGGCTGAAACAGCAGTGAGCAACAGGAAACGGCTCCAAAATATGTTTCTATGGCTATGTGTCTTTTCCTCCAAACCGTATATTGTCATTAGCCCATTCAACCCTGACACACTACAGCAAGAGATGGGTCGAAAATGATAATTCAAGGGTAGTGCCAGATTAGCTTGGTGCCTGTTGGCGCCAAGCTAATCTGGCACTGCCCTTGAATTATCATTGTCGATCCATCTCCTGCAAAACTGGCGCATAGTCATTAGATGATGCCTCCCAAATTTGGGAAATACGGCTGTCGGGCTGAATGAGTTAAAGTTGTCTTAAAATCAAATATGTGCCAGCCTGTGACTTTTGGATGTTAGGCCCAATGTTGTAAGGTGAAGTCACCAACCAGTGCACTAGTTTATGATGGAACAAGTATGACCATAGAAGAAGATACAGTCATGAGGCCTCAACAGGTGACCTTGAAATTACCTTCTTTTTTTTACATTTTACCTTTTTTACCTTTTAAATTGTGTGTAAATTTAAAAAAAAAAAAAAAACTGTACATAACCCTTCACTGCCAGTTGTTAATTCTATGTCAAAGAGCCCAATCCATCGAAGGAAGACAGATACAAAGTGGTGACAGCAAGAGGCATAAATCCTAACGAGACCCCCGCAAATGCGGGGGCTCATGAGGATCTATATATCGCTTGCAGTTGGGTGGTTTTCATGTTCTCAGCAGTGAAGGGGTTAAGTTTCTATCAAGTTTTACCTGCAGAAGTATCCAGTTTGTTCACAACCTCAATTCTCTCAAAGTAGATGATGACTCCACCACTGCAAAATGTATCCAAAAACAAAACAACATTAATATATTCACATCACTGGTACTGATGCATTTTTGGAATTCTGTTACAACATGTATTCATGAGATATACATGATTACAAAGTTCATATTCTGTCAGCAGATATAACTTTAGTATTTCACTCACCTAGTACCGCAAGGCACATTTTTCACTTCATCTGTCTGCAAAGTTGTCTGCACACACACACAAAACAGACAATAAATTAACCCTTCACTGACAGTCCACACAGATTATGTTTCTGCAATCTTCGTTACCTCAATGCCCCCAAAACTCAACCGTCTGAGTCAGCAAAAGGCATAGATCCTCATGAGTCCCCAATGACTGTGGGGGCTCATGAGGATCTATGTCTCAGGGCTCCTGTTTTCACAACTGCTTAAAGGGTCTGCAGACCGCCAGGTGTAAATTTTAGAGGGTACACAGAGCCCAATCTGAGTATAATAATCAGAAATATGATTAAAGTAAGACTATCATTTGTATGTTCTTTAAAATTAAATAACTGGTGAATTAATCAAGCAAAGCCTGTCTCCCTCTCCCTGAGCGATTGGTAATCTCTTTTACACATAAGAGTGAGTACACGCCTGCACACACAAAATACACACAAACATGCATGAATGTCGACCATGTGCCTTCATGCTGAAGCCATTGGAGCACACAACCCAAAACTCGAAAATTGTCACAGCGCTGCACACTGCTCAGTATCTTCTTTGGCATTACTCGGTGGCATAAAAAAGTTGGACTTTCTTCTAAAGCAAGGGGATGACAGTATATGACAGTGGCTTGTAGAAACCATAGCATTCAAGCTTTGTTTGCTTTTTCTCCATCATTCTGTCACGATCACTGAAAATCGGTCAGTTTAATACAGCTCATGATTAAAAGTCAACATGAAATGATGCTACATCCCATAATAGTTTGAATGGCTAACGCCACAGCAAATGATGCGTTTGTAATATTATGTTGATACCACTCAAAAACTAACATATATTGCCCATCCAGTTATACTCACATTGACCCTGGAGTCAAGATGATAATGAATGCAGTCGCAGTAAGCTTACCAACTCATCACTAAAAATAGAATGACTGACATTGTTAAGGTATGCACAGTGGCGCAAGGATAGTGCATCTCGGACATAGGTGCGCTGAATTACAGTGCATCTGCCTACCCTCTCATTACATTTTCAGTAGCTGATTTTGAGTTTCAGTGCATCCTAGATGCACAGTCATGAAAATGGGAGCCCTGATGTCTCTTGCAATTGGATCATGTTCATTTTTGTTGGCAGCCAAAGGAATAACACTAAATGACAAATCATAAACTGATGGTTAGCATGCAAGAGGACTTGTATAGACACGATACAAATGCATCATTACATGCATGGACAAAAAAGTGCCAAATCTAATAGTAATACAGAAATTTGTCAAACTATTCTCTTAATTAAGGTCAAAGTACTCACATGCACTGGGATTTCAAATTGGGGTGTATCCACATACTGATTTTACAACTATTTCATGAAACGGCAATGTAAATTAATGAATCATATTGGAATAAATCATCTCAGTACATTTTCAAGATACTTATTATAGTGAATATTGTGAGCCTGCCCACAAAACTAGAAATAGAAATGCCTACTACAGTCACTAAGAACAGGCTAGCTGAAAACGCAGAGCTTGGCTGTTCAATTATCGGTGCAGAAATGGCTGGGTTTCCAAATCCATGGCTGTTTGTAACCATTCAAACACGCAGTTGGTTTTAAGGATGCAGACAAGAGAGACTGTCTTGTCAAAACACAAAAATACAAATCCATACTTATGTACTTTAAAACGATAATAACGAATGTTAGGACAGCTTGGGCAGGGTAGGCATTGTGTCTAGTGAAGGGCTGGGAACCTACAGAACGTAAAGAAGTCATTCCTAAAGCATTTTCACGGATCTGAAATCGCAGTGCATGTTAGTACTTTGACCTTAATGCAAATTTAAGAGGGGGTGACAGAAGTGCAGCAGACTTGACAAATGCAGATGTGTTGAGTAATCTCAGATGATTAAAATCTGCACCATTTCACATTATTTAGTGTCCAGAAAAAGGTCACCGGTGCCAGAGCTCGTAGAAAGACAGCGTCGACTCTCCCCACAGATACGTTCCAGTGCCCCCACTGCCTTCGCAGGTGTGGCTCCAGGATTGGCTTGGCCAGCCACACCCGCACCCACAAATAGAAGTCACGCATAATGATGACATCATTGGTTTTCGATGGTCTACCCATTAGTGTGCAGAATATGCAACATGATTGTAAGCAACTCCACACAATTTGAACAGTAACAAGAAAGACAACTACCTGCACAGAGCGAAAAGATGTGAGGACTGGCAGGAGGAAATGGTAGCCAGGGCCACTGGTTGATGAGAGTAAGGCTCCTCCCTGTACAAAACAGCCATGTTTTAAATATACTGAGTAGTGAGAGGCACAAGTTTAGCAAATCTGGCTTTAAAAATATTCATATAAAATAATTCATGATTGAATTTTGTATGTTTATAACACTTTCCTATGTTTCACTAAATGTGACAAAATCATCAAAACTGCTTTAACTCAGTCCCGACACACCACAGCCAGATATGGATCAATAATGATAGTTCAAGGGTGGTGCCAGAATAGCTTGGCGCCTAATGGCGCCAAGTTATTCTGGCACCACCCTTGAACTATCATGGTCGATCTGTCTCCTGAATTGTAATGCAGTCCTCAGAGGACAACTCCAAAATGTGGGGATTTGGTACCTGGGACACAATGAGTTAACCCCTTCACTGTCAACTTACGTACAGTGGCAGGGAAGGTTAACTTAAGCACAGGGATAGCTGTTTGCACCCACAGTAGTAGGAGCCAGTTGTGTTTACCAACAAATTTCTCTACCCTCTAAAATGTTCAGCTTCAAGTAGGGGTATACCCTCTATAATCTGTACCCAGGAGTTTACAGACTCCCTTTACTATGTCATCATGTGTTATGCTATATGTCCTGCTGTGTGCCAGCTTCAGGGGATGACTCACCCCAACAGTTCAAGAGGAGTCAACATACTTAGAGAATGGTTTAGCAACTACAACAACAAAAAACTTGAAACAATTGCCATTACAAGCACTATCACTTCTGTATCAGACACTGATCCAAATCACTCATTACAGTACAGATTCTATCATTTGCAAAATAATACAAGACAATATGTCAAAGTGACTGAATTAATGACGTATACTAACCCTGTAGTAAACACCAACATGACCTGGAACAGACATTAATACAATTTAGATTAATGTAATTTTACATGGTAAACAAACATGTCAAAGCCCTCAAGGCTCACAGGCATTGACTGATCCATACAATTAATCTGACCTTTGTCACCTTGACCATTCCAAAAGTTCACTGAAACGAGCAAATGTTCCAGAGTCCTAATGTGTAAGTAAAGGTGTGGCTTTTGTCCCTGCAAAATCCATGTTTTCTCTAAATGCATGCACTTTCATACTTCTTTCAACCTCCCATGCCTCTCGGCCTCTGCGAGAGGTCAACCAGATTAGCATGCACAGAAAGGTCTTATCATCCACTACTTTTGTTTTATATTTGAAGTTTGCAAAATGCTGAAATAAAATAAATTCTATATTCTGACCCTTGACCATTTCATGGGATCATCCACATTCATAGGAAGGTCTCACCATCAGGTTCTTCTGTACCAAGTATGGCTTTACAGTTGTGAATAGTAAGAGCTTCCGGAGCATTCTCAATATTGCATAAAACTGTTTGACAAATATCAATACTATAAAATATGTTATAATGGCTCGAGTGGTTACGGTTGTTATTTCATTCATAACTGCATGATTACATCATAAGTCTGCTTTACCGCTGAAGCGTCTGCGCCGCTCAACTCTACCAAACGTCAGAGCCAAGGTAAAAGCTATAATAGCTGCATATGCCAGGTCCTTGAGCAAAACAGAAAGTAGACGGCGATCTGCTATAACAGCCTTTGTGGGGCTATACCACAGTCAGGTGTCTTAATTAATCTGTCCGTGAGTGAAACATGGTGTTAAGCCAGGAAATCAATGTAACAATTTTCTGATTGCATGTGACCTTGACCTTTGAGAGATATCATTGACATTGGCATGTTTGAAAAGATCTTGCACACAGTTTCCTTTGGCAAAGTATGAAGACCATGGCTTGAATAATCTCTGAGAAATTGCTAACGTTGTAAGATTTGCCACGGATGCTGGTGGACGCTACATGAATGACCATTACATAGACTCACTTTGCTATTGCACCTGAGCCATTAAACTGATAACATCAGCAACAGTTTTAACCTTCACCAGATCATGCTTTGGACTACACACAAATGATGTGGGGCCTACAGGACCCATATATTTTTCAAAGAGCAATTTAACTGGTTATCCCAGTCCCAATGGCGTGGGTCCTACAGGACCCATATTTTTCAAAGAGCAATTTAACTTGTTATCCCTGTCCTGATGATATGGTTCCTACAGGACCCATACTTTTACACTACAGTACACATCATTGGAAGCATCCTTGTACTTTTTTTAGTCATCATGGCGGAGAAAAAAACGGTCTGAAACTTCTGTGTTTTCCCTGGAAACTACAAGTGAAATTTCACAATTTCCAAGAAACTGAACTGAAACTGGTTGATTTTGCATGGAATTTGACACCCTTCAAAATTAAAACAATAAACAAACAAACAAGGAAAAATTTGGGTGAGATGTAATTCTCTCATCTTTGACTCTTCACAAACTGAGGATCAACATCATCCAGACAGGAATATTCACCTTACTCACTCTTTAAAAAGTATGGGTCCTGCACGACCCACACCATCGTTTGTGTGTAGGAAAAATTCAGACATTGTTTATTTCTCCATCAATTATTATCATATTTTGGTAAAATGTAGTCTTTTATGAGCTTGGAGTATTTTTAATATTTCACTGAAATATTCCCAGTAGTTGATGAAATATTTGCAATTAAACACCCTTCTGGGTCCTCCAGGGCCCAGGAAGCATGGAAAAGGTTAATGGAGAAGACTTTTCTACTTATGGATGCCAATACTAATCAATACTTTTCTCTCATCCAAAAAGGCTGCTGCATTTTCTTAAATCAAGTGCAGTAAATAATGCCATCTATGTAAACAATAATAAATTACACCCAGGTAGCCTTTTATAAAATTTGTAATGCTGCAGACATCACTGAAAGAGAAACTTTTTAAAAATGATAACAATTCACCTTCCTCAATCTTGTGAATAGAAAAGTTGACAAACAGTGCCAGAAATCCAACAACAACTGCAAGGCCTGCTGCTATCTGTGCCATGGCTGCTTTGTAGTTACTTTCCTCTTTGCTTGAAGAAACTGCAAGTGAAAAAAAAAAACTGTTAAAGTCTGGTAAAAGAACAGAACTGTCTGATAATATTTCAGAAATTAGGAGTCTGGTTGTACACACTTTAACCCATTCAGTGCCAAGAAAATGTGAACTGGATGATAGCAGTTGAGGGGGGGGGGGGGTCATGAGGATCTATACCTCTTGCTGACATCACTTTAAAACCATGTTCCTGGGACATCTAGTTTTGTGGTCTTGAATTAGCGAAGACTGTAAAAACACAGTCTGTGTAGGCTGGAACTGAACAGGCTAAAAGTAACAATAACAAAAGTGCAGACACTTGACAAAGCAAATTATAATTTTAAACCACAAAAGAAGCATATTTTCTGACCCATTCTGGTCATGATCAACAAGACATGGATCAGTTTACATTCAATGTGAATTTAATCCTTTACTGTGTAACATCAAGTTGATTGCAGTTTTGCTGATAATACATCTAGTAAACTGACATTGCATTAAGTTATTGAATCCTGACCATCATTTGTGACAGTTTGTGAGTGCAGTGTCCATATGCAACACGTGATCGAATTAAAATGTCTTTATCAACCTGTGACACACAACAGGCAAGAAAGTATTCAGTGACAGCAGCAGAATGACCACCACACCAATGCACTATGTCCCGAACAAAAGTTGGACCAGTCCAAGACAGCAAAGGGAACAGTCTAATTCTCTCAATATTTCTTCTCATATACGTCTGAACTGTCAACAAACTTCTGAAAGATTTGCAAAAGTAGCATGTTATTGCACCAACTGTGACTGGTGGACCTAAAAACGGAACTTGTCGTCGCAGCAAGGGGGAATGGGACGTGGCTGCAGTGCATAGGTCAGGAGCGGTTCTCGAGACGAAAACTGATGGATTTCGACAGTGATTTATAACTAATCACAGAATAGCCCACTCAACTATTATGACTATCTAGCTGCTATCCATGTTCTTCGTTTGTTATGAAAATATTTCGGCACAAGCACCCATACACACCGGTAGTCGCTTGCGCGTGCGGGCAACGCTGATTCCCGGAAGTCGTCGTGTCTTACGAATGAAATAGAGTATGCTCCCCTACATCGATTTACCCCATCCGTCCCAACTATACCTCGCCCTGCCTAGGTTAAACGCACCAGCAGCGCCATTGTTGCTATTTTCGCACCAGACGGATCGCTCAGACCGGTCATGTGAACCAGATCGGTTTAGAGCGTGTGCTTTCTGCACCTGTGATGAGCAATATGGAAGCCGGACAGAAACATCACACTCTGCTCCAAGATCACTGAGACTGATGCGCTCAGTCCTTAGTCATCTCAGTGTTCTTGTATGCCTGCGAGTCATGGACCCTCACAGCAGACATAGAAAGGAGGATACAAGCCACTGAAATGAGGTGTTTTCGAAGGCTGCTTGGCATCTCATACAGAGATCACATCACAAACGAGGAAGTGGGAAGCAGAATCAGGCAAGCCATCGGGCCCTATGAAGTATTAGCCATTCAGTGTGAGAAAACGCAAACTGATGGGCATGTCACGCGTTCAGCAGGGCTTGCCAAAACAATCCTGCAAGGCACTGTGCAAGGAGGACGAACAATGAACAATGAACCTTTATTTTCCAACGGTAGAAGTTATTGGTAACAGGACCAGTTTTCAAACTTGCCGTTGCTACATCTACTACATAAGTTGTGAGTGACATAGACATGTAAACATACACATACCACACACTGCTGCATGCACTGCTGCATTCGCTCACGCACGCACGCACGCACGCACCACGCACATACACACACACATACCCACACACGCACTCACTAGAGGTACGCACGCATGCACATCACAACTCGCGCATGCACGAACACACACACACACACACACACACACTCATGTACACCGCAATTCAGTACGTATGCACACACGCACGAACACTCACACACACTTACACACGCACGCACTCAGGCACACACGCACAAAAAACACACGCTCTCGGACACGCACTCCAGACATACCTACCCGCATACGCGTACGCACAAAAATATAAAATGAGTAAAAATGCAAAGTAAAGCAATAAACAAAGAATCATTAAGTACATTAAAGTTCATACAGCAAGGGCAAATATGTATGCAGGTGCTATCTCCCCCCCCCCCCCCCCTCTCACGCCGACACACACACACATACACACACACACAGCATGCACGCACGCGCGTACACACACACACACACAGTACACACACACACACATACGCGAGCGCGCGCCCAACATATCGAGCACACACATATGAAGGCAAAAACATTATACACAGTACATGCAGTATTCAAAGGTACTCTTTGGCATTCAAATATTATGGTACGGCTATGGGAAAAAGGGACTCTCTCTCTCTCTCTCTCTTTCTCTCTCTCTCTCTCGCACACACACACATACACACACACACACAAACTCATGTACACATCTGAACACACGTGCAAGTTATCCCAATACTGTAATGATTTGATTACGTCAGAGATTCTAGGTGTTTGAAGAGGCTGTCCCTAATATGAGGTGAGCTTCTTTGCGTTTCTGATTTCTGCAGGAATAGAATTCCAGAATGAACTTCCCGAGAATGACAAGCTGGTTTTGAATAAATCAATACGCGGCAGGGGTACTTTGAATTGTTGTCCATGTCTAGAAGCTACAGATGTCCGTTCTGAGAAAAAAGAACTCAAGTACAGTGGACATGATTGCTTGTACAGCTTGTACATCAATACACCTTTATTGAACTGAAAGTGCTGGGATAGAGGGAGAATTTTTAAAGTTTTAAGCTTTTCGTCAGTTGAGAGTTCGGGATCGGGAAATATAAGCTTAGCAGCTCTCCTATGTAGGGATTGATTGATTGTACATTGCTTGAGGGAGTTCAGCCTCTTCAAATGTACATCACTAGAACCATCCCACACTGTTGATGCATAGTCTATGTGCGACTTGACATGAGCATTGTAGAAAAGAAGACGCGTATCTGTGTCAGTAATTGTTTTCAATTTTGACAATATATACAGGCTTCTGGAAACCCTTTTGCACACATTATTAATATGCAGTTGCCATTTAAGCTGATCATCTAGATAGTGACCCCCCAAGAGGCGGTGGTGTGATACTTGCTCAATTGGGCTGCCGTTTATAGACAGACTAAGAGAGAGCGGGCATAGCTGGTGCTTTTGACGTGTGGTTATAACCATGCATTCTGTTTTTGACGGATTCAGGGACATGGAGTTGGAATGACACCAGTCGGTGACCTCACGCAGGCTTTCCTGCAGACGCCTGCTAATTGCAGCTACATTTTTGTGAGGAGTGTGTAGTGTGCAGTCATCAGCAAACATGTCACAAGAAATATCACGGCAACTAATATGCAGTGGAAGGTCATTGATAAATATGCAGAACAGCAATGGCCCGAGGACAGAGCCCTGAGGCACGCCGCTTTTGACGTGACCATACGAGGAGTAGGATCCATTTAACAGTACTCTTTGCTTCCTTCCGCTTAAATATGAAGTGCACAATGAGACAGCACCTGCATTGCAGAGATATGCTTGAAGTTTTGACAAAAGAATGTTATGATTTACAAGGTCAAAAGCTTTCTTAAAATCAATAAAGATCGACCCAGTTATTTGGGAGTTATTTATGGATGCTAGCCACGCATCAATAAGTCTTGTTAGTGCCGTGTGGCAAGAATGCTTGGGGCGAAAGCCGGACTGAAATACGTGCAATAGACTACGACTCTCCAAATATTGATAAAGGTGTTTGTGCAAGTGTCTTTCAAGAGGTTTGGAAAGGCTGAATAATATTGAGATGGGTCTATAGTTATTAACATCAGACAGATCGTTTGAGTTAGGCAAAGGGATAACCTTGGCCCGCTTGCTTCAGTTCTGATGGAAATATATTTTGTTGGATGCATAAGTTATAAATATACGTTAACGATTCTACTGTATAGGGAAGGGACAGTTTCAGGATTTTAGGACTGATCTCGTCAGGTCCCGATGATTTTTTGTTTTTCATTGACCCGATCAGTTTTCCTACTTCATACACAGCTAGAGGCGGTATAGAGAAGGGGGGTTTGTCCTTAGTCTTCTGCTTACAGAAGTTAAGCAGAGACTCCGGGCATGTGTAAGACGCTTTTCCGCTTGAGGGTATGATTGACTCGGCAACAGACAAAAAATGTTTGTTAAAGGTGTCTGCAGTAATACTAGAAGGAATGGCTGACGATTTCTTGCTGTTACCTCGGGTGACGAGATTAACTGCGCGCCAGAGTGCGGCAGTATCTCTGTCTTCTTTAATCATTCGTTCAAAGAGAGACTTTTGAGCCTTGCGTACCATAGACTTGACACGGTTACGTTGTTTTTTGTATTCGTTAAATAGCTTGTGTCATCTTAAGTCATTTCTCAATTTCATAGCTTCAACTATTCCTTGCGTTAGCCAAGGCGGTAACGTGTGGTTTTTTACCCGCTTTTGCCGTAAAGGGGCGTGTTTGTTAAGTACTCTTGTAAAGAGTCGATACCAAATAGTCAGAGCCTTTTCAGGGTCAGTTTCGTTATTAACGACATTAAATGGTGTTTGATCAAGGTCTGCTAGAAAAGCAGACTGATTAAACTGTTTAAATGAGCGGTACGTTATAGTTGTGTGCCCGTTCTTACGATGCACTGGCAGTTTTGTTGACCAGGAACACACAGTAGGAAAGTGATCACTGATGCTGAGGTCAGTAGGTGACACTAACATTGAGCACACTAAGGGGACGGTTGGTGTAAATGTGATCAATGAGTGTTGCGGTTGTTTTTGTGATCCTAGTAGGGGCCGAAACTAATTGTTCTAAGCCGGTTTGTGTGGTGATGCAATCCCACGCGGTATGGGGCTTCAACATATATATGTTAAAGTCGCCTAGTAGCAACGCATCACAGTTAGGTAGGCCAACTTTTTCTACTGCATGCAAGAAATCGTCGTACCATTCAAACTTGGCTGATGGGTTACGATAACAAAAGCCGATGAAGACGGGTTTAGTTTTTGGAGCCCTAAATTCCAACCAAATGCACTCAACTTCCGGAGTTTCTATGTCCTCACGCCTTTTTACTAAATGTTGGACTGAGTTATGGATGTAAACGGCAAGCCCAGTCTGACTAAGTACACGAGGGTCACGTCGAGTGATGCTAAAGTTAGGTATGTGAACGGCTTCATCGCTTATGTCGGAGTTAAGTCGCGTCTCACTAAGACCAAACAGGTGAGGAATGGTTCAGACGAGTTTAGATTGATTGTATTGATCGGCCACCTTGTTAGAAAGATGGTAGATGTTCAAGTGACCAGTTTGAAGGCTTCCGTGTCTGAGCATTAAGTGGGTCATGTTGAATTTTAACTCTCCCAAATGAAGTGCAACACAATAAAAAAAAATATATATATATATAAACAGAGGGAATAGGGAATAAAGTTTCAATGCAGTAAAGCGCGGCTGAAGTTATAACACCTCGTATCAAACGTCACAAATGGTGTCCAAGACAGCGTTATCAAATGAAGATCGCTTTTGATTAATAGTGTATCCACGTATTAATGCTGCGCAAGCTGTCTAAATAAACGAACAAATGGTGTAGCCTGCGATGTGAAGTATCGTAGGCTGAACACTTGAAACCGCTTAGCGGAGCTTTGGTAATCAAACCAGGCGAGAAAATCACAGAAGTTGAGGCACACAGTCAATCACTGCTTTGGAATAAATCACAAGCGAACGCAGAAGAACCGTATATAAAGAAGCACACGTAACACTGATGTAATCATGAACTGCCTCTCACACCCACAGTGAAATCTGCGAAGCACAACGGTGAAGGATCACTGATCACACGACACTGAATTACCAACCGCGTAAGTAGCTGACGTATCCATTGGCACCATTCACTGTGGGCACCTGGCATAACTGGTGGTACGGTGGCAGACTATTAACCGGATAAGCAGATACACTGGTTGGTGGGCGATGATTCGACCACACACCATGGCAACCATCCGGGTACTGTGGTTGTTGCCAGGGTGCTGCAGTTGAAGAGTTGGTATGTATTTGCAGCAGATGATGGTACTGAAGTTGCTGCCAGTCAGGAACCGGCATGAAGGGCATCTGTTGTAGATGTTGCTGCTCCTGTTGTAAATGTTGTTGCTGCGCCTGTTGTTGCTGCAGCTGCTCCTGCTGTTGAAGTTGTTCATGGTCCTGTGGTTGAGGCTCCTGGCGTAGAGGTGGTTGTACTGGTGATGTGGGACCAGCAGAACCGGATACAATAGTGTCAGAAGTGGAAGTGCCACTCTGTACATTCAAGCTACCACCAGCTAAGGCCTCTGAGTAGAGTTTCGTCTTAGTGGTCGCCTGAGAGCTTCTGTGCTGGTGAGTAATTGCATCAGCCTGGTTGACAGCTGGACCACCGTACTTGATATTGCCGGCAAGCCTCCGGGTTCCCACGTGGGATGGATGAATGGGGTCAAGTCGGCCTTTGTTGTCCACACGGTACAGCGCCTTCCGGGGAAGACCGCTTGGGGCTAGGAACACACCCGCATTGTCAACAAAGATAGCGCGCATTTTCTTTGCCACGTGGCACAGATTTGCGTTGGAGGGGGAAATACGTTGGTTAAGGCGAGAGTTTTTCCCCTGGGCAGCAGGCAAGATGGATGAGGCCTGGATGCTTGCTTTGGGGAACACGCCTTTGCAAGAAGTGACCAGTCTCTCCCACTGCTGACTGGTGATTTCATGCGTCTTGCAATCGTTCACCCCTACGTGGAAGGTGACCAGTTGGACGCGGGGTGACTGCGGCTGCTGCTTGAGCCAGTCAGTCAAGTGGGAGATTTGCAGGCCGGATATTGAGATGACCTGTACCTTTTCGCCCTGGTACATGGTCATCTTCTCTCCCTTGAAGTTTCGCACGACGGAATCCCCGATGACGAGCGTGGTTGTGTCTACCTCTACGTTGTGATCAAAGACCCGCTCGCACGGAAGAAAGTCCTTGCGCTGCTGCTGGCTCCCGGCAATCCGATTACCGCCCCCTTGCCGCTGGCCAGGCTGAGACGGCCCGCTCCCCTCACGGTGGTTGTCTGCGATAGGGGAGGCAACGTTGACCGTAATTACCGCACTCCCTGGGGCTTGCTCTTTCTGCTACTCGGAGGGTTGTTCTTAGGAACGGTAATCCTTACTGGGATCACATCACCAGCTGTAGTGGACACAGGCTTCATACTAGTGATTGCATCACTGTTTACGGCCATAGAGCCTTCAGGCGTTGTTGACACTAGTAGTTGGGGGGTTTGGCCAGAGGCAACAGGTAGCCCTTGTTCAGAGTTCAGTCTTTGCAGAGTGTCGTCGACGAGACAGTGAAATTCTGCCATGTTTGTCAATTGATCATGTAAGTGGGACAGCTTGCCACACATACAAGACTCTAACATCCGGAGGTCATTTGCCATCTTCACCGCGGACTCGCACACCTTACTGTCAATCTGCTTAATATTTTAAATATTAATTAAATAATTTAGCATAGTGACAGTTCTCAGCTGACACAACTCTTGATGGAGAGCCTCGACGGCGGCCTGGCTGTTGCAGAGTTGGGTCTGGAGCTTTAGGATGATAAGCGGCTTTTCGTCTCGGACACCGGACACCACCAGCTCGCTATAATCAGAATCCACCTGAGTGCACGAGACGGGTAACCCGGGCGAGGTCAAGTCCTCGGTGGTGACGTCACCCGTAGACGCCACTTGGGTAACAATATGGCTGACAGGACTTGGTGTGAAGGGGGCAGGTTCGGGTGTGAAGGGGGTAGTGGCAAGGGACTGACTGGCAGGAACATCAGAGTGATCAGAGAGGGTGGAGTGGAGATCATCCCGTAGATGTGGCCCGCTGGAGGAGGGGTGTGGGATGGAGGGCGGGGTAGGCGGGCCGTCACTGGTCATGTCACTCACAGCGCTGACGGTGGTCACGGTCAGAGGCTCGGGGACAAGATTAGCGGAGCTGTTCCGAGGGTCACAGGACTGAACAATCGGCGATAGGGAGGTAGAGTCGTCAGCCTCCAATCCGATTAAGGGGAGGGATGAGTCCAAAATTGCCCGAGGAGGGGTGTCTGGGAATGATACTATCGGGCAGATGGTGGGATCGCATGACTGCTCACGCGGCATGTCAACAGGGACATTGTCAGCAGGGTCTGCGCAGCCGTCTTTCAGCTGTTGTACGAATGTACACAAAGAGTCATATTCGCTTAGGACCCACGTGTCCTTGTTGTGTCCATGAATGAGACAGGTGCCACCAGTCTTGCGACGCACGTGGAAGTAGAGGGTGATGGTGATTTTTGGTTTTGCTCTCCCCCTGATTTGTATGAATGTTTTTTCCAAGTCATCGGGAATGTCAGGATTGGAACAATCCAGGTAGGAGTCACCACACTCTACAGGTTCATTTCTGGCGTCTGTGTCCCACCAGACTACAGTGTAACCGCCTCTTGCCTGGAGCAGGTTGACGTAGCGGTGGTAGAGGGCAGTTCGCCAGCGCTTGAGGGTGATGACGCCATTGGGACCGTTGCTGTAGAAACGCGTTTGCTGGCCGCACGCAGTGTCCTTCAGCACCGGGTTATCTCTCTTAAAGGGATTGGTGGGGTTGGCGAGGGTGGGGTCTTGCGTCACGACACTTAGAGAGAGGGATGAAGATGCCATCGCGACTCGGACTTGGTGGTATGCTGTAACCCGGCACTCAGCGCCAACTTTAGAGAGTTAGAAACAGGGGTAGGTGTGGAGGGTGGTGGGATCAGCAAACATTGTGACACCCCTCAGGAAGTGCCAGCGTGTCTGCAGGGCTGACAGGAGTGGAGTCTGGTGGGGTGGTGGAGACGATACAGCATCGTGTCACAGAGTCAGTAAGCCGAAAAGCAAACATTGGCAGCTGAGATCTGAAGTTCGACCAGCATACCTTCATCAAAAACCTCTTGAAGTCACTGGTCAGAGCCCTAGAAGAGGGAAACCCCTCGGCCGTATTTGGCCTGTTCTCCGACTGGCTCTATCTAAAATACCAAGCTCACACCCCCCGACCGCAAACTAATGCGGGAGGGGCTTCTAGACCTGTTCAAAATCCTAGGCCATCTCGGTGTGCTTGGTCGATTATAAAAACAAACAAACTTAGATTTTCTCTATTAATTCGTACTAATTAAGCCCCTGTCAAAATGGATAGTCAACTTAAGGTGTTGCAATGGAACGCCCGTAGTCTGGGCCAAAACTTGGACTATCTAATTCAGCACTTGTATGAGAATAAATTTCAGGTGCTCTGCCTACAGTCACCAAACTGTACATTTAAAAAACTCCCCAAACTACAAGGTTACTACTACCCTCCTGTAGTAAACAAAACTACCACAGGCACAACGAAAATATATACGGCAACATATGTTAAGACTGATGTTACATACCACCCAATCCCCTCTCCCGTCCCACCATCCTTGTCCACAGTCTATCGTTGTGCAATAGCTATTCGCTCTGCGAACGGTCTACATATAAACATCCTTAATACATATATTCCTAAATCCCCCCCCCCACCCGCCCGACACAGAATGGATAGTGCAAGTCTCAGACCCACAGGCCGAGTGGCTTGTTGTAGGGGACTTCAATGCCAGACATTCCCTCTGGGACAACCTTGTGTGTGAGTCCGCTACGAGTAACCAAAAAGCCTTCCTGGCTGACCAAATCATAGAATCTGACCTGTGTCTTCTAAACAGTGGTGTCACTACTAGAGTGCCTGATAGATCAGACCACCTTCCTTCTGCTATAGACTTGTCCCTAGTATCTCCTGGTCTGTTTCCTATGGTTGACTGGGAGGTCGGAGAGGACACCCTCGGTAGCGACCACCTACCGATCTCAATTGCTGTTCACGTGAATTTTCGCTCTCAGTCAAGCTCTCTAGAACTTACCTATAATTATAAGAAAGCAAACTGGTCGAAATTCGGGGCCCTCTTAGAGTTTCAGTCCGACAACCTAAAATCCGAAGATGTAGATGTCTACTGCACCAATGTCACCAAACATATACTTAGTGCAGCGGATACGGCTATTCCCAAAACAGCTAGAAACAGAAACAAAGACACCAGGCCCAACAATCCCTGGTGGAATGAAGAATGTGAGAAAGCAAAGAAAGACAAAAGAAAAACGTATAAAATATGGACAAAGGTTAGATCAGAGGAAAACCACACAATGATGAAAAGGGCTAAAATAGCATGTAATAGAGCTACAGCTAAGGCTAAAAAGGCATTCTTCTCAAGCTCTATCTCTTCTCAGATACACTCGCATACAGATCTCTCAAAAGCATGGAAAAGCATAAAGATCCTCAAAAATGTATATAACTTGCCCGACCCCCCAGTAGAAGTGGACGGCGTCACAACTTTTGACAACGCAGGTAAAGCTGAGGCTTTCGCTCGGGTATTTGCGTCAGTTAGCCAATCCTCCTCCCTTCCTGAAAGCGCCCGCTCGTTTAGAACTGGGGAAGAAGGTAGGGCGGAATATAGCGATCCGTTCCCTGACAACACCTTGTCTATAAACCACCCCATTACCCTCAAAGAACTGAAGGAAGCAATCTCATCTGTATCATCCCCGAACGTCTCTGTTGGTCCCGATGACATCTCATATCATATGATTAGCAATTTCCCCGAGAAGTTTCTACACATCATTCTTGGTCTTTTCCAAACCTGCTGGGAGAGCGGAGAGCTCCCGAAGTCATGGAAACAGAGTACTGTAATACCAGTGCCAAAACCAGGCAAACCCAAAAGACTCACAAGCAGTTACAGACCCATTTCTCTCACCTCTCATCTTAGTAAAATATACGAAAGGATTGTAAAGAGTAGACTGGAATATTTTGTGGAATCCAGAAACATCCTTCCAGACTGTCAGGCAGGATTCAGAAAAGCTCGCTCAGTTACGGACCATTTAGCATCTCTCACTTCCCACGTGAAGACAGTCCTCAAGAAAAAGAAGTGCATCACAGCTACTTTCTTCGATGTCCGCAGAGTTTTTGACTCTGTCTGGCACAGAAGGCTGCTGTTGAAACCGAGACAAATCGGCCTCTCGGGGCGCATCTATTCGTATGTCCGTAGTTTTCTCCATGGCAGAACTTTCTCAGTCAGGGTGGGAAAGTGTCTGTCAGCCCCACAGACAGTGGACTGCGGCGTTCCCCAGGGCACTGTGATTGCCCCAATACTCTACAACTTAATGCTGTATGACCTACCTTCCTTCTTTAAGTTGTCTGGCAAAAACAACCCAAAACAATTGACAACTATGTATATTACGCAATACGCTGACGACTTGGTGATCTGGCAATCTTCCAAGATTCTCAAAAGCTTCTCTGAGCAGAGAAAACGAGAGGCATCAAAATTCTATCAAAAGGTGCTTGACAGAACCCAAGAGTACATGTCTATTAACGGCTTTGCCTTGGCCACGGAGAAAACCCAACTTATATTCTTCACCAAAAATCAAGACATCTACAAACCAACATACTCCCTTGAAAGTGTGCAACTAGTGCCGTGTTCTCAGGTAAAATTCCTGGGGGTCATCTTCACTCCGAACTTAAGCTGGAATGCGCACATAAACTACCTCATCAAAAAAGCCCAGAGTGCCCTGAACTTAATAAGAATAATAAGGAAGCAGTCGTGGGGTCAAGACACAAAGACCCTCCTCCATCTCTGCCAAGCCCTGGTTCGCTCCAGGCTCTCTTATGGTCAGGAGTGCTACTTCGCTGCCCCACAGTCGCTTCTCTCAAAGCTTACCTCCATCGATTCCCAGGCTGTCAAATTAGCGCTTGGCGTCCCGGTTCACTGCGAAACACGTGCAGCCTATGCAGAGGCTGGAATCTTGCCCCTGGCTCACCACAGGAAGCTGCAAGTGTCCAAATTTGTCAGCAGGACCTTTACCGTCCCAAACTCAGCCACCCACTTCCTTGTAAAAGACAAGAAATGGGACAAATTCAAAGCTAGCAGGAAAAACCACACGCTTGAATCCATAACGAGCTACACCAGTGACATTACTGATTCCCCAGATACATTCTTTGGGGAAGTCGCTCCAAAACCAGTCCCTTTACAGCCACCTTGGCTTCTTGAGGCCGCCAAAGTCAGCATTGAGGACAATAGCACCAACAAGACCTCCAACCTACACTTGCTTGCGGCTCGGGTCCGGGAGTCGTTAATTAAATACCAACATCATCTCCAATCTACACTGATGGCTCCGTGCTGGAGGATGGACGGGCCGGGGCCGGCTTCTCCATACCCTCCCTCAATACATGCAAAAGCTTCTATCTTGGACTAGGCTTCTGCATCTTTTCGGCTGAAATGACCGCTATCATCTCCGCACTTCAGTTTCTTATTTCCTATCTCCGCACTCCGCTAAGAGTTGTGGTCTGTGTGGACTCGCAAGCTGTACTTAAGGCCATTCGCTCCTCTCGGTCTCGATCCCGACCCGACCTCCTTCAGGAAATTCTCTCACTCTCAAACGCCATCATAAGACAAGGAACTCAGCTGGATTTCCACTGGGTCCCAAGTCACGTTGGGATTAGAGGCAACGAACTGGCGGATAACGCTGCCAGAGTCGGCGCTCTCAATGTTCCCCCAACTCAGCAACTTCGCATCCTCCCCTCTACCTCTGAACTAAACTCCAAATACCGCATTCTCATCCAAAACTGCTGGGAAAGGGAGAAGCGAGAACTGTGTGCCGTAAAAGAAAAGCGATGCTTCGCAGATCCTTCCCCCTTCCTCCCTAAACTCCCTAGATCTCAAACGGAGATCATCCATAGGCTCAGAACGAGATCCTGGAAGCTGAAATTCACCCAGACCCTATGTCACTGCGGGGAGACAGCCAGCCTAGATATCTGCTACTATGCCGCCTGCCTCCTCCACAGCTCTCCAGAGTTAGACAATCATGTCAGGCTCGCGACATCAGAAACCTCTTCCAACTCCTATCTGATTATTCTCTGGCCGTGGAGCTGGCGAAAGCCATCCACTCCTCAACACTATCGACTTACATACAGTGGAGTCCGCTTAACACGAATTTCTGGGGACACGGAAAATCACTTCGTGTTAACCAATATGGCCTCAAAATTGATTACGGCCCTCCCGGCAAGGAAAAAGAGATGCGTGCATGAATGAGTACGAGGTTAAAAGTGCACATTATTGTACTATATATGCTTACATTACGTTCAGCTCGCTAGGAAAACACAAGGATATGTGTACAGCTCACGTAGTTAATGTAAAATTCATCAGGTAAAATCCATAGTAAAGTAAAAGCAACACGGGCATCTGGCATCGGTAAAAGCAACACAGTCAAAGTCATTTAAAAAACGGGCCATGATCGAAGTCGGTCTTGCGTTATTGACAGCCCGTGTAGAGAGACAATCGTGGATCTCATTAATCTTGTTTTTTCACTTCAAGCGTAGTCGACTTCTGACCTTGGGGGTAGCCGTGATCGGTAGTTAACTGAATTGAGGGAGTGTTGGTACACGAATGATGCATGAATTCAGTTCAGAAACACTAGCCAATGAGAAGACGGATTACAATGACTGAAGGCTATTCAGCCAATCACAGGCTGCGCTAGAGTTCGTTCATGTGTCGTGTGTAATACAGCACGAGAGCGACACGTGCAGTGCCCCTTTCATGAATCGGTTTTCGGTGTTTGAGACTGGAATGTGTGTTCGTGTTAAACAGGTGAATAATAGTGAAATTGCTCTGGTCGGGAACCGAAAACAGCTTCGTGTTAAGCGAAATTTCGTGTTAAGCATTTCGTGTTATCAGTGAAATTTTAATACATAATAAGAAGGCCGTCAGCCGGGAATTCAAAAGCGGTTCGTGTTAACCGGAAATTCGTGTTAAGCGAGTTCGTGTTAACTGGACTCCACTGTATATACAACAGAGATGGGTACGTCCCATCTAAGATGGCAAACAACGACGCCCTAAGCCAAAATTCTGTTATAACTGTGCGTGGTCTTTGTTGGGCACATATGCACCAACCCACACTCCTTGCATACACAATGATTATAACAGCGAAATCATAAAAACACCACATACCACCTTTTTTTCCCCCGATAAATTATATTATATTATAATTATTAACTATGTTTTATCCTATAATCATAATAATCTACCTGTCTCCAATCACCTCGTTGTGGCGAGAGACGTTAAAAATCAAGAAACAACAACAACTGAGATCTGAAGTTCAGCAATAGACTGCTCTAGTCACAGTCTAACTCCTCACAGTTACTGACAGTGCAAGGGATGAAATATATAATTGAACGAAAAATATAGACAATGGTAGGCGTAAGTTCTACTATATTCAATGAGTTCCAGAAAACAAAGTGGATGACGATGCGTTCAAAATACGAGAAGAATATCGTAAAGTGATCGTTCGTATGATCGGATTTACCTTGCACGACGGACAAAGACTGGCTTCAGTCTGGGCACAACTCGCATCACACGTACACAATATGATATCATCCGGGGAAAATAGTGTGCTTTGTCCTGCACACTTCTCACACTCACAACACAAGCATTAGGATATCCGTGTGATGATAGTTAGTATGCACGTCCACTGGAATAATGCTTTGTCCTGCACACTTCTCACACTCACAACACAAGCATTAGGATATCCGTGTGATGATAGTTAGTATGCACGTCCACTGGAATAATGCTTTGTCCTGCACACTTCTCACACTCACAACACAAGCATTACGGGATATCCGTGTGATGATAGTTAGTATGCACGTCCACTGGAATAATGTTTAAAAAGTATAAGAAAGTCCACAGCTTACATAGAAAAACACATAGAACACAGTATATCAAGCAATCCAAAGCGTCACGGTTGGCTGCACGATGGAGCTAAGACTACACGTCTTATAGTCTAGCAGCTGCCCTTCATAGACGATCAGCCGTTTACGAGATAGTGATTTTCTAGAGAGTAACAAAGGTTTGGGTATATCAAAATGAAGTCTAGTATGAATAAAAGCAGTGCGCACTCGTTTTAAACCGCCGGAGGATGGAGACATTTTTCTGTAGCACATTTTGTTTCCGATGGCTGCAGACGAAACCAGGACCTTCGCGGCCATGTTTACAGGGGATCAGTAGTTTACACGGGTCTCATTGTTCCTGTATTCAGTGGTAGTATGCACTATATGTCACTTAAAAGGATTTCATTTTTAAAGTAATATTTTCACACTTAGATATATTAAGAGAAGAAACAATTACGAAAACGCTTGCCTTGAACGCAAAATTAATATCGTTTCGCAACAATAAGGTATCCCAAAATCACGTGATCAAAACATCACGTGATGCCGTCTCCGCGGACGTGAATTTCTGTGTGCCGACGGGTTCTTTTTTATTTGTTCTACATAAGCTTGTTTGTTTAAAAAAAAAAAAAGCAAACGTGTCAAGTTGCTGTGTGCATTTTTACGGCTTGATAAAGGTTTGTCACGTTTATTTCCATTCACTTTACCATCGCTTTGCCCGTTTCATTTCGACAACACAGCACCAAAACAAAACGTAACCCACAACACAAACGCTATCTTCAAAACCTATGCTGCATTCTGTAAAAGAAAAAGAGTGCCACACCACTTGGTTTTAACTGTCATGGCTGAGCGAAGTTTCGGAACTTGATTAATTATTTTATGCAGCAGTAACATTTATTTTAATCAGTTGCACTGACAAGCTATGTTGTGATGTGCGATCACTGCCAGTGCCAATTTTGCAGTCTCAGTGATCACCGATGGTACAGTACACTTCACACTGAAAAAAAAAAAAATACACAGCACAATGTGAACACGCTTGGAAGTTAATGCAATGCTTTGTTTAAAATTGAACCCTATCTTGCTAGCAGTAGCCTACTGCACAAAAGAGGAACTTATTTTGCTGCTGTGTTATTTGCAGTTTGTCTGCATATAGACATTTGCAGTTCGCTGCAAGGATTCTTAGCAGCTGACATTAGCACTGACATATTGGGATTAAAACGAGAAAGAAAACGGGGAAAGGTGACACAGAGATGATTTAATAAATCAGTCAAGTGATCAAATGAATGAGATATCTATGTTTTATGATAAACAGCTAGTTATGGGAGGGGGGGGGGGGGAAGGAGGCACATACTTTATAATGTACACGTACTATTTCTTTCAGTGTTTCCATCACCGACTCATAACACCATTAGACTCGATGAGTTGTCATGTTTTGAGTGGTTTACAAAATACATGTACTTGTTGCTGTTACATTATCTTCTTACTGGTTTTGACATTTCGCTGTAAGATTTACAGTCACATACTTTAAGCGTGTTCCCCCTAACGCACACAGAGGTTGACTGTATCATTGATATGTTTGTGTAGGTAGCGTTTGGTTTTGTTTGAGGTGGCAGTTTTGGCCTCACCTTTAAGTTTGGTGCCGCTGTGCATGTGGCCACCAGTACTATTTACAGAACTGATGACTGCATGTGCAGGCTAGTTCAGGGTATCAAAATGTGAACTGGGCAGCCTATTGTTTAAAGTGATCAGTGGTAGCAACATCCATGATGTATGTGTGCATTTGGCCACTGGTACTGTTTACAAAGGTGCTGTTTACAGAACTAGTGGCTGAGTAGGCATATTATTATTAGTATTGTTATTGTTATCAGGTGTGGCCTTATCTCTAAGTTTTGGTGCCCCTGTGCATGAGGCCAACAGTACTTTTCACAGAACTGATGGCTGCATGTGCAGTGTGGTTAACTGGACACATGAAATTTGTAGGTGGGCAGCTAAAATACAGGCAGTCAATACAAGCCACTTGCTTAACCTGAAGTCTCTGTATAGATTTTACAGTCCACTAATGCCCATCAGTATACAATTGTGCATGTCTTTTGTGGGTATTCTGTGGTTTTGTATGTGGGCTGGGGTTGAAAGTGGGGCGGTATGGCACCTATTACCGTGTATGTACAAAACCTTCATTACAAACAAACATAAATTAATAATTTTAATAAATAGTTATTTGGGTTTAACGCCGCGCGGTAGACTACGGCCATCTCATGGCAGTTAAATAAATAAGATAAAGTAAGTCAAAGATACCTGGGACATAAGAATGCTAAGTAAAGTATAGATTATGATCATGCACAGATGTACATTGGTGGATGTTCTGCGGTTTTGTGTGTGTAACTGGATTGGGGTTGGGAGCGAGTGATACTGCACCTATTACCATGTACGTGTATTAGACATAAGACATTTATTCACCAAGTAAAACGTTACAAGGATTTTTGTGTGGCATGGCGACAGTAAAATATGTCCTCACTTGTAGGGCATTCATCATGTCATACACTTAGTTGGCGATCATCCTATATACAGCACTAAAAGATAGATACACACAATATTAAACACAAATCAGTCATATGTCACAAATCATGGAATCACGTTGTTCCGTGCATGGTGATGTATTGAGGACAGCTTCTGGAAAAAAAAATTGCATCTGAATCGAGAGGTTCTGGCTTTAAAAGCACGAAACCGCCGGCCAGAGGGCAGAAGCTCGAAGAGATGATTGGCTGGGTGTGACAGATCTGACAGAATAGTACTGGTGGCCACATGCACAGGGGCACCATGGTGTATGTTCTTGATCTGTATGCTGATGTGTATGTACAAAACCTACATTACAAACAAACAAAACAAAACAAACAAACAAAATAAATAAATAATTTAAATAAATAAGATAAAGTAAGTCTAAGGTACCTGGGACATATGCATGCTAGGTAAAGGATAGATTAAAAATTATGAACGTACACAGATGTGTATGTCCTTCTTTTGGTAGGTGTTCTGCGGTTTTATGTGTGTATTTAGGTAAGGGTTGGGAGCAGGCAGTATGGCACCTATTACCATCTATATATGTGTATATTTTCTTGTTTGCTGATGCCCCCACCCGGGTCTGCCCTGGGGGACTTGGGTGGGGTTAGGTACTTTTTAGTTCCCAGGGTCACCCTGGTCAGCCCCACAGGGTGGGTTTCCTTTCTATTCTGGGGCATGTGTTTCTGTCTACCCTTGGTCCATTCACCTGTATTTGTCTTTTTAAAACTCTCCCAACTGTCTGCACTGCCTGTAGCTCTTGATGTTGGATGTGTGTTGCTAGACAGTCTTAGCTTTATTTAGGCCCCATGTTGTAGGTTTATTTAACGTATTTGACCGGCTGGCGACATACATTCAATTTTCTGTTTAGTTTTTTTTTTTCATAAGCAGTGCAGGCACGTCCTGAGAAAGCCTTGTTGCTGTCGGGACGTTAAGCAATGTACAATCAATCAATCATTGTTTGCTGATGTGTATGTACAAAACCTTCATTACAAGCAAACAAAATAAATAAATAATTTAAATATATACTTATTTGGGTTTAATGTCGAGAAGGCGACCAATGCCATCTCATGGCGGTTAAATAAAAAAGATAAAGTAAGTCAAGATACCTGGGACATATGAATGCTCAGTAAAGGATAGATTATGAACATGCACAGATGTAAGTGTCGTTTGGTGGGTGTTCTCTGGTTGTGGAGTGGGGTTGGGAGTGGGCAGTATTACCATATATGTGTATGTGAACATCAGCATATGAACAAAACCTACTTTTCAAACAAATAAAAATAAATAATAAATTTAAATAACTAGGACATATGAATACCAAGTAAAGGATATATTATGAACATGCACAGATGTTTGTTCTGTGGTTTTGTATGTGGGGTGGGGAGCGGGTGGTATACACCTATTACCATATGTGTACATGTTATGTTCACATCATATATGTGTATATCTATGTTCTCATCTTGTATGCTGATGTCCCCCACCCAGGTCTACCCTGGGGGACTTGGGCGGGGTTAACTACTTTTTAGTTCCCAGGGTGACCCTGGTCAGCCCCACAGGGTGGGTTTTCCCCTCTATTCAGGGGCGTGTGTTTCTGTCTACCCTTGGTACATTCACCAGTATTTACCTTTTTTAAACTCTTCCTACTGTCTGCATTGCTTGTAGCTCTTGATATTGGATGTGTGTTGCTAAAGGGTCTAGTTAGGTTTATTTAGTGTATTAGACCAGCTGGCGACATACATTCAATATTCTGTTTAGTTTGGGTTTTTTCACAAACAGTGCAGGCACGTCCTGAGAAAGTCTTGTTGCTGTCGGGACGTTAAACAATGTACAATCAATCATTTTATGCTGATGTATGTGCAAACATACATCACAAACAAACAAAAAAATAATAAAATAATAAAATAAGTTGGGGATACCTGGGACCTATAAATATGCATGTTAAGTAAAGGATAGATTATGAATATGCACAGATGTATGCATATTGAAAACAAATTTCCTCTCCTTGGTGACCACTACCATACCACTATAGTGATCATGTGCATCAAGGAATTCCTTCCATCCATAATTAAAAGGATAAATAATAAATAAATATGTAAGTGAATACATACATGAATCAATAAAAAATAAATAAATAAAACATGTAATATAATAGAGAGGGCTACTATCTGCATGTATTGTGTCTCATGCAGTCCTGATAAAGCTTAATCATAAGAGTCCTTGTGAGTACTTGAGTGCGGATTGGTTGAATTGGTTGCAAAAACTAAAATTTTATATTTAGGTGTTTAGCTGAACATGGTGATTTTGATGGAAACGGTTCGGAGATGGATTTCACTCTGCCTGGCTTGTTCTTAAGACCAGTCGGATACGAGTGTGCTTGACCAGTTAAAAATCCCATCTCCACTAATAAAATAAATTTAAAAAAAGAGCAGACCTGCACTTAGAGCCGTTAGGCTGAAAAACAGACGAACAACATGCATGTTGTATCCGGCCAAAGAATGTTGAAGATGGTCGGCAGACACATTGCACAACATGCACAAAGGGAGTTTACTTTCGATATGCTTTCCTCCCACATGAAAGACCGAGTTCTATGGAAAAGGCTGTTTTGAAGACCAGGAAAAATAACGTATTTGACGTTGATAAGATGTTCAAATCGAAAATAATCTCTGTTTCAATTCAGGAGCAAAGTAAAGCTTCATCAACCGTGCGCGTCTGATTGACTTCTTTAGAAGGCTTCTCGCTGACCGCCATTTTGAAACTAGCGACGCGACTATGCTTACCGCATTAAAAATAATACTTTTAAACTTATTTTATCGTATATATGTATGCATGTTTACTTGCTGATGATTTTAATTTACTCACTGGAATAAACTTGTAACTTGTATGCTTGAAATGTTCAATGTTATGCACAAAAAATGTCTTGCACCTTATCCGGGCGGTGTACGAGGACTGGTTCCCTCACATCGAAAAATAGCTTTCGAAAAACACTTCTACAAAAATGTCTCCATCCTAAGGACAAATATTGTTGCCATGCATAAACTATATGGCATTAGTACTTTCGTTTCGTACCTGCAAACCATTGTTACTCTTTTGACGAACTACTTAGTCTGCAGAAATTGCGAAAAGCTGCTGGACTATTACCCCGCCGCCGGCTGGAGGAGACGAAGGAGAGGGACAGAGGAAAAGATGGGAGGACAATATCTCAGAGTGGCGGACAGGACTGAAGCTGGGCAATACGCTGAGAATGGCAGAGAACGAGAGAGGAATGGAGGGAGCTGGTTGTTAAGTCATCAGTGGCCGTGCCCCAACGGTCGGCAAGACTACGGGATATAGATAGATAGATAGATAGATAGATAGATAGATAGATAGATAGATAGATAGATAGATAGATAGATAGATAGATAGATAGATAGATAGATAGATAGATAGATAGATAGATAGATAGATAGATAGATAGATAGATAGATAGATATAGATAGATAGATAGATATTGAGATAGATACATAGATAGATACATAGATAGATACATAGATAGATACATAGATAGATACAAAGATAGAATGAGCAATCTCGGAGAAAGAATCAGGCTGATTCACCGTCGGTTTGTTGCCGGCTGCAAAATAGGATGATGAACTTAAAGAATAAACCCTTTCCCATATGCAATCCGGCAATAATGCATCCTTATGGCTAGCACCACAACTAAACATTATGCGATTTGGCAGATTTGAAAAATAGCTTTTTTCTCTCAGTGGTGTTGAAACATCTGCGGCGTCGCTCTGCGGCAAAAAGCACCGACGTAGTTGCCGAAGCCATACGACCGCACTGACTTGAGTACAATGCGGGACTGCCGGACTTGCCGCGATCATGTTGTGGGGCATGACACAAGCGGCCTCCGCCATCTCTACACAAACTTGAACTGGCGTGTCAGTTAGGGGAGGTAAAAGGCGCTGAAAGTAAAACCGGAAACGAACCTTTTTTGACTGCGATCACAATCTTCCACGTGAACGTACGAGACTGACCACCCGGGCTACAAGTACAGAAGCCTACCTGCGCGCGCAGTTTTGGTGCACATGACCGGCCGGCCGACGGGTCTGCCGGTGCGAAAATAGCAATAGTTGAATGGCGCCGCTGGTGCGTTTAACCTAGGTAGGCCTACAGGCCACGGCCGGTAGTGCCGTTTCCGTACTGTCCAGTCTCTTAGCCTTAGTCAGTCCCAGTCATCCCCTAATATGAATCCCCTAATAAACACTACGTGACCGCCTACCAGCTGCACATTTGCCATGCACAAAATCAGTACCAAAGAAACCAGCACATTGACTGTCTCAGTCATTTATTGGCTATGACTGACATGCCATGACTGACCCTGATTCCTTACCAACCCCACATCCAAGCACAGCTGAAATCAGCGAGCCCCTCAAATCACTACGTCAACGGCAACTCAACATAGGCGGCCCACAATTGTCCACTGGATAAGCTCAGGATGGTATCGGAATCAAAGCACCAAACACTGATGTCTCCTCTTATCTAACCAGACATTTCCAGCAAATTCCAACACTGATTCAGCCCTATTTTTCACTGAAACAAGGCAAAACGTTATTTTTAAAAACACCGGTCCTTGCACTGCCTGAACTGCCCTGATTTGAATATGTAACATCAGTGACCTACAGGGCGAAGTATACCAACTCAGTTTGTTGTTGTTGTTTTGTTTTTGTTTGTTTGAAAATGTAATGTGTGAAGAACTACAGTAACTCAGGCAGTTTAAACATGGTTTAATTGACAGATAAGTCAGATATTATTATTCCAGTTGTTGTTCAGCTGTTATTTTGTTTACACGGCTTCAATATTCCTCCGTTCAGCATCAGACACGCGTATTTTCAGGGTTCTTAGGCGGGCAAAAGAAGCTAGCCAGTGCGAGCGTGCTTTTCCTTATTTCGGTCCAGCCACCTAGAACGATCTCCCAGCCCATGTCAGACATGCTCCAACTCTGTCTGCTTTCAAATCACTGCTCAAGACCTATTTTTTTTCTTATGCGTATAGTTAGATGCATTTTCAGTGTGTTAGCAATGGGCGTTGGCAGTAACTGTTCTTGTATCGACGTGTGTGTGTGTGTGTGTGTGTGTGTGTGTGTGTGTGTGTGTGTGTGTGTGTGTGTGTGTGTGTGTGTGTGTGTGTGAGTGAGTGCGAGCTTATGATGTGTCACTTTAGTTTTTGTAATATTTATTGTAGCCTTTACTTTCTTGTACTTTTTGTCTGTGCTTTTTGCTCGTAGTTGTAAAGCGCTTAGAACATCATTCATTTGGAGGAAGCGCTATATAAATGTACATTATTATTATTATTATTATTATTATTATTATTATTATTATTATTATTATTATTATATGATTATTATTATTGATTTTGGTTTAATAAATCGACAGTTACTTGGTAGGTGATGACGCTCAGTGATACTGTGCTACGGCCGCGACAAAGCCAATACTCAGTTCATGACTGCTGAGTGGGCTCAGTCGTTGAATCGTTGAACATTGTTGCCGCAGCACTTATGTGGCATTGTTCAAATTCGTGTACTATAATTTTGTGTGTTTCAAAATTTTATTTCGAGTCTGTTTTTGGACTGATTCAGCATATAGTACACATATCAAGTAATACATATAATGTACATACATATAATACACATACAACACACACACACACACATACACACACACACACACACACACACACACACACACACACACACACACACACACACACACACACGCTCCGCACATAAGCTACAAATGTCAGTCGGCGACCACATATTTCAAATGGCTTTATTCAGTCAATAACTATACAATAGTTTAGACTGGTACACGTGTAATATAACGTAAGAGTGAAAAATGACCAGACTACAACTGTCTTTTGCTTTATTAGGTAAAATTATATACAACTTAAAGTTATTTAAAAATATCTTTTGACATCACTTTTAACTGTACAAAAATAGTCTCTCAGCACACTAGAACACTGAAGTCACTGAGCTAACTACAGGTCACGTTGCAATGTGCACAATACAATCAATGAACAAAATATAACAAATAAACGATACACAGATCAATAATTATAGTTAAAATGGTTGGTCTAGAAATACATGTTAAAAATGGGGGTAGGGGTGTACTCTGATGTTGGTTCAGTGCATGTTGAAATTTTCCAATAAAAGCAAAAAGTTGAAAAGAAGGCATTCCAAACCGACAGAACGATGACGGCACTCGTCCGGCACACCGTGCATGCAGACACACACACACAGATACACACACATGCTCGCAAACACACAGATTTACACGCACACACACTGCACCGCACACACGCACACACACACACACACACACAAACACACACACACACACACTCGCACGACCACATTCTGATCGCTCTATTCAGATAGTTGTGTGGGTTCCTACAACCAGAACAATCACTGAAGCTCACTGAGTTTAAAAAAAAAAAAATTCATTATTTGCCATCAGCTTTCTGACAGTACGACCCTCTTGAGGGAAATGACAACTGACGGTCACAACTTGGATGTACTCAGTCCTGAGCACACAGCCAGTTGTTCACTCGGCATTATGGTACACCACTTTTAAGATATGTTGGCCGGCACGGGCAGACGCCAGCCGCGTTTAGCCCCGTGCGCGCGGCCGCTGGCCAACAGTGGCCGACGTCGGCCAGATGAGGTGTACTGAGTGTAAGTACACAGTTCAGAACAGCACACATGGCCTTAGTAGCATCCCAATGTGCAAAAGGACATCGGGCCGACGAGGGCCCGATGGCTTTTTGCGCACTGGGATCAAGCAAACACACCGCTCAACCGCCTTGCGATAATCATCTTCACTGGCTTTGTGTGTAAGCAAAACAAAAACATCAGCATCATCAACAGAACCAAAACTAACAAAACAATTTAATTTTTAAAAAAACCGCGAACTGCGGAAGAGACCAATAGCAGTTCAACGGTAGTGCCGGATCAACTTGGCACTTGTCTCATTTGGCGCCAAGGCTAATCAGGCCCTGACTCATTTTGACCTCACATTGTCGATCCATCCTCTCGAATTATACGTAACATTTAGCGCATTGTCGTAAAACTGTGCAATTTTACGTTGAAAGGAAAAAAACAATATGAATAACTCAACTTGAATTAGCCTGACACAAGGTATCATGGAGAAAATATATTAAAATCGCATATTAAAAATTATAGTTATTATATTTTCTGTCTTTCTAAGTTTGGAGCAAGTTTTGTATTTATCAAACAATTGCAAAAATGTAGTTTTCTATTGACACTTACAGCATATAAGAACTTGGACATCCCAAAATAAAATGAAATGAATAAAATACAACAAAATGTAAAAACAACATAAAATAAAATCGAATTAAAAACTATAGAATTTTTGTTGTTGTTAAAACAATACACGCATTTAAAGCATTCTTCTGCTTTTACTGTGTATGTTAACCCATTCAGCCCTGACGACCTACAGCAGGAGAGTGTGTCGACCATAATAATACAAGGGTAGTGCCAGATTAGCTTGACGCTTGTCGGCGCCAAGCTAATCTGGCACTGCACTTAATTGAATTATCATGGTCGATCCATCTCCTGGAACTGGTGCATAGCCATTAGATGACGCCTCCCAAATTTGGGAAATACGGCCGTCGGGCTGAATGTTAAAACATATTAAGTGTATCATGCTTTGTTCACTGACATCAATTTACTGTGCCAGACGATGATCATTTCAGTGTCCTCATGTAATACGCGCACAAACACAATAAAACGATTACTCAAAGATATATTCATCGACCAGCAAATCATACAATAATGTGACAATATTGGAAGAACACCAGCACTGACTTAAAACAGTGTTTTTGACTTTGCACCATATTCACATGATTTGCCCATTGAATAAAAAAAACAAAAAAAAAACAACAATACAAAAAAAATCTTATATCTTTACACGTGTGATATATAAAATTGATATGAGTATAATAAATAACTCGATACAACGAGTAAATGGTGGCGATGGCTTCGGGTCTTGATGTTGGCAGTTATCAGGACACTGGTTGTCTCCCTCGATTCCCGCTGACAACACGCGGTAGAGAATCGAGGGAGACAACCAGGCTGTGTTGTCAGTCTTGTTTGGACTAAATTCAAGACTCAGTACAAAATCCCACGTTTCGCTATCGCTGATCCGCGGAGTAACTATACGCCAAACATCTTGCTGTCAGTACCAGGAAAGGTCTTCAACAGGATCATCCTGGAGAGAATGAAGAGCTCCGTTGACCCCCAGCTGAGAGACCAGCAAGCAGGATTCAGGAAGAACCGATCATGTACAGACCAGATCGCCACTCTCCGCATCATCGTGGAACAGTCTCTGGAGTGGAACTCCCCGCTGTACGTCAACTTTGTGGATTATGAGAAAGCATTTGACAGTGTGGACCGAGAGACTCTGTGGAAACTCCTACGACACTACGGTGTACCCACAAAGCTCGTCCGCCTGATCAAGAGCAGCTACGATGGCATGACATGTCGCGTGATCCACGAAGGGCAGTTCACCAGGGAGCTCCAGGTCAGAACTGGTGTCAGGCAGGGGTGTCTGCTGTCTCCGTTCCTCTTCCTACTGGCCATAGACTGGGTCATGAAGATGACCACAGAGCACAGACGAAGTGGAATACAGTGGACACTGTGGACACAGCTTGACGACCTCGATTTTGCAGACGACTTGGCATTACTGTCCCACACTCATCAACAAATGCAGGACAAGACCACGAGGCTTGCTGACATCTCGTCCCAAGTGGGCCTCACCATTCACAAACAGAAAACAAAGACAATGAGGCTGAACGCAACCAGGGAAGAACCAGTCTTGCTTGCTGGCACCCCGTTGGAGGATGTGGAGTCCTTCACCTATCTCGGGAGCATCATAGACAAAAAAGGCGGCACTGATGCAGATGTCAGAGCACGAATCGGTAAAGCCAGAGCAGCCTTTCTCCAGTTGAAAAAAGTGTGGAGCTCCAGAGAACTGTCACAACACACCAAAGTCCGGATTTTCAACTCCAATGTAAAAGCAGTTCTCTTATATGGAGCAGAGACTTGGAGGACAAAAACCACAGTCAACAGAGTACAGACCTTCATGAACAGTTGCCTTAGAAGAATTTTGAAAATCCACTGGCCAGAGAAGATCAGCAACGTCAGACTCTGGGAGAGAACAGAGCAGATAACAGCAGAGAATGAAATTGGGCGAAGAAGATGGGGATGGATCGGTCACAGTCTGAGAAAGCCAGCTTCCAGTATCACTAGGCAGGCATTGTCATGGAACCCCCAGGGAAAGAGGAAAAGAGGTAGGCCGAGAAACTCCTGGCGTCGAGACCTCCAAGCAGACATCAAGAGACTGGGAACCACCTGGAGTAGAATCGAAGGAGAAGCACAGGACAGGAGTTGCTGGAGGTCTCTCGTCGACGGCCTATACCCGGGTAGGGGTGACAGGCGCAAGTAAGTAAGTAAACATCAGCTGCACTCAGATGGTCCTGCTGTTCGACGGCAACTGAACTGTTGATCTTAGTGCTTAGCTCATTCAGCCCCGACACACCGCAGCAAGGCATGGCTCGAGCATGACAGTTCAAGGGTGGTGCCAGAATAGCTTGGCGCCCATAGGCGCCAAGCTATTCTGGCACCACCCTTGAACTATCATGCTCGATCTGTCTCTAGACTGAATTGTAATACAGCCATTCAGAAGGCAACTTGCAAAGTTGGGGATTTCGGTCCCGGCTGGGATAGAATGTGTTAGGGTTGAACGAGAGCCATACTGCCTTGAGAAAGCAATTAAACGACGGTAAGTGAAGTTTTGTAAAAAACGAGAGTTCGATTGCAACACAATAACAATCTTGCACAAATACAGACTTGCTGTCTTAAGACTAAGACAGTAAATTCCGCTTTTGTTAAAATCGAGATTTGCATCTTGATACAATGACCCCCACCCGGGTCTGCCCTGGGGGACTTGGGTGGGGTTAGGTATTTTTTAGTTCCCAGGGTCACCCTGGTCAGCCCCACAGGGTGGGTTTTTCTCTCTATTCTGGGGCATGTGTTTCTGTCTACCCGAGGTCCATTCACCTGTGCCTTTTAAAACTCTCCCTACTGTCTGCACTGCCTGTAGCTCTTGATATTGGATGTGTGTTGCTAAATGGTCTTAGCTTTATTTAGGCCCCATGTGTTAGGTTTATTTAATGTATTTGACCGGCTGGCGACATACATTCAATGTTCTGTTTATTTATTTTTTTTCACAAGCAGTGCAGGCACGTCCTGAGAAAGCCTTGTTGCTGTCGGGACGTTAAGCAATGTACAATCTTGATACAATGAAAATCTTGCTTCCCCCCCCCCCCCCCTCCCCCCCAAAAAAAAAAAAAAAAAAAAAATTAAAAAATAAATAAAATAATAAAAAATAAAATGGACACTGCTTTTTAGCCTTCACAGGGCAACATAGCCATGAAACCCCGTGAGAAAAAAACAAGAGCATCCATCTACACATATATACATGTAATAGACTTAAAACTGAATAACGTGTCCCCTGACAGGGTGTGTAAAATAAACACAAACAAAATATACACAGAGAAAGTCAAAAACAATTCTCAGACCAGCAAAACGTATATGAAGTCAAAAGGAAAACGGTTTTGTATTTGTACAATATCTGTCAAGCATCGACCATCTAGTCTCCGCCGGTAAACAGCGTTAAAAACATATCCTGTCAGTTTAACTCATTCAGCCCTGACGCACTGCAGCAGGAGATGGGTCGACCATGATAATTCAAGGGTAGTGCCAGATTAGCTTGGCGCCTGTTAGCGCCAAGCTAATCTGGCACTACCCGGGCCTTGAATTATCATGGTCGATCCATCTCCTGCAACAGGTGCACAGTCGGGAAAATTTGGGAAATACGTGCGCCGGGCTGATTGAGTTAACGGCACAAATATCGCGAGCTACATTGCATCGTTTGATTCATCATTGTTCATTTGGTCACAATATCTTGTGGCAAGAGGTATCTCTGTCTATACACCCGCGTGCACGTTACAGTCGCACAAAAATCACGGCTTTACGGTATTCGCCCTCTCCAATCACATCCCGGTCTGTGATTTTGGACCTGACGGCCATGAGGCCATAGGCCGTAAGGTCAAAAATCAAAGACCAGCACACAGTAAGCCGAATGTCAGGTTACCTTCGAAATGTATGCGACTATCGGCTTCCGAGTCAGCATCTGCCCTTGTTTTCATTGGCACTGCCAAGGCATCGAAACGTGAACTTGGCCAATAAAGTGCGACTTGGAATATAGTGGTTTCTTTGCATAGCAAGGCTTGTCCGACTGATACGAGGCCGTAATGGTCAACTCTGGCAGCAATATCCGACAAATATGAGCCGTGCGCGGAAGCCCGGGACCTTACACCACATGGAAACGTAAGCGGGTCAGGTCATGACAGTTTTGTCGGTCGGTCGCAATGAAAGGCTTCCATCCACATCTTACACACGACGAGCAGCTAGAGGTATCAATGGACTCGCACGAGCAAGAGGTATAGATTCTCATGACCTTTGCAAATGCAGGGGCTCATGGGAATCTATGCCTCTTACAGATGGAAGAGTTTGCCGATCCACATCGTCCATTATCCACACCTTCATCAGCATGTCGCAGAATTCACGATAGCGCAACCGCAGCTCTGATGCTCCTCTGTTCAGTAGTCATCGTCTCGGTCTGAAAAAAAGCAAGATGGTCAATCACGTCGCAATTAACTCATTCAACTCCAACACGCCACGGCAAGACATGGATCGAGCGTGATAGTTCAAGGGTTGTGCCAGAATAGCTTGGCGTGTATAGGCGCCACGCTATTCTGGCACAACCCTTGAACTATCACGCTCGATCTGTTTCCAGAAGTGTAATACAGTCTTCAGGGGGCAACTTAAAAATAAAATGTGTTAATACTGAGACAAAATACGATAGAAGAACGAATGCGACTACGAAAACAGATCAACTGATGAGGAAAATTATAATGTCTTTTCATACAAATCTGTGGTATAAATAACATATAAATGAATAAGATATAAAGTCAAAGGTGTATATATCTCATCTTCCCTAAATCGAAGTGGTAAAATCTGAAACGTGATCTGCACTTTTTAAATGTCATGGTTGCACTACAAATTACTCATGTGATGCAGACATAGCGAACCGAGGGAGACAACTAGTAGTGGGGCAAAGACCTAGGGCCCAGAACCCACATTAACTCATTCAGCCCGACGCACGTATTTCCCACATTTTGGAGGCGTCATCTAACGACTATGCACCTGTAGCAGGAGATGGATCGACCATGATAATTCAAGGGTAGTGCCAGATTAGCTTGGCGCCGACAGGCGCCAAGCTAATCTGGCACTACTCTTGAATTATCATGGTCGACCCGGCCATCTCCTGCTGTAGTGCGTCAGGGCTGAATGGGTTAAACGGGCACTTTCAGGCTTGTTCAGAAATACAATACGTCACTGGGGCCGTGTTGGTTCGGTGCAATGCTATCATGTGTCTTTTCAAACGACTTCTAAACGGATAGAGACCAAAGCACACTTTCAAAGTAAACAGCAGCTTAGGCTTGTGCAAATGTAAGCTTTAGCCGAAGACCTTATAAGTATATATTGAATTTACATAAACCGTCTTTGCTTCAGCGAAGCAGGCGTAAAGTGATGCCGGCGACGGCAGGAATAGTATCCGTTTGAAAAGAATGGCTTAAAAGGAGCAGTCAGATTATGTGCACTGGCTATTGCCTATCTTGAAACATTCTAAATACACTAGATTATAATTTATAAAGATTTTGTGAAGACGTCAGTAAGACCTTCCAGGCTTTTCGTTAAGTAAATACATTTTTAACTTCCATTGTCACCGGACTGTTGCCTGTAACAGATCAAGGGTAGTGCCCGTCAGATTAGTTTCGCGGGTCCATCGCCAAGCTAAAATCCGGCACTACCTTTGAGCTCTCTCGTGAGCTTACAGTCGATTCAATTCCAGATATTTACACTGGTTGATAGAAATGGACGAATGCGTAAAATATTTACCTCCTAAAAGTGAAATTATTAAGTGAAAGCTTTGCTAGCGCGCAGTATATTGGAAAATATAATTTGACGCATATGACCCATTATGCAAAGGTATTTAGAGAAAACCTGTATTTGTTTTTATGTTTTCCTGAATATTTGTTCAAATCCGGGTTTGAGAATTGGGACGGCAAGTGCATTGACGCTACGTCTACTGTATCATTTTTGTTTTGTTTTGGAAAAAAAATACAATTCGGAGATAATTATTCTTGTTCTACTTCCTTACTCTCGCAGAATGGCATCTTGTATTATGGTTTCTACAATCTCTTTTCTAATCTTCCTAAACTTTCCGAGCCGGTATAAGAAAGCAGCTGACAAGATTAATGTCTCTTGTTAGTCCTATGTTGTTTAATACTGTTTGGTCGAATGTACGCATGTTTCTTCACGCGAATGTCGGTCGGTGTGCAGTGGTTGTAGAGAGGAAATTCGCGATCGCTTGCAGCGAAGGGGTTAAAACAATTGAACAGTGATTGATGTCTATCTCAGATCGAGCAAGGCTGCTCTTGCCTCAAAACAAACACCGCGACGAACCGTGTCCAAAGGTGCCTGCCACTCAACATCGCACTCCTCAGTCCTGCGTATCTCCCTCTTTGTCTGGCCCGCCCTGTTAGTTGACCCCATTGTGAAGGCAGCCCACACCACTGTTTACAGTACCAGCGGTTGCACGCGCATTCATTCATTCAGTCCTCTCTGCGCCGTCTGGTGCTTGAGGCGACGGCAAGGGAGCGCCACTTTTGTCTGTCAGCTGCTATTTTGGGTGCTGTTTGCAGAGTAAGGCCTCTGTTCTTGAGCTCTCGCTCCACGGTTCGGCGCCACGTCTCCTTTGGTCGCCCACGGTTTCTCTTCCCCTGTGGTGTCCATCTCAGTGCCACCCTTGGTAATGAGTCGGGTGACATTCTGCAAACGTGGCCTAGCCATCTCCATCTCCGTGTGGCGATGGTTTCAGCGATGCTGTCTGCGCCTGCTCTCTTCCGTAGTTCCTCGTTTGTAATCATGTTTGGCCAGAAGACCTTCATGATCCGTCGCAGGCACTTGTTCTGGAAGACATCCAGCTTGCGTTCCGTAGCGGTAGTGGATTTCCAGCATTCTGACCCATATAGAAGGACACTCAGCACGTTGCTCTTAAAAATACGGAGCTTGGGGTTGCACGCGCAAGGGGAGTTAAAATAAACGATGACACCTTAGCAGTCACGGCCGGGGCTGGAGTATAAAATACGCAGGGTTTGCACGATGTGTATCCGTGTACATACTACTTGTTCTAGCAGTATTTATTTTTCTTGTCACGGTAAAACGAGACATTTTACAGTGAATAGAAGAACTAAATACTGTGCATTGTTAAAACGCATTTTCTACCATATCCTTGGCATTTGATTACCCAGATCTTTGTCTTATCAGGTCCGCCCTGCTAGCTATAACAACATAATAGTTTTCAGTCGGGCCCTTTCAGTCGGAGCTCAAAAGAATCTATGTCTCTTGCTGGAAAGGACTGGTTCCATTTGATTATAGAGCTATCTGTTCCTCATACTTGGGAGTAATCTGAGTTCTACTTTGTGACAGTAGGTGTCTGGCAAAACCACATATCGGGCTAATCCGCTGTAAACATGGTAAGCTATCATAAAGCTGCCACCTGTGTAATTATGGTCTTAATTGTTGAAATATGAACTATTATAACTCTCCAAACGTTAAAAGATGATACACCTCCCTTCAGAATCTAAGGCGGCCAAGAGTCCTGTCCCGCCCTGATCGGCTCCGCGCGTCATTCGGATTGTATGCCCGATTGCTCGATTAGTTCGTTCGGGGGGTTAACGTCTAGGACACAGGAGTGATAACGGATGCCCAAAAGGGCGGATTATGGGGGCCAGGGACAGCTATTTCCTATGGAGTACGACCCGAACACTGATCAATTCAGGAGCACTGCCGCGCCGCTGTGCCACTTTTATTGACCGTGACCTTGCAAAGGACATGTTACTGAATAAGCCTGTGTTTTTTTCCCCCTGGATTTTGTATACCTATTGATGTTCGGAGCCCTTTTTACCGGCTTCCAAACCTGACAGCTCAGTTGTTTGGACTATTTAGTATGAAGCAAAGATTACAGGTTCCAGGTGACAGCTGTACACATGGTATTAATGGCTTTGGCACCGCAGCTGACAAGAATGCCGACAACTGATATCCACGTAATTGAACATAACCACAGAGAAGTTGCACGATCATGGCCATACGCTGTAAGAAACGTTAGCTTCGGCATAATTTCTAATTGCTAGTGACGCCATGGCTTTGCTGCAGAAAAACACTGCCGAGAAGAACCGAATACCACCGAACTGCAAGAGGTATAGATCCTCATGTGCGCCCGCAGTTCCAAGGGCTCATAAAGATCTATGTCTCTTGTGGATACCATTTTGTATCTATGTTCCTTGGACGTCTGGGGCCCTTTGGCGCTGAACGGAACGATTTCATAAAACAGTCTGCGAACAGTTGACAGAGAGGGCTTAGCCGCACACATCATGTTGTAGTCTTCAAAAATGTAAGCCCGTTCTTAAAATAGCACATAAAGTCAAAGAAAATTGATAGTTGCTAAACTAAGATTCGGCATCGACACCAATATTCCTGTTTAATTACGCCTGAATAGAAAGACGGTTTTGATTTAATTTTTTTTTTTAATCACTACATTATTGACTGATTGATTGATTGATTGATCGATTGTTGCATACATCAGCGAAAAGTAAGAAAATGGCACATGGAAAAAAGTAACTTGTGGCATTTTCCCACGACTACTACACGGAAAGGTGGCACAAAGAAACACAGTACACACTTATACACCTTGTACAGTTTACATTTGAATATTTAGCCACATTCCACACCGGTGGGCGTTGCAGTACAGGTGTTACCTGAGAGAACAGGTGACTGTGGCTGGCTGTGCATGTCGCCGCCTTCCTCATCTGACAGATACTTGTCCAGAAACTCAAAGGCTGCCGTCGTGATGTGTTTTCCTGCAGACAAACATGATACAGATACATTGTGAAACTGTTAAATACACGATGGGTGGCATAATGTTATGTTGTGGAGTTGTAGTCGTAGTATGATAAACACACCAGACGCACACACGTAAGGTTCTTTTAAATAAACCTCTTTCAGCTGCAACCCGTCACACGTGGCTTAAGGATGTAGACAATACTGGAGAAACAGTTCCAACAATATTTTAATTCAGCGATGCGATCTCCACACAATGCAATTCCAAATGCATCAACAATGATACAATGTCTCTTCTGCAATGTCCACACTCTGACACAAAGTTTCTCATACACAGCATCTCACACAATGTACACCCTACACGGGCCACGTACCTACGCTAACTGTGTCTCTACAACTGACAAATGCAAGACAATGTACACATGAGCTTCCCAGCACGACTCTTTTATAGTAACATACTTTCCAGAAAAATCGTGGAAATTCGTATAACACAACCAATCAGAACAAAATACGCAACTAAAACTCCTAAACATCAATGAATAAACATTTCACTGGAATAATCGGTAAAAATCTGGCTGCTATTTACCAGCCCCTATGTTGGAAAATCCAGGCGCGCTATGATGTCACACAAAAGTAGGCCAGACAGGTCATGACCTTGCCCACTTTATTTGGAAAACACGCGATTAGTGCACTAGTACTGAACGCTAAGCTACACGCGCGCAGTAAACAAATGAATACTCGAGCAGTATCTAGACTCTTCGGGACTCAACTCCGTGCGGCAACAGATAATCAATACCGCTCTATTCCTAAACGAAAGTGAAATTCACTGAAAAGGTACGTGATTCGTAATTACGATAGCTCAAATAAATATCGGATCGTTTCCTACGATTTAAGCATGACAGCTCCCACAGAACAACACAACCACAATCGTAACACTTAATAACATTTGACATTTAAGATAAGTAGGTAAGGCGACATCTGTGATACTACGCAGTCGACCTCACGTGTGACTGAGGGTATGCGTATAAAATTAACTCTATCACAGCCAAGAAGAAATGCATATCACCCAACTGCAAGAAGTATAGATCCTCATGAGCCCCCGCAGTCGCGGGGGCTCATGAGGATCTATGCCTCTTGCCAAAACCTCTTTGTATCTACGTTCCGTTGACCGCTGGGGATCTTTGACGTTCAATTTACAGTGATTTCAAAAGCACAATATACGTCCACTACTAGCAGAGAAGGGTTACAATTTATGCACATACAATTATTGTGCATTCAGTGCACATAATTGTTTACAACGGGCGGGGTGGGTGATGAGACGAACGCTATGCACATTCCAGGGCCTTGCTTGCATTTCCCTTCATCGTTGTATTTATTTTCTTTTAAAAAAGAAAGAAAGATAATTACATTCTATAATTACACACACACACACACACACACACACACACACACACACACACACACAACACCCACACCTACACACACACACACACACACACACACACACACACACACACACACACACACACACACACACGCACACACACACACACACACACACACACACACACACACACACACACATACAAAGCGTGACATTATCAACTGTCTCTGTCTCTCTCAGTCTCTCACATTGTATTATTGTTTTGTTGTTCCTTCATTTAAAAGCTGTCTTTTACTATGCCAAAAAGTAGCAAGAATATCGATGTATTAAATATTGGCCATCTTAATGTATGTCACCTTTGTCACAAAATACCAGATATAAATGTTCTCCTCAACCAGTCTTCACCATTTCACATGTTTGGATTTACAGGACCTCGCCTAACGACAAATATTAGTGACCGTGCCATATCCGTACTAAACTATTCCATTCTTAGACGAGATGAGTCTGTCCCCGGTCATACTGGTCTAGCAGTGTACACACACAATTCTATCAAAATGTTTGTAACGAGGCGATGTGATTTTGAACTCCCTAACATTGAGTGCATGTAGTTAGAAATAAAGTCGACCAAATCATCCCCTATTTTGATAGGTTTTGTGTACAGAAACCCAGTCGCCACAGCTTCGTGGCAGGACGACTTTGTAGTAATGATGGATACAGTTTTACGGAGCAAAGCTGATATACATATTTGGGTGACTTTAACGTTGACTTACAAAAGCAAGGCCATTCCTCGTGGAGATTTTGAAACAGCTTGTCTAGTCACCAACACGAGTGACTTCGTCATCTTCTACATTGATAGACCATATATACACCACAAATGCCAATTTTGTACAAAATGTTCATGTACCTAGTATTTCCATTAGTGATCACTTTCCAGTTTGCTTTTCATTGCCTGCTGGATTACCGAAACAACCAGCTAAAGGACACACTACTATCATTTATTGCTCCTTTACATGACCTGTCTCAAGTGTCATTTGGTGACGTTTATAATTTCAATGACTCTAATGAGGCCCTGACCCGCTGGCAGGAGCAGTTTCTTGCTGTTCTGGATAGACACGCCCCTCAGCGTACCAAACGTGTCAAACACCATATTATGCCAGAATGGCTCTCAGATGAAATTAAACAAGCGATGGCAGTTAGAGACATGTTAAAAAAAAGCTAAGAAATTTAATGAGTACAAAAAGCAGAGAAACCATGTCAAATCTTTAGTTCGAAAAGCCCAAAGACAAAATGCTGAACGTGTCATTGCCGGCGGAAAGGACATCCGCTCAGTTTGGCAAGTGATAAACAATTTCACCAAAGGTCACAGTAAACGGTCGCATAATATTCCACTCGATCTCACTGCGGATGCATTTAACACTTATTTCCTAACTGTTGCTAAAAACTCTGGCACAGACCAATACCAATGACCCTGACAACTACACATGCTCGGATCAACTGCGTCACTATAGTCAGCAGAGAGCGGATCACACATTTTCTGTGCCTCTTATGAGTAGATGTTGGTAAATCTATTTCTAGTTTAAAAACAAAAAATCATCTTGCTGTCCAGACAGCATCAGTACTCAGTTTTTAGAATTATCTCTGCCATTCATTGTTGAGTCACTGACATTCATCTACAATCTAGCCATTAGGCATAATGTATTTCCTAACGAATTAAAAAGAGCTAAGGTAATTCCTCTTCCCAAAAGCAAAGACTTAATCAATTCAAATGAGTACAGACCTATAACCATTTTATCATCAATTTCGAAACCACTTGAAAGACATATACATACTCATCTCCTAAATTTCTTTGAACAAAATCATCTGATTAGTGTTGCACAATCCGGTTTTCGACCGTTACATTCCTGCCAGACTACTCTAAATCACATGATTGATAAATGGCTCTCTGCCATTAATGGCAATAAAGTAACAGGTGCAATCTTTCTAGACCTTAAAAAGGCGCTCGATCTTGTCAATCATTCCATCCTCCTGAAAAAACTACGACTTTATCACATTAACTCGAATACCGTTTCCCTCTTGTCTTCATATCTCAAAAACAGAACACAGAAAGTACACCTAAATGGCAAATTTTCATCAAATGGTGTAGTGACTTGTGGTGTTACACAAGGACCTATGCTAGGGCCTTTATTGTTTCTATTGTTTATTAATGATCTGCCGCTGTGCATATCTCACCCAGAGGCTAACTGTGGTCTGTTCGCTGACGACGCAACCGTCCACACATCTAACAAGTAGCTAGCAAACATCAATGAGGTACTCAAAGCAGAGCCTGGACAAAGTAGCTGACTGGTGCAGTAATAATCACATGATAATTAGCATTCCAAAGATAAAGAGCATGTTAGTTTCAACACGCCAGAAACACCAGCGCGGCCTACCAACTTTAACACTTTCCTTAGATGGCCAACCTACAGAACAATTAACTAAGCATCGCTTGCTGGACGTAACAGTAGACGACCAGTTAAACTGGAGACCTCGTGTTGATAACGTATGCAAACTGTTGTAAAAAAAAAACTTGTTCCTTTTGTCTAAGCTCAGCCGTATAGTTAATCCTGACGTTTGCAAACTTTTCTTCCACGCGCATATCAAAACACACTGTAATTACAGTTCCACTGTCTGGGACGGTTGCAGCGAAGTTTATATGAAAAAGGTAAATTCTCTGTATCGTCGAGGTGTTAAACTCATACCTCCTGGACCCGCCCCCACAGACAAAAAAAGGAAATCTCTTAAATTGCTGGCATTAAACAAACGATTCGAATTTAATCGGTGTGTATTAATGTACACGATTCTACACGAGAGAACCCCACTCCATTTACGAACTCTGTTTTCAGATAATTATAGACAAAACACGAGAAACAGGTCGCTCCACCTACCAAGAACAAGATTAGATATATATCAGGTGCAAAAGCATGGAATAATTTACTCCAGCATCTTAAGTCTATTTCTAAATTTAGTATATTTAAGGATCGCCTTCATCGCTTTTTACTTCTAAATTAATACCACGATTCAATTCTTCTCTATTGATGCTGTACTCTCAGAGACATGTTACAAGATGACCTTCAACTTATGTTGCTGTTATTATGTTGGGTATTTTTGTTGTTGTTGTTGTTGTTGCCTTTTATGCTTTTCGTACATTTGAATGTTCTTGACATTATGTTTGTTTGTTTTTTGAACATTGTATTGTGTTGCTCGTTGATTATTTATGTGTGTAGAGTAGCAGGACAGTTTGTAAGAGAGGAATTCGCATGCCTATAAATCATCAATCATCTGTCTGTCTGTCTCTGACTCTGTCTGTCTCTGTCTCTGTCTCTGTCTCTGTCTCTCTCTCTCTCTCTCTCTCTCTCTCTCTCTCTCTCTCTCTCTCTCTCTCTCTCTCTCTCTCTCTCTCTCTCTCTCTCTCTCTCTCCCCCCCCCCCCTCGTAGGAAGGACATAATTGATAAGGTCTGTGATCCTTGTAAAATAAAGTTCATGTCATTTATAGTTTATGTCAGTTTCTCTCTCTCCCTCTCTCTGTGGTTTCCTTTCTGGGGTTTTACTGTACGTGATACATGATTTGTGTGGCCCACACAAAGCATCCAGAAGATGGACATGGCACAGCCCGAACGGAGAGCACCATAACCAAATTGACTACATCATGGTGATGAGACGCTTCCAAACCAGTGTGAACATTGCCAAGACAAGAAGTTTTCCAGGAGCAGACATTGGAAGCGACCATGACTTAGTGATGATGACCTTCACTAAAGAAGGTCAACAAGCAGGGTCCCTCCAGAATCAAGTTTGACCTCGAGAAGCTGAAAGACCCAGACGTAGCAGAAGCCTTCCAGGCAAAGATAGGAGGAAATTTCGCGCCACTGCTACTTCTAGGTGCAGAAGACGCGGATGTGGACACACTGATCGACACATTTAACACTGCTGTAACCCAAATAGCCAGTGAGATCCTTGGCAAACACCGACAAGCAAAGAAACCTTGGGTTACAGCCGACATCTTTGTTCTATGTGACAAGCGTCGAGAATTAAAGAAAAAGAAATTAGAGGTAGAAGGAGCTAAACAATACAAGGAAATTAATCAGGATATCAAGACAAGCATAAAAAAGGCAAAGAATAAGTGGATTGAAGATCAGCGTAAACACGTAGAAGAAAAAATCTGAACACAAATAATAGCAAAAAAACATACCAAATGGAGAAAGACCTGACCAGTGTAAAACAAGGACGCTCCTCGATCATTCAAGATAGTGAAGGGAACTGTCTTACGGAAGACCAAGACATACTGAAGAGATGGACAGAGTACTGCTCAGATTTGTACAACCACCGAGCTACAGGGGACCCAGGCATACTTGTCAACGCACCCGTGACCAACAATGGCAACTATCCCATCCTCCGAGAAGAAGTAGAGGCTGCAGTGAAGTCGCTGAAAAAAGGGAAGGCAGCAGGAGCAGACAACATCCCTGCAGAGCTAGTCCAAGAAGGGGGAGAAGACACGATAAGCGCCTTACTAACAATCTGCAATAAGATCTGACAGTCAGGGGATTGACCCACACCATGTACCCAATCACTTATAATAACTCTCTCCAAAAAAAGGCAATTTACATCAATGCCAGAATTATCGCACGATCAGTCTTATATGCCACCCAAGCAAAGTCATGTTAAAGATCCTACTGAACAGGCTGAAGCCACAGGCAGAGGAAATCATACCTGAGGAACAGGCAGGCTTCAGACGAGGGCGCAGCACAACTGAGCAGATCTTCAACCTGAGAGTTCTATGTGAGAGGTACCTCCAGCACCAGCAAGACCTCTATTATGTCTTTGTAAATTTTAAGAAAGCGTTTGACAGGGTGTGGCATGCAGCCCTTTGGTCTACCATGAAGCTATACAACATCAATGCCAACCTGATCAAAGTCATAACAAACCTTTACAACAAGGCCACTAGCGCAGTCTGCTTCAACGGCAAAATAGGAAACTGGTTTAGGACTACAGTCGGAGTCAGACAAGGCTGCTTGCTCTCACCTACTCTTTTCAACATCTTCCTGGAAAGAATCATGACAGACGCTCTGAAAGATCATGAAGGAACTGTCAGTATTGGAGGCAGAACAATCACGAACTTGCGCTTTGCGGATGACATTGATAGCCTTGCAGGAACAGAGAAGGAGCTAGCTCAGCTGGTGGAAAAGCTGGACAGTACAGCCATTGCGTATGGTATGAAAATCAGTGCAGAGAAGACCAAACTGATGACAAATAACACCAGTGGCATTGGCACTGATGCCATGATTGGAAGCTAAAAACTGGAAACAGTTAATAAATTCAAATACTTAGGAGCCATTGTGACAGATGAGGGATCAAAACCAGAAATACTGTCCAGGATTGCGCAGACAACAACAGCACTGACAAGATTGAAGACCATATGAAAGGACAGAAACATCACACTCTGCTCCAAGATCAGACTGATGCGCTCATTAGTCATCTCAGTCTTCTTGTATGCCTGCGAGTCATGGACCCTCACAGCAGACCTTGAAAGGAGGATACAGGCCACTGAAATGAGATGTTTTCGAAGGCTGCTTGGCATTTCATACAGAGATCACATCACGAACGAGGAAGTGGGAAGCAGATTCAGGCAAGCCATCGGGCCCTATGAAGACCTATTAGCCATTGTGAAAAAACGCAAACTGAAGTGGTATGGGCATGTCACGCGTTCAACAGGGCTTGCCAAAACAATCCTGCAGGGCACTGTGCAAGGAGGACGAAGGAGAGGAAGACAGAGGAAAAGATGTGAGGACAATATCTTAGAGTGGACAGGACTGAGGCTGGGCGATACGCTAAGAATGGCAGAGAACAGAGTGGACTGGACTGGTTGCCAAGTCATCAGTGGTGCCCCCACGGTCGGCAAGACTACGGGAGAGAGAGAGAGAGAGAGAGAGAGAGAGAGAGAGAGAGAGAGAGAGAGAGAGAGAGAGAGAGAGAGAGAGAGAGAGAGAGAGAGAGAGAGAGAGAGAGAGAGAGAGAGAGAGAGAGAGAGATAGATAGATAGATAGATAGATAGATAGATAGATAGATAGATAGATAGATAGATAGATAGATAGATAGATAGATACATGATTATACTGACGATCGAAAGAAATGCCATACTAAAGTGTCTCTGATGATTCCAGTGATGTCGCATTTCGTTTGCTCGTCAGTACGGTTCCACTTCAGCGGTTCATAAACAGCCCTTTTTTTTAATCCCCTTTTAAAATATTTAAAAAGTAACACTCGTGGAAAAGAAATATTAACTCATTCAGCCCGACGGTCGTATTTCTCACATTTTGGAGGCGTCATCTAATGACTATGCACAAGTCGCAGGAGATGGGTGGACCATGATAATTCCAGGGCAGTGCCAGATTAGCTTGGCGCCGACAGGCGCCAAGCTAATCTGGCACTACCCTTAAATTATCATGGGTCGACCCATCTCCTGCTGTAGTTCGTCGGGCCTGAATGGGTTAATGGAGTATACTTTGAAATTGAAACGAACTGCACCGGGTGAACTGTTGCGCCGTGCTTTATCACACAGTTTCATTTCCCCACGTCGAATATGACATGTGCTGTCAGCACAGAACGCAACAAACTACCACCGAGGATACTCTATACATGTTGGTTAATACCACAGGCTAGGACAGAGAAACACATTTTCACAGTGAGTATTTTTTGTCTTTGTAATTTTTTTATTTTTTTTTTATTTTTATTTTTGTCACTGTAAAAAGCCTGGTTTTACAGCGACTACAAAAAAAAAAAAAAAAAAAAAAAAACCAAACAACCAAACCTGTGACTGGTACGCATAGTCAAAACACGTTTCTCTACCTCTGCCTGTGGCTAATGCATGTCTAGAAGATCCAAGCATAACTGACTGCGGGTGTGTGATTTTGGAACTTACGGCTTCTAGTTTTTGACTTTTTATGTTATTCATTTATGTTATTTATACCACAGCTTTTTTATGAAAAGACATAATTTTCCTCATCATCTGTTTTCTTACTCGTATTCGTTTTTCTATCATATTTTGTCTCAGTATTAACCCATTCAGCCCTGACGCACTACAGCAGGAGATGTGTCGACCATGATAATTCAAGGATAGTGCCAGATTAGATTGGCGCTTGTCGGTGCCAAGCTAATCTGACACTGCCCTTGAATTATCATGGTCGATCCATCTCCTGCAACTGGTGCACAGTCATTAGATGACGCCTTCAAAAATTGGGAAATACGGGTGTCGGGCTGAATGAGCTAATTGCGACGTGATTGACCATCTTGCTTTTTTTTTTGTTTTTTTTGTTTTGTTTGGTAAGATCGAGACGATGACTACTGAACAGAGGAGTGTCAGAGCTGCGGTTGTGCTATCGTGAATTCTGTTACATGCTGATGAAGGTGTGGATATTGAATGTGGGTCGGCCCACATTTTCGTAAAATGCATAGATGAATGCGAATTTGTAATGTATGATTATATAACAAATCTATGCACGTCGTGTGTGCTTCTGTTCTAAAAATAACCGTTTTGAAATGGCAGAGTGTAGAAAGTCAAGCAGGCCACACGTCAGTGAAATGTCGCACAGTGTCGTCACTGGACAGATCTATGTGTTGATCAAAGTCAACCGTGAGTTGACATAAGCGATCACGATCGATAAATGTTGGGCTGGCCCTGTTTGCCCAATCACCGATCATTCATAAATCGTGTCCTACAATACAGACCTCTTACATCAATCGGTCAGGTGTATATGGTCTGATATACCCCTTTACTGCCAGTGAATACAGCGTGATATACCCCTTCGTTGCCATTATATACGTTCTGCATGTATACCCCTTCACTGGAGTGTATATGGCCGGTCTGTATAACCTCCTTCTCTGCCAGTGTCTACGATCTGATATACCCGTTCTCTGCCAGTGTATACGATCTCATATACACCCTTTCCCTGACTTTATACGATCTGATACACCTCTCCCTGCCAGTGACCACATTCTGTCGTTTGAAATGATCGCAAAGTCGACAGAAAAGAATACCAACAGCACAATGAACGCGAACAAAAAAAAAAAATAAATAAAAAAAAAAAATAGACACAGCAAGTGGCATAGAACCGCAGATCTCTTGCAAGTAAGAGGGTAAAATCTGGTTTATTCCGATTTTTAAATCGGCTATGTTAGCCCGATTAGTTTTACGCTTGCCTAGGTATACATAAACAATCCCGTTAGAAAAGATATTGCAGAATTGTTGAGGAGATGGGAATTATACAATCTGATCAGATAAGAGGATAGTGGAACTCTCCACGACGACCAGCCTAATCAAAATTCTGAGCCTGACGCAGGAAATCAATGTTTATTCAGCGGATGACGAATGAATTGTGCGACCTTTTCATAGGACAAGGGAAAATTAGGGCAATGTCATGCGCTGTGGTCGTGAAGCTACACATACTACATTTCAGAAACTAATTGAAAATAAACTGCCCGTTGCGAAAAACAAGCCTAGAACTTTAATGTCAGTGAACGCAGATTGTATTTCTGAAATCATTGTAAATTCAATTTCAATGATCCCTAGCCGTCAAAGGAAAATGAATACAAAGTGGTCTCTGCAAGAGGCGTAGATCTTATGAGCCCCCGCAATTGCTGGGGCGCATGATGATCTACTACCTCTTGCATTTGGGTTGTGTTTAAATTTTCTCGGGCGGCAATGAACAGATTAATGGCTGTACAAATACGGAGGCAGCATGTCTTCTCTTGTTCATACTCCACAAGTAAGATTATTCAGTATTACTGCTGTACAGCTTAGTTTGGGCGCCCTGACAAACTAGTTCAAGTTCATGCGTTTCCGCCCTTGGTGGTTTGCACACAACAGTAATAACAGGTGTGGCCAGCCGCGTGACAGTGAAAACAAGGCCACATGGACAAGTGAAAAATCCCAACACAAGACACATGGACAAGGGGGAAAAAAATCCCAACACAGGGAAGTTTGCTACAGATTACTCACGGTTACATACTCTGTACGACAATGCATGATTTTTCACACTTCAGTTGTATCCCTCGATGTTGGCTCACTCAAGGCGTCCCGCATCAATAGCTGCGGAAGTGTCGCATAGCGTTGCCGGAGGCAAAGTTATACGACACTTTCGCAGCTATTGATGCGGGGCTCTTTGAATGAATTATCGGCTTATTATTATATTAGTGTAATGACGAGAAGTGTTATATTAACCTTTTGACTGCGTCTGGCGACACCTTTTAGCGGAAAAGACGAGTAGCTACGCGTGTTTTTTCCGACGAGTGGTAACGACAGTATCAATGAAGGTATCATAATGGATAAAAGACTATAAAAAAGTCTTTTACATAAATCACTGACAACATTTGCACATGCTGGCTATTGTCTGAGTTTTTCATAGACTGGCAGTTTTTAATTTATGGGTCTTGTGAAGGTTGCATTTTATTTTGTTGTTTATAAGCACAGTTGGATCATCCGCCTCTAACCAATTACATGTTTAACCCGTCACTACTAACATCTAGAAACTCTCTCTCTCTCTCTCTCTCTCTCTCTCTCTCTCTCTCTCTCTCTCTCTCTCTCTCTCTCTCTCTCTCTCTCTCTCTCTCTCTCTCTCTCTCTCTCTCTCTCTCTCGCCACGCGCCAAAAAACAGCAGATAATGCCTCTATTACTTAACCTTTCACTTAAAGGTAGTCAGGTAGAACAGGTAAATGAACATCGAGTACTGGGGATTAAAATCGACAGTCAGCTAAAATGGCAAGCTCATACAGACGCCTTATGCAAAATAGTAGCCAAAAATCTCTTTATGTTATCAAAACTGAAATATTATACTGATTCAGATACCCGTAAACTATTTTATAACGCTCACATACGTTCTTATATCGATTACGCGTCATCGGTATGGGATGGGTGTAGTGAGGTCCATTTAAAGAGACTCAATTCCCTACACAGACGAGCGGCCAAAATAATCTGCCCTGATCAACACCTTAGCACTGAAGAAAAGCTCTCAAAAGCAGGTCTCCTGCCACTTCAAGATCATTTTAAATATAACAAAGCAATCTTTATGTTCAAAGTGTGGAAACGCAAAACACCTGAGTACATCTCCACTTTGTTCCGTAAGTCTGAGTCCAAGCTTGGAAACATCAGAAAGCTTTTCATAGTCCCAAAACCAAGGATCGATCTATATAAAACTAGCTTATCCTTCTCAGGGGCACTTATCTGGAATGCCCTTCCAGACCATGTAAAATCCGCCTCCTCGCTAGCCTGTTTTAAAAAGGGTCTCTTCAAATATTTTGTGGATCACTCGTAGGGATGACTCAACCACTTGTATTATATGTTTCTTTTTATGCTGGGTCCAATTTATTCCCAATTAAGTCTGTTATCCTTTTCAATTATCATTTGGACTACTTAGCTCTGTCTATGTGTGAAGGGGGGTGGGTGGGGTGGGGGGTGTCTGTGAGTCTATGAGTATGTCTGTCTATGTGAATAGTGTTGTCATCGCTTTGCAAGTATTATGTTTACTTATATGTATGTATATTTGTAGTTAGTCTTGTAGTTGTTAGCAACGGCAGGTTTGTAAAATGGCTGTGTCGATGACGATGTCAATGCCTAAACCGTTGTAAAATAAAGTTTCATTGATTCATTGATTCATTGATTCATTGATTCTCTCTCAAATCATCACGGATTCACTGTTGGAAAACCTCGTCTACCTAAAACGGATTTGAAGGTCACCTAGAGGCATTGATTCTCACGAGCCCCCTAAACTGTGGGTGCTAATGAAGATTGCATATGTGTGTGTTGTTTTAGCAGTAAATGTCTTAACCGACTTTTCTCTAGTCAATGGACAAACGGAGTCTCGCACTCCGCTGTCATGTACCTTCCACCAGATGATAAATGTCCTGTCTGTGATAGCTGTCCCGCGTGTCCGTTTCTCTGATAGTGACAGTCAGGGGCAGGATAGGGTCGACAAAAAAAGCCGTAAAGCCAAACAGAGAACTCAGTAATAGCCTTCGAGGCATAGATCTTCATGATCTCGTGCAAGTTGCAGGGGCACATGATAACTTATGACTCTCTGATAATGGACACATGCTAATTTATGACTCTTATCAGGACACATGCTAACTTATGACTCTCTGATATGTCAAAGTATGAGAAATTAAACCAGGTTGTGAATGAATTATTATAATGCCTTCGCCTCTGAGAAATACAGATTCACTGATTATTTTTTTAAACTAATGTGTGGTGGTATGTGAGATGATTTTTTGTAACCACGCGTATCTAAGGCTGATAGGTTGGAAATCACAGACCAGTATGCATATGTGTTTCTCAGGTTAGGGTAGCTGCAACAACTTGGGCACATACAATTAGGACCATCCCTATCCCCACGGGGGCAACGCTGGAACTCAAGCCACGTCCACAGGCATACACACCGATACTAACCTATTCACTGCCGAGTAAACGTGAACACAACTGCGAGAGGCAAAGATCCCCATGAGCCCCCGCAGTTGCGGGGGCTCATGAGAATCTATGCCTCTTGATGACACCAAATTGTATCCATGTTACTTTGATGGATGGGGCTTTGACGTTGAATTTACAATGATTTTCAAAAACACAATCTGCGTCCACTGACATGAAAGTCCTAGGCTTGTTTCAAGTTTCGCAACGGGCAGTTTATTTTCATTAAAGTGTCATGTTCGTATTACCAGCGTAATGTAATCTTTACAGATCCACGACCAAAGCGCACGACATTGCCTTGCTTAGCACCTGTCATAATATGAAAGGGTCGTACACTGAATCATCAGTCGTCACCCACTGACCATACATGAGGATCTATGCCTCTTGAGGACACCGCTTTATACCCGTGTGCCTGGAACGGTTGTGGCTTTTGGTCGTTAAATTTTAAATGATTTCAAAAACGCAATCTGCGTCTACTGGCAGAGAAAGGGGTTAACTCATTGTACCCCAAGACCGAAATCCTCAAACTCTGAAGACTGCATTGCAGTGCAGGACACAGATCGACCATGATAGTTCAAGGGTGATGCCAGAATATCTTGCTGTGGTGTGTCTGGGGTAGAATGAGTTATGGCAGAGATCATTTTGGCCGGACCGTAGTGAACATAAAGTTAACCCTTTGGCTGTCGGTAGCGGGTTTTGTTGCGATGATTCCGGCAGGAATCATCGCAACAAAACCCGCTACCGACAGCCAAAGGGTTAAGATTTAAAAAAAAGAAAAGTGTTTACTTTGGTCTGGCCGAAATGGATCATACATTTATTTAAGTGCATGACGATCTTTATCTCCTAGAGTTATATCGGACCTGAAATTTCGACCGAAAAAGAAAGGTCCAACACACTCGCCATTTAACAATCAGATTCACTTCAGTCTGTGCGTACACAATATACGTCTTAGTCCATAAGCTAGGAAGATCTACCGTGCACTCCATCCCCCCCCCCCTCCCAGTACTCAATAAGATGGATTTCAAAGTGTTCCTTAGTATGTCCTGAGATGTTTAAGCCATGTTCCCCGAAAATCCTTAGGAACACACCAGAGATATAGCCGATGGCGCAAGGGTACCCCCATTCACTCTCTTCGCAGGTGCTAAAATGAGGTTGAGAAACATTTTCCTCTATGATAAATCAGAATTCATTCCAGAAGCCCAAATCAGGCAATATTCAATACTATGTCACGGCACACGTTCTGCAGCCTCTGCAAAAAACAGAATGAAAAAATATTGAATCTCTGGCTCACAGTGAAGGTATTTGTGCACCCAGCAAACGACCATTTCCGCGAAATCGCAAAAAAAGACAAAAATAATGTGTCAGATGCCTTCAGACATTCTCTATAGCACTGGCAGTCCATTTTCAGGCTTACATCATTAAAACAGGATGTCATAATTATTATATACTTGACTAGGTGATGCTGTAATCACTGTGAGTGCCACAGTGGTTGATTTTGTATCACTACCCCAAGTTGTAAAAATACACAAAATTAATTAGAAAAAAAATACTAAAGTTATTCCATTTTATTTTGACCTCTCTTTACCTATTAAGTTTCAATAATGTGAGCATAAAGTGCAAGAAAATAAGGAAAGTCGGCATCCTTTACGGTACATTCGTGGTGAATGATAGCTTTTCCCATTTAAAATTGCCGAATTGGGAAACGTAGGTTGTTTCCGATGCCCTCAGAAATTGTGTATACAACCGATAGGTCTTTGTTAGGTTTTATTGGTTAGACTAGAGTACCACAGTTACTCCCAACCTAATTTTGTGATGCTGTGATGCATTTAGGGGCCACAGTGGCTGAATCTGCTGCCCTACCCCCATTTTACCAGTACGCAAAATAATCATAAAAAATTGCTTACGTCATACTCTTAAATATTTTTTGTTGCCAGTTTTTTTTTTTAAAGTATGCATATTGAACATAAAAACTTGTGATCATTTCATTAATTTCAATGTAACTCATCCATTTAATTGTAACTATTTTTAACTGGCTGGTCTTTTAGGTGATATTTTACCTAGCGTAAGGCGGGTCTAGTAAGGTCCCCCCTTTTCCTTTCATTTATTTTCATCTAGAAATGTGTAAATATGATTATGCGTAATAAGTTTAATGGTTCCTAATAGCCAAAACAATGTTATCAAATACTTAGTTTCCACATGTCGACCACGAGATCTCCACTTCCACTTTCTGCAACGTTCAATTTTTTTTTTATGGCTGTCTTTAAATCTTTATATTGTTTTGGCTGCCAATAAGTGAGCCGTCAAGAGCTAGGCAGCATGTTTTCAGAGTTCGGTGTACAAGGGCGTGTCTTCTGGTCAGAACTGCCAGCAGACCGCTTCTCTGTATGGACATGTTTGGAGAATGTGCTAAGGAGACTGATTTTCTACGCCAAATTCGCATAGGGCTGTTTCCGCATGACCCAGTCTCACGAGGTGAGTCCAGCAGGGTCCGTAGGGTCTGTGAACATTTGTGAAAGTTGTTAAAAAATGACAAGGTTTTTTCAGAGCCCTGGAAAGTCTGTCCATTTCAGTCCTTTTCCTTAAAGTCTGTGAAAGTTTGTAAAAATGACAACGTGCTGGCAAACTTTTGTCTACTTCTTTTTTTTTTTTCTCCCCCAATTTGTGACTATTCCATTGCCAACGATCATGCTGACGCTTGTTGCAAGTGATCTATATTTAGCTCTGATCATAAAGTGACTGCATGGCCTTTCTGCTGAACATTCTGATTGGTTGTTTACGCTTCTACCGAAGTCCGCCATTCGCTAAGCGTTCTTTTATTTTGGTATCTCTTCATGCATTAGGCACGGAAGCTTCAAATAATTGTTGATACATAATGATCTAATTAAAGTGTCTAAACATTCAGGCTTCAGTTTGGGTTCCTGCTTTTCTGTATGGACCCAGTCCAGAGTAACCAGTGCGTAGATGAAAGATGGTGGCCTGGCTCTCCCTGTTCAGCTTGTTGATGTCATCTGCCCACGGGCTGCAGCCGCCATTCTGCTGTTGCCAATCACTTTGTTGTTGTAGTGTCTCCATTCCCAGCTAGTCCAGAATGCACTGGAATCCACTGCAGCACTATTTTGTGGACAGGGCATCCAGTCTATCTTGAAGCTTCCTGGAGAGATCAGTGGATCCAGCTGCTGCCTTTCCCTAGCTAGTGCTCTGCTGCTGTGTTGAGCACCTATATGATAGTTTGAGCTGCTGCCGCCAGCTGGTAAGGAGAGTGAGGTAGTAGTGCAGTCTGCACAACAGATGTACATGCCACTTCCTTCATTCCGCACGGCATCTTGTGGGGTATCACAGCTGCTGTGAGGGTAGCGCTTGTGCACAACCTCCAGCACGATGGCTTTTTGCAGTGCCGCAACCTTTGGCAAAGAGTCCTGGAACATTGTTTATGTTGTCTTGAAAGCTCGTTCGAGATGTCCAGGTATCTGAAGGGAGCTGTTCACACATCTTTGGGCTTGGTTCCAGGACGTCAGTGTTAGCCCTTTGCAGGACCTTAAGTTGGCGGTTCAGACTTGGGCGTTTCTGACGGTTCTTGGTCTGCTCCTGTAGTCTCCCATGCTGTCGGTGTTTAGTAAGTCTCTTCATCGTCTGTGCTGTTCTGCATTCCAGTGGCTCCAATGTCCTCCATTTCCTAATTTGGGGTGCTCCAGATGGCTCTAAAAATGTCACTGTATCATGAGAATGACCCATGTTCTGCATTTTGTCAAGCCTGGCTTTTTGGGTTTTGCAGGCAGTGTTTCGTGTTGTCGATGTATCTTGGTGCCGCACAACTGGTCTGACCGAGCAGGTGTTTGCTTGTGCCAGGATGCTGTAATTTGCGCCAATGTGGTCCCCACCAGTTTCTTCATCAGAGACTTTTTTTTGCAGCTCTAGCTACCGTGGCTTCGATGTGAGGCCTCCACGTGTATCCAGTAATTTATTTGTTGCCAGTAAAGTTGGCCTGTCTGTTTTTGGTACTGGAAGGTCTCCAGTTTTGAGGTGACATCTTCCGTCTGATTGAAAGAGATGGTCTAGCTCAGTTTGAGTGGCCTCTTTCAGTCCAGCTGCTGACTCTATTGGCAGCATCCTGGATTCTGGAGGATGCTATTTTTTGATGTTCTGCTGCGCTCCACACTGCAAAGTCATCCGCATGGAGGATGTTCGAGACGAACCTTGGTACTATTGTACTGATGTCATTAATGTAGACCAAAAACAGCATCAGACACAACATCTCCCTGAGGTACACCTTCCCCGAGTTTGACAAGAGTGCTGAATGTGCAGACGGTAGAAGCTTCAGCGGCAGCCCCTGTTAAGCATGCCTTAAATAAAAAGAATTACAATTGATGGGTCACATTAAAATTAATGAAATGATCACAAATGTTTATGCTCAATATGCATATTTTGTTAAGAAAACTGGCAACAAAAATATTTAAACAGAGGAGCAATTTATATGATCATTTTTTGTTCCTTTGCATACTGGTAAAATGGGGGTAGGGCAGCAGATTCAGCCACTGTGGTCCCTAAATGCATCACAGCATCATAAAATCAGGTTGGGAGTAACTGTGGTACTCTATCCTAACCAATAAAACCTAAAAAAAAGACCTATCAGTTGTATACAAAATTTCTGAGGGCATCAGAAACAATGTGCGTTTCCCAATTTGTCAATTTTGAATGGGAAAAAGCTATCATTCACCACGAACATACCGTAAAGGACCCCAACTTTCCTTATTTTCTTGCACTTTATGCTCACATTATTGAAACTTAATAGGTAAAGAGAGGTCAAAATAAAATGGAATAACTTAAGTAATTTTTTCTAATTAATTTTGTGTATTTTTACAACTTGGGGGTAGGGATACAAAATCAACCACTGTGGCACGCACAGTGATTACAGCATCACCTAGTCAAGTTTATAATAATTGTGACATCCTGGTTTAATGATGTGAACCTGAAAATGCATTGTCAGTGCTATAGAAAATGTCTGAAGGCATCTGACACATTATTTTTGTATTTTTTTTTTTTTGCGATTTCGCGGAAATGGTCGTTTGCTGGGTGCACAAATACCTTCACTGTGAGCCAGAGATTCAATATTTTTTCATTCTGTTTTTTGCAGAGGATGCAGAAGGTGTGCCTTGACATAATATTGCCTGATGTGGGCTCCTAGAATGAATTCTGATATATTGAGAGGAAAATGTTTCTCAACCTCATTTTAGCACTTGCGAAGAGAGTGAATGGGGGTACCCTTGCGCCATCGGCTATATCTCTGGTGTGTTCCTAAGGATTTTCGGGGAACATGGCTTAAACATCTCAGGACATACTAAGGAACACTTTGAAACCCATCTTATGGAGTACTGGGGGTGGTGCACGGTAGATCTTCCTAGCTTATGGACTATCTCTTTTTCCGACTGAAGTGGTTTTCTGAAGGACGACAAGGCTTTATCGGTTCTTACTAGATCGCTCGGCCTTTAAATTTACGACACATGGTTATTGCCGATGTTTCCCAATACAAAAAGACATAGTCCTGGGAAGAAATGTAAATACCCGCGGCATTTTATTTTATTACTAATCGATTGCAACTTAAATTACGCTCGCATAAGGCAGTTTAAGTCCTGATTGGCGCTGCGTCCCGTTCACCATAGCTAACTAACTAAACAACCGTTCGAGCGCACGACCACGATGTTGCAGCAAACAGATACAGTCTATGTCATAGTCCTTTAACCCATTCAGCCTTGACGCACTGCAGCAGGAGATGGGTAGACCACGATACTTCAAGGGCAGTGCCAGATTGGCGCCAACGTTCGCCGGGCTGAATTAGTTAAACACAAAAATACATAAAGTGATAAACAGGCCTTTCTCGTAAACGATGGTGGAAACGGTTGATCCTACATATGAACAAAAATATTGTATTCACCGATATGCAAACTTCTGATCACGCGATCATAGTAAACGTAATACAGTCGCCAGCCAAAGCCCTATATAAAGGTGCACAAAAACTCTAGAGTGCATACGCGTCCCCCAAAGACTTAAAACCGCCGTAACTATCACCTGGGGGGAGGGGGGGGGGGGCCAAAGCTGTCGGGGTCCCCGAAGAGAAATATGGTGATAGGGGACCACTGTCACGCCCACGTCGTTTTATGTCCCATGTAACAGTCATACTTTACCCCTTCACTGCGTAGAAAAAGTGAACAACATCCAACTGCGAGAGGTATAGATCCTCATGAGCCCCCGCAGTTGCGGGGGCTCATGAGGATCTACGCCTCTCGCTGACCCCGCTTTTGGACGGGTGGGACTGTCTTTGGTCTTGAGTCATCAAAGATATCAGAAATAAAAAGCTGCGTCAAATGGCAGTTAAGGGGTTACGCCGAAAGAACAGTTAACTTCCCCACTTTGAGCCACAAGCTGAGCAGATTTGTGTAAAAACGGAAGACAAAGATTTGCAGGAGTCCCTGCGGACTGTAGAGGTTCACGTGAATCTATGTCTCTTGCTGGTGGAAGAGGCCGTTGAGGGACTGTTTGACCCTGTGGCTGTCGGTAGCGCGTTTTGTCGCGGTGATTCCTGTCGGAATAATCGCGACAAAAAGCGCTACCGACAGCCACAGGGTTAAGGAGTTGTACGTGCCAAAGGTCATACGGTTGACAATATGGGTGGAGCCTCTTGCATTTGCATTGTGCGGGTGTCCTAAAAAAAAAAAGGTTTACTGCACTGAAATAACTTCATGACTTCTGGTCTAGGGGAGCAGATACACGCGCATGATTATGTGTACTACAATGGTAATAAAAACAGAACAAAATTCACAGGCATAGGATGAAGGTTGCGTAACCTGGTAGTGGTACATAGGAACTCTTTGTCTACGTTGTGGCAGAAACACTTGAAAAAGTTACTTCTGCAGGTTCTGCCGATCAATTTGCTGCTCTTTGATTTGCTTTTTGACATCCAGTGTCAACTTCTGGCCAGAGATGGATCAAACCTGTCAGCTGACTAGCTTGGCGCCCGAGAAGGGCTCACAGCACACATGACATTTTTCTTCAGACGAAGGCTCAGAACTGATAGTATATTTCGAGGTCGATCAATGTCTCACTTACGACTTAAAGTAAATACTAGCAGACAAAGGCGCTATGCTATGAAAGTACATTAGAGCCTGTATTGAGCTGGAGCCTGTTTGGCAAAAGTGGTCATAGAGACAGGAGCTCTCTCAAGATACGCCGTGAAGAGGGAATAGTTTCATCTGTCATCAAAGACCATCATTTAGGTGGCTACAGCCACCTAAATGATGGTCCTTAAGGACAGGTGATCCCTCATAAGGATGGTAGCTCAAAACATGTTCTGCTGTAGTATGCTACGCAGGCCAATACCTAGTTAGACATAAACGAGCTATTTCAGACTTATATCGACCACGCAGCTATTTTGGAGTTTACGTTTTCTGGATAACCGGCTGTACCCAGTTATAACGGCTGTAAAGTCTGGAACATCGACAAATAGTGCTTTCAAATCAAGTCAAGAGCAGAAAGCAAATTCTCTCTGAAGTACTCAAATAATATGTCCCTGACTATACAACGGCCATCAATGTTAGGCCATTGCTTGCCGAGAAACATTGACCAAGATCCAGCGGCACGAGACATAGATCCTCACGAGCCCTCGCAGTTGCCGGGAATCATGGGGATATATGTCTCTTGCTGACACCACATTATATCTATATGCTTCTTAGACAGCTGGGGCTGTCTGGTGTTATATTAACAATGATTTCATAAACACAAATTGCGACCAGCAGCGGGGAAGGGGTTAAAATGAAAGGTAACGTGTAATCAGACTCGGATATATATAATTAATTAATATGACAAGACTGTACGATAGTTATTGAACCTCACCTTGCTAAACTACTCTAGCACCACCAACCTTTTTCTATGATGGTCGATCGACGTACCGGAATAGTACATGGCAGATACATGGCAACACCAGAGTTAGGGAATTTTACCTTCGTTCTCATTGTGTATTTCTTACCTGTATTACTCAGGTCGTCTGCTGTCCCGTCCGTGTCGGTACTCCATCTACCACCGAACATTTCCTTGCTATAGTCCATACCGTCCCCGTGGTCGACACTGTCCACTCCAGCTGACGTGCTGGCCACCACGTTTGCACCTGAGCTACTAGCTTCACTTGCACTTGCATTCACAACAGGTCCATTAACACTAAAATGGCTTTTCCCAGAGGCAGGAGCATAGTCACCAGTGCTCTGCGCGGCGGAGGCAGCCGCCGTGTTCCTTGCACGGATGTGGGCGCTCATAACGACGTCCGAGCTGGGGTCTCTGAGTTGCACCTCCTCCAGCTCTTGGTAAATGGGGTTCTGAATAATGGATGTGCCTCTACTGGAGAGCGGTGAGCCCCCGGAAGGAGTTATGATGAGCGGCTCAGCCGTCTCGGCAATGTCTGTGACAGGGTCCACGTTGCGTGCGACATGTATCTTCTCGGTGCGCTCAATGACCATGTCCTGCATGCGGGCCAGGATGGGGTTATCGGCGCTGGACCGCCGCATGTCCTCGTTCTTGTGGGGCACGGCGTAGATGTCTCCCTCGTGCATGTAGTGCACGGGGATCAGCTTACCGTCCCGGAAGTTAGCCGTGGCGGGTACCGAGGAAGGCGTTGAGACAGGAGCGGCTTTTAAGGGCGCTCCTGTCTCAACGTCTTTCTCGGTGACCGTGGAGGAGGAGCTGGTGGCGTGGACGACGGTCTTCTGGTCGTCTGTCTTGTTCTTGGCTAGGATCTTCATGCTGTCCGTGGCTGAGGGCACCTTCTCCACTTCCTGCATCTTGTCCGTGCTGAACGCGTGGTTCTCGTAGGCGGACTTGTGTTGTGAGGGCTGCACACACAACCAACATGACTTATAGCTTAACCCGTACCCTTTGCAGGAGTACTCCCCAGATAGACTCACTCGGGAAGTACGCCACGAGTAAACTTCTATTCAAATAAGATGCCAAGCTTAGTACGCTTAGATTTTCTCTTGCTCCTTGTGCACAACGGCGGAACTCTCATTTGTACCACAAAACAACCCCAAACAAAACAACAACAACAACAACGACAACACACAAACAAAGAACAAGAGAAAGTCTTTAATTTTACGACATTCAAACTTCATAGTTTGGCCCATTTTAAAAACAAATATAGGGCATATTAACCCCTTGAAGAATAAGTAATCACTACACAGCTGCAAGGGGCATGGATCCTCATGAGACCCGCAATTGCGGGGGCTCATGAGGATCTATGCCACTTGCTGAAACCACTTGTATCCACGTTCCTTCGATTGCTGGGGATCGTTAACGTTGCATTCACAAAGATTTCAGAAACTCAATATACGTACACTGACAGTGAACGGGTTAAGAACATTTACAAGGAGATGTTGGGAACTATGAACCCTTTATTGACCGGAGCAGGTCGCTTTAAATTCTGAAGAAGTTCCACACCGTTTACCACTTATTGCCACGCACCAGTGACCTCTCTCATTGCTCACCTTTTTGCTGCTCTCATGCACCAGAACCGTCTCGCTAGCGATGCTGGTGGCGTTAGAAGAGCGCTTCCCGTTGGCGCCCTGCTTGCTGTTGCGGTGTGGGCGCCTGGCGGGCTCCCCAGCCTCTGCCCTGTCACTCTGTGATCTCTCCAGCCGCTTGTTGCTGGGCCCGTGGTGGGCATATTGGCCGTGGTGGTTGTGGTGGCTCTTGTCACGACGGTCGTTGGGCCCTTTGCCGTCATGTATCAGCCGCGTCTTGGAACCTGCTGCTGAAAAGGAAGTGAAGAAATAGGCATCTGCAAGAGGCATATATTCACTTGAGCCCCTGCAGATGCAGGGGCTCAAGAGAATCTATGCCTCTTGCAAAGTGATATTTTCTGTAAAATAAAAATACTTCTATAACACATCTTGCTTGAAGGGTTGTGCCCCAAATGCACGTCGCATGAGGAGAAGAATGACATCAATACAAATTAGGTATCACACACTGAACATAGTTCAAACTTAAGATACCAGGTGATTTGATGTACGTTGCTATCTAGATGAGCAACATCTTGATAATTTGCTCAGGACTACATTTACTTATTGTGTGTCCTGAAATTCAGAAGGCGCAAAATGTCTAAAAAGATTACAGACTTCCTTACAATTACTAATTGCAAAACTGTTGATCAGGTGTACGCGTCGTCTCATATTTAGGAGGTTCGGGTGGATCAGTTTACGAGTACTCTTAAATAGTACACTATAAGGTTTACTGTAACGGATACACTGCCCTTCTCATCTCCTAGTAGGTCAGAAACATGGGCTGAAGACCTGAACTTGAGCTAGGTTCTAGAGTTCAACTTTTTTAAAGTCAGAAAATCACTACGAAATTAAATTAAAAAAAAAACACGCAAAGTAAAACCCAATTGATTAAGTTTCCAGTTAAGACACATTTTCAAAATATAGACACACCGCAGACATGGACTATATGTCCTTACCCTTGTGAGGCAAGAACCCAATGCGCAAAAGACCACCGGGCCGACGTTTGCCGCGTTGGCCCGCGCACGGACGTGCACGAGCCAACCGCGGCCGACGTCGGCCCGATGGCCTTTTGCGGATGGGGAAGTGATTCTGGAAATTTGTTATGAAAAAAGTGGCATTATCAAGAAATAGAGAAACTCTCATATACCTCCACCGTTGACTTCATACACGTCGTAGATGTTCCCAGTGCGAGGGTCCATAACCTCGTACACTGGGGTAAGCTGCTGACTGTGGTAGATCCGCTGGTTGCTGCCTGTCGCGTACAATGGACCTGGAACTGAAAGAGGCGAGTCCTCCTTTAATTACCCTCTGTGTACGAGGAGCAAAAATCTTCGGACCGGCGTCGGCCTTAGCTGGTTCGAACACGGCCGTGTGCGGGCCCAGCTAGGGCTGGTATCGCCCGAATACTTTATTCTCGGTGGGAAATGGGTGATATTGCCTAACCCCTCATCATTTGATTAATTCTTTTATAACGACAATTAAAAAGCAAAAAATCGACACTGTATCCACACGCAGAGATGTTTCTTGAGAATTATATCGTTTCATTCCGTTCGCACGACGCGGTGAGGTTGTTCGTTTCATCTGCAGCACATACTTCTCCAACAACAACAACAACAACAATAAAAACAATAAGAAAGGTTCACAGAAAGTCAAAAATTGCGCCTCTTTGTTGTGTTACTGGTAATCTGATAAAATGAGCGGGAAAAAATAAGTTCATGAAGAAGACACTTATATTAATTGTCCATTTGTGACGGCATTGTCAATTTGTCATTTTAAATCAGACACAATACTCGATATGTTAGACATTCAGCACTGGAAAATAAGGAAAGTGTGAAAATAGAAGACGACAGTCAATACACGATAGAGTTATCACACAGGAAAAGTTACTAAACGCTGTCTCGTCTATCAAAGAGTAAAGAAGTAAAGGAATCAACCACAAGAATACAAGTATAAACGTTTTATTATGCATGTTCCCTCTTATCTTCTACGGTTACACTAATTTCTGTCAGGGAGAATGGAAAATTATGTGCACCATTTCAACAAGTGATTGCCTGCAGCGTTTGCAAAAGCACTCCCCCCAAAATACGCCACAACTGCACTTCTATTCAAATGAGATGCTTAGCATATCATTTGAATAGAAGTGTACTTGTGTCGTACTCTCCCAGTTGGTCTATCTGGGGACCGCTCTCGCAAAGGGTACGGGATGGTACAGTTTATGGTCGAAGTGAGGAGTACAAGACGATTCCGGCTGTGTATTTCAATGTAATACAACGCACCCAAAACAACGTATAACATTAGGGCATATGTACTTGCCAAGTGGTACAAAAAGCAATAAAAGCAACACTGATGAAATTACACGAATAAGTCAAAGCAAATGTATAGATCTGTAACGGCAACATATATGAAAAATAGCTGTACGCACATGTACAAGGTTTTAAAGCCAATGCGTGCAAACAAGGAGTAAATAATGATGCTGTGTAGTGTTTGTTAACACATTCGTGACGTGTCGCATGCAGAATGCGGCAAATCTCGAATGAACGAAATACGTTCGTACATAGTTTGTTAACTTTAAACCGGGGTTTGCATTAGTGATTACGATTAAATCACCCATAATGTTGAAGCTGGGAGACTGTGTCAGTGCTGGTGCAAAATGTGTCAAGTTGATGAGTAGACCTTGCATACTCCGGTGATTTTGTCATTCCCTGGTAAATAACAAGATGCATAATACTACATCCGTCTCTTCTTCCCGGCTAGTATACATACTTGCGCACTAGACAAGGGTAAGTGGCACAGCAAAAGGTCCTCCGGCCCACGACGGCCGCAGTGGGCCCGCGCACGGCTGTGCGCGGGCTCACTGCGGCCGTCGTGGGCCCGAAGACGTTGTGCTACTGAGGTAGCTTATTTGGAAGTGACACAGCAAAAATGAAAAACGGATTCACAGACGGATTCGTGAAAACTTTGACACGGTCGGTGAGAAAAAAAAACAAACAAATAAAACCAAAGAAAACAAACGATGGCCTGTAGCAAGTAGATTTCCATCTTTTCATTGTTAATGCATCCATCTCTCAAGTAACGTTTATGATCAAAATCTGCAGTTCAATCTTACTGACAGCTTTTATTAAATGTGCATTCACAAGCATATCGGATGAAAAAACAACATTTATTAATATGTTGTGGGTTCAGTGACATGTTCAACCGAGGATCCCAGCCCTTGGCTACACATTTATCTTTTCTCCCACCTTTTCTTTTTAAATGTCTCCAGCTACCCTTTCTTCCTTGCTAAAAAAAAAAAAAAAAATGCATACATAAATCTATCACCAAGGGCCCGGTGTCAGAAGTGAGACTGAAACGAAGGAGATTGGCCGGTAAACGGGTCAAGAGCATGAACTCATTGGGTAGGTAAATATTGTTGGCGTGATCTCACCCTTCAGTACCAGAACGAGAGAAGCTAGCTAGTCGTCATACTCTGAATGATGTGCTTCATCTGGACAGAACTGATTTTCTCAAGCTGAAATGTGCATTTTCTATAAACAGAATAAGAACTGTCTGTAACTGTGACAACACCCTTGTGACAAAAGAAACTAATTCGAGACGTGTTATATTCGGATACGCGGCTTTATGCCGCGTATCCGAATGCAACACGTCTCGAACGTGTTAATCCCCTGAGGCCTGACACACTGCAGCATTGAGCATCATGATAGATTCGGGTCCAAAACTGCATGACGCCAAAAGACCTATTCTGGCACAACCCTTTAACCTGTCTCTTGTAATGCAGCCTTTAGCTCCAAAATGTGTAAGATATATAGACATTAGGCCCTAATGTGTTGACTCATTTGAGTCGTCCCGCTATACAAATACGCGGTATACAGTCGCGTATTCGTTTAGGCGGACGTCTCGAATTTGTTAAGTGCAGATGGGGAAAAAAAGTGAGAGCAATGCACGCGGGACATGAACAGCATCCAGGGCTGAAAAAACGAAGCGGTAAAGATGCGGGTCGGTAGAGCACTTTTTAACAAGCAAGTTTGTATCCCCAACAAAACAGCCCAGAATTCAGTACATACCCGACGTGTGCCGCGTTAAAAGGGGCGCACAAAGGTTCATTATTGTCAGGGCTGCGCGGACATTTTATCAATTTATCACGATCCTAGGCCTTTCCTTGACAATGAACCCTGGGTCATTTAAACTCGCGCCTGTGTGCAGTCCTTTTTGTATAGTTACAGATGCAGATGAACGAAGGAATGTACTCTGCAACGTTTTTAACATGAAGGCGTTGAGTGTTCCTTGAGAAGGGATTCCATGCAGAGGATTCTCACACATACGTTTGATCCGTTTTGAAACAGTCCTGCCTTCTCTGAGGCGATTTCACTTTTACAACATTCTCACTGGAGACAACCAGTGTGCATTCGCATTAAGAGGGTCTTAAAGAAAACACGCCAGGTGTTCTTGGTCACACTGTCATTCTCAGCACTGTGTGCGATCTTTGCATAGATGTGACAACGCCTCTTAATTACAGCTACCAGGCTAATAGCCACGCTCTGCGGCAGAGCCTCGTTGTCAAAACGGGTCTCCATCAGACATCATCCAATCAATCATTACAAAGTAAATTGAGATATGTGAGCAGAAACTGTATACTGAGCAAAAGACTCTACTCATTTTGGATCACCAAAAGTTCGCAAACTTCTCGTTAGTGCACAAGCCGTTTGATGAGCCAAAATGAAGAAAACATCGACCAAACATCAATGGAGTGTTTTCTTGCGGTAAAACCATTAGCGATGATTACGGTACAGAGTGCTATAGCGATTAAGCTGTTAGTGTGAAGTCTTATAAGTGGTACTGTCCAGACTAGTCTACAATTAATTTGTAACACGCTCCTGCCCCGTGCACAACACACGCCACCCCATCACTGCAATGCAATACAAGAATTATTACACATCAGTTTTAGTTATGAGCGAGAGTCTCGCCGCGTTGTGGTTAACAAACCTCTTTGGAGAGACGCTGCCCGCATGGCCGGTACATACTGTTTCCGTTGTCCTGTATTGTGTGAAACACCATGAGTATGTGAGGTATCATGGGGATGAGGGGTAATAGACGAGGTGTGTCAGAAGTTGAGCAAAAACTGTTCATCTCTTGACGCAAACAGTGGATTAAAAGCCCGGACAAACATGAGATATCGCATGTTTGTCCGGGCTTTTAATCCAATGTTTTCGTCCAAACACGTGCAATTTTCCACCTACTCAGTTCTGATTTCCAAACGTCTATTCATAGTATGCATTTACAGGTTCTCTGTTTAACAAGCGTATGTTCATTTTTATTAGCGTTTATAAGCGACTGCTTACTAATAAACGTTTAGTGTCCGACCATATCAATATTCTTTGCAAGAAATGTCGAAAGTGGCATTTCCCCGCGACCAAAAACGCTACCGACAGCCAAAGGGTTAAAGAAAGCATAGGATCATAATTCTGAATTTTTTTTTTGCCCATTTGGTATTTAGGTTGCATGCGAACACCATTGATATACCATGCTATTCTGTAAATTTCTGAATATTGATAGGTTGGTTTATTTCTTTTTTTATTAAACATCTATCTGTACATGATGGCCGTAGTAGTTAAATGTATTATGTTAAAATGCTACTGTGTGAAAGCCGACTGTTAAAATCATCGTTGAACTCATTCACGACGTTCTGTATCTGGATACGCAGCATATAGCCGCGTATCCGGATGCCGCACGTCGGGTGTGTGTTAACCCATTCAGACCTAACTGACATCATCATCAATCGCCAAGCTACTCTAGTTCTGCCATTCAGCTGTGATAGCTGCATGATCTACCTCATGTACTAACATACCCCCGTCTAAACTGTAACATCCCCGTGTACAACGACGTCAGTCGGCTTGCTGGGATATTCTTCAGAGGACGACTCCCAGATTTTGAAAAACGTCCCCCATGACTCATTCGAGACGCGTTGCAAGCGGACACGTGGCATGTCCAGATGCAACATTTCTCGAATATGTTCAGTCTCAATGCTTGACAGTAATCTTTTTTTTTCAAATTGAAACAAAGAAAGCGATGGTGCTCATGAGGATCGATGCATCCTACAGATGGATGGCATTTTTCTTAGACTCCTACCCTGCAAGTGGTTGCAGACTGTGTTTCTCAGATATTTGTTAACTGAGCGCCACATAACTTTGTACGCCTAAAGAAAGTAGGTACACAGTGGTGTCAACATGAGGCATAGATCGTCATGAGCCCCCGCAATTGCGGGCGCTCATGAGGATCTATGTCTCTTGCAGCTGGTCCGTGTTTAATTTTTCTCAGCAGTGAAGAGATTACAGCCCAATACACAAGCGTATCTCACCTTGATGTGGGATTCTCGTTTCTGAGATGGCCCTTTGCATGACGGCCGGTTGTACAGGGTGGCCGTGTTTGGGAGGCGGTCTCCCAATGTAGTAGGCAGGCGAGGGTGTGGCAGCGTAGATACTGGGTGTCCCGACCCACAGGCCATTGCTGCTGACTTTGGGGAGGCGAGGGTCGCCCGGGCCTCCATGACCGAGAGTGGAGGGCTGGCTGTGCGTGGGGGACGTGTGCGGGCTCAGTTGTTGGAACTTCTTGTTTTCGCGCTGGTGCCTGCGGCGACGTTTCCTGAAACAAATAAATAAGGTATGGCGGATTAGACAGAAATAGAACAAGAATGGATTTACGAGCAGTTGTGCGGCATAAAACATCACTGATAAACACAGTGTGAACCACTCTGGGCGCTCACGATGCATTTGTACAACAAAAAAAGACTTCCTCTAAAGTGCATTTACATAAAACGATTTACCCAAGCGAACTGTCTCACTCGACATTCCTTGGCAGGACAGTGTATGGATAAGTGACATGTGAGAATTAATTGATCCATGCTGCCGTGTGAAGGAGAAAAAAGTCCATCTTTGTGAAATGCAAGATTGTCAAGTACATGTATTACAATGAAAATCTCGCTTTTCACAAAAGTGGCCTTTTTGCATTCACAGGGCAGCATGCTTCTTTGCATCATTAGAAACTTATACAGCAATTACTATCATGAAAAATTTGTCTTTTTACACATTCATGCTAACTGAGTTTATAAACACTTACATGTTGAAACAATCCATTTCAGGTTGCTTTGGATGACGACAAATAAACAGATGAATGGGCAGTACCCTCCAATGTGTTATCAATTCTTCCTTTGTTTGGAGATGTAATCACATTACAACACAAATGTCTGTCAGCAGTATGTCCAACATCATGCAGGAACACAATGTCGATGTCTGATTTCTAATTCAGTTCAGTTTCCCAGTTCTTCTAGAGTACATCCCGCCAGAAGGAGTATTTCGTATTGTGGTATACTTGTTATAGTGCAGTAGTACAGATACCTATCACGAAGTGTCCCAAGGATGAGTTACACATTAGTGGAATAGATCTCCATCAGTACGTGTACGTTGCGTGCCTCAAAATATTAACAGCTGCCAAGAAAACATCTTTAGAAAAACTAATGTGAATTTCCATTAACTCATTTAAATCGCCCCGAAGCAATAGCTGCGGAAGTGTCGTATAGCGTTGCCCCCAGGCAACGCTATATGATTCTTTTGCAGATATTGATGCGGGGCGTCTTGAATGAGTTAAAGGCGATTGCCACACGGAAGCCTCCACACTACCATTGTCTTACAAATGTTTCGACAGTGGAAGAGCAAATGAACCGCTTCCCAAACCTTGTGTTACAAATCAGCAAAACCTTAAGGATTTCACGTGTGTAGTCGTCTGTGATTTTGGACCTTACGACATAAAGGCCGTGAGGTCCAAAATCACAGACCAGCTCAGGCCGCCAAGGACCAAATCTCACAGGCCAGCGCATATTTTTCTCTGACATGGGACGGCGGTGCACTGCATTCCTCGTGGTGCACAACTTGTTGGCCGAAAGCGCCTGTAAGCACACACGCACACACCACAGACCCAAAAAATACAACTAAAACCACATGAAAGGACCGGAGTTGGGCTGCCGGTGGAGCACAAAAGCAAATGTTTCTGCACACAACGATTTACGCCAGCGGTTACAGCGTAACACTAAAATCCCCACATGATTACCTGCATCTTAGAAACACAGAAGGAAATATGTAATAGCATACAGTCCACACATACTGGCAACTCCGCTGGCGAAAGGAGACTAGCAAAGCTGGTAATTCACCTAACCAGTAGGTGTTGGATTAAAAAAAAAAAAATGTTGTATTTAAAGAAAATGTGCGCTGGTCTGTGATTCTGAACCTTACGGCTTGCAGACTAAGGAAAGTAGGTACACAGTGGTATTGGACATACTGCTGACAGCTATCACAGACCAGCACACCACTCACAGACAATAATATCGCTTACCATGATGATTTTTAGCCAACTACAGGAATTTTTGTGTGGTGTGTCTAGGCCTCTATTTCTGAAACGATTTTTGGGATCTATATGCCTCACGCAGATACTTGTGCAAGGATTTTGTCGTCGCTTCTTCAGCCCGAAAACAAATGATACCAAAGTAGCCGGTCCCTCCTTACAAGCAGGCCAAGAGGGATAAATCCTCATGAGTCCCTAGCGGCTGCAAGAGGTTAATGACCATCTGTGACTGTCGGATAAGAAAAGGTTTGCAGAGGGCCAGCCACCGCGGAGTGTGCTCTGGCAGCAGCGACTTGTAGCAGAGTGCGTGGACAAACACTGACCGGCGGCTCGACAAACGTGGTGCAAATGCTGGTGACGAGGTGCTAAGCCTGAGACCACACATGCTTCATTGCAGCCCGAGCCACCGCCCCTTCACCTTTCGTTCGGTGCCCACACTGGCTGTCACCCTCGATTCGCTACCGCTGTACAGCGGTAGCAAATCGAGGGAGACAACCAGTGTGCTTTCTTCGCTCTCTTCCCCCACACTACCTTCTAGCACTCCCCCCCCCCCTCCTCCCAACACACACACACAAACACACCCTTCATCGCCTCCCTCTCATCCCCGAAAAAAAGTAACTTCTTCACACCCCTTGTTTACGTCACGTTCCCTTCGCATCAGGCCCGTTCAAGACGAGTCCAGTTTAATGTTATTTCACACAATCAGTTGTAGCGTCCGAAATAGCTGAGGCGAAGCGAAAGAGAGCGGATCTTAGAACAGCGGAGTCATGGGTTCGAGAGCCCATCCCGGCCGCAGTAAGTGGGCTCGCAATTCAAAGTAAAAGACGGGGTTGTTTCATAGGTTGTCCTTGAAAGGTCCTGGTAAATCAAAGTGGCACAGTGGCTGTGCGCCTGGATTGATCAATATTCAGGACGTCCTCCACAGGCGTAAGCTGTCCCTGTCACCCATAACCGACCCCTTATGGCCGTCCATCATCACCGACTCCGGTGCCGTGGACATTATTCCCGAACTAATCCATGAATCAATCAATTCGGTTCAAATTACACAGAACGAATCTCTGAGGAACAAAGATAAAACTAGGTTTGAAACCTTGATACCAGAAAGTTGTCTTGATACCAGAAACCAACGGAAGAGAACACGGTTGAAAAGCATCTAGGTGCCACGGAAGCAGAGGTAAGTAACTGGACACTTCGGATATGATCCTTTATAGGCACAGTGAGGAAACGTGGAGAAAGGTTCCAAGGTTTCAAGTCCTTGTGCGCTCAGAGTAAAGAGCACAGTATCCGAATGAGCACACGACCACGTACACGTGGGAAAAAAGTGGAGAAAGGTTTCTATTTCAAAAGTGTCAAGTTCTTTGTCTCGGAGTAAAGAATATATGCGACATTTTTTTAATCATCGGAAATACTAAATTGTTCCCGATGATTCCAAAACATGCTGCATTTCTTTCGCTTATCAATATACGACGATGCGACAGATCCATGTCAGCAAAATGCGCATGTTTCCCTGCAGCCAACACAGGCAAATTACGACTTAGACCTCTTGCAGGTTAAAAGAACCTTCAGGGAAGAAAGAGTTAATAGCTCGCGATATCGCCTTTATTAACCCATTCAGCCCTGACGCACTATAGCAAGAGATGGGTCAACCCATGACAATTGAAGGGTAGTGCCAGACTAGCTAATCTGGCACTGCCCTTGAATTATCATAGTCGATCCATCTCCTGCAACTGGTGCATAGTCATTAGATGACGCCTCCAAAATTTGGGAAATACCGCCGTCGGACTGAATGAGTTAATGTTCATAGTATGTCTTGCAATAATGCTGGACAAAAAAAGGCTAATTTTATTTATGAAGTGTAAATGTCATAAGTGTAAATGTCTGCTCTTCTTCTCCTTTTAGCGTACAAGAGTTCAACCGTTGCGAGCAGTCAAAAATCTCTGTTGGGTTGAGAAAAGAAGCGTACAAAAGTCAACATTAACCCATATCACACCGAGGCTAAAAGCTTCAAATTTGTACACTGCCATACGCAAGCTACATTATAGCCAGAATAGCTGTGAGTATCACAAGTATGCTGATGACACTCAGATCTCTAAGTCTGACCATCCTGGTAAACTGCAGACCATTGTCTCCAATGTGGAGAAGTGTATAGTTGAAGTCAAAGACTGGATGACTTGCAACAGACTCAAGTTAAATGATGATAAAACAGAGAGCATGCTTGTTGGTACTCGAGCTAGAACATCCGCCTCCAGCAGTGATCATATTTCCATAGGTGGCCAAGACATTTCTTTCAAATCCGATGTAAAAAATCTGGGTGTATTCCTGGATTCAAGTCAAGTTATCGATGGAAAAACAGGTTAGCCATCTTTGCCGCACTGCCTACCTGGAGCTCCGCAGAATAGGCATGATCAGATGCTTTTTGACAGAAAAGGCTCCTGCCCAGCTCGTATGCTCTCGCATTCTGTCCCGTCTAGATTACTGTAATTCCCTCCTTGCTGGTATCTCATCTGATCAACTCACTCGCATTCAGCGTATCCAGAATAATGCAGCCCGGTTAGTCCTTCGCAAAAAACGTACTGATCATGTCACACCACTGCTAAAGCATCTCCACTGGCTACCTGTCAAACAGAGAATAGAGTACAAGCTGGCCACTTTGGCATACAAACACTATGATAATACGCTTCCTGCATATCTGTCTTCTTCCCTTGCCTCACACAATCCTAGTAGAAGTCTACGCTCAAGCTCACAAAAACTGCTTGTTCAGCCCAGAGTCAGCCTAAAAACTGCTGGTGCCCGTTCTTTCAGTTATCAGGCCCCTCACGTCTGGAACTCACTTCCACTGCATGTCCGTCTTTCCCCTACCCTGTTGACCTTCAAAACAAATTTGAAGACCCATCTTTTCCAGGTAGCATATCAAGATTAGCTTAGTCTGGATGTGCTGCCTGGAAATGTTGGTTGTTTCCCCATGTTGATAGGCTGTGTGTGTGTGTGTGTGTGTGTGTGTGTGTGTGTGTGTGTGTGTGTGTGTGTGTATGTGTGTGTGTGTTTCGTGTTAGGAATGCGCCTACATGGTGCGAGCAGATGTGTATTTAAAGAGTGAGTGCGTTCTAATTTTTATCCTTTTTAATATTTTTTTGTGGTGCTGTAAAGCGCTCCGAGCTTGCTGTTCGTGGGGAAGGGCGCTATATAAAAACTATGTATTATTATTATTATTATAGTACTTACAGATAAAGATATCGACCAATGGCTTTAGTTCCAGGGCGGTGCCAAAATAGCTTGGCGCCTAGAGGCGCCAAGCTATTCTGGCACTACCCTTGAACTATTTTAGTCAAACCTATTTCACACACTGGTGTATTCCAATGATAAGGGTTAATAACTCGTTGAATCGGCGAATTTTTGCAATCAAAGTCCGACATGCAGCAGATCGCTTGCAAAATCACTTTTCTGGTGCTCGTATGAATCTGTGTCTTCTGAAACTGGATACAGGACTGAATACTCACACGGTCCTGTCCACACTGGTTGTCTGCCTCTATTCGCTACCGCTCAACGGAGCGAATGGAGGGCGACAACCAGTGTGGTCCACGTCTTCACTAGGACGTGAAAAACAGACCTTTGGCATCGAAATGTCAGAGGTTTCTTTGCGCTCTGTGCCAAGACTCAGCCGCGCAAACACGATCGACAGCTTGAAAAACTTCACCGTAATACCGTGCCGCAACTCTCAAACCTGTTCACAGAAAGGTACAGGAAACCACAAGAGACATAGATCCTCATGCGCCCCCGCAGCTGCGGGGGGCTCATGAGTATCTATGCCTCTTGCTGACACCACTTAGGATCCATGTTCCCTGGACGGTTGGGGCTCTTTGGCGTTGACTTTAACAAACATTAAAAAAAACCCCACACAAATGATCTGCGCCCATTGGAAGTGAAGGGGTAAACTAACCCATTCAGTCCTGACGCTCTACAGCAGGAGATGGGTCGACCATGATAATTCAAGGGTAATGCCAGATTTGCTTGGCGCCTGTCGGCGCCAAGCTAATCTGGCACTGCCCTTGAATTATTAAGGTCGATCCATCGCCTGCAACTGGTGCATAGTCATTAGATGACGCCTCAAAAATTTGGGAAATACGGCCGTCGGGCTGAATGAGCTAAAACGCTTACGCACACACGAACAGAAACGTTTTGAATGCACAACACTACTTCGATCGCTATCAAATAAATAATACAGGATCAAATAAATTAGTAAAATCGGTTAATTAGTAGAACCTGAAAGCCACGAGCGCACATTCACATGCACAAGCATGCGTCCAGAAACTTTCACAGTATGTAGGCTTTATCAATGTGAGTACAGAATTCTTCTCCTCTGTTCACTCTCAAAGGTGATTTCTTAAAACTGATCCACGGCGTGCTTCGGTTGCTAAAATCTGCCTCTACAATGAGTTCTCAATAGTGCCATGCTTCAAATAAAAGTCCTTCTTTTCACAATCATGCGTAGGCACACGTAATGGAGGTTCTTTAATGGCCTTTGCAGCCTGGAACAGTTCGCTTTAATATTAAACAGAAAAGATACACACTGTGCAAAGTTACACTTAGTTAAGAATGCTATTCTACACCATCACGTGTTCACAGGGCCTCATTGTCACAACTGCAGAATTGTACTCCTTAAACTAAACTCTCCGTCCAGAACTGCACACGCGTCGAAATTCCAAAACAAACTCCGCCCTTTCACTGAACAGAACACGTATAATGTCAGTGGTTTTATCGCCGGGGACCTACTGCGGCTACGTTGAGTCATTCAGACCTTAAGATTTAATGCCAACCAGGAAGCCTTGTGTCCACACGAACCTGCCAAAATGTTTTACCCTAGATGCAATGGTTATAGGCCTTATCAGGGTTAAGGTCTAACCCGTGCACAGCCGAATACGCAACCCAAGAGGATCAAAATGAAAGCTGATATATGAAGACAAGAGGCGTAGATTCTTATGAGCCCCTGCTTCGTGGAGGCTGATGAGAATCTATGCCCTCTTGCAGATGGAACAGTGTAGCTTTAGTATGCAATAAAAACTCCGATTTTTGCAGACCCTAAGGTCTGAAGGGATTTGCAAGCATTTATTGGGGAGCTGGGACCTATGTAAACAAATGATCTTTAAGTTGGATGCATGACGACTTACAAGAAGTAGTCCGTTTCAGGACTGGTTGCAATAAATCTTGTAGGTGCTCTTAGGATTCGAAAATGAACATCGCCAAACATAATCTAACAGAATGCTCAAAACGATCTACTACGCAGAGGGCTAAAATTCGCCGATGCGACGTTTTATTTTTTTGTGTTGTCTTGCTTCAAATAAGACATTTCTATCCTTCTTTTTAAGTCCACGTAAGCAGGCACACGCAGCCGATATTTAAAAAAAAAAAAATATTATTATTTTTTACTGTCCTTTGTGTATAACGGAAAAAAACTCTTTTAATACAAGGAGAATAAGAGCAGACAAATCTTTCAGTATTATGACATTTAAACGGCACAAGTTCAAATTAGCCCTTTGGTCCACCATTATTGCAAGACATAGTACGAAAAGGTATAAAGGATATATCATGAACTATTAACTCGTCCTTGCATGGAACTGGTCCCTTGAAATCTACAAATAGTACGTCCACCAAAGTCTAACATTAACACGTGATCGACCGGACCAAAAAGATCAGAAATTCGTTGAAATCGGTTCAAAATCCAAAGTTCACAAACATGAAATCTCCATAAGACACCGATGAACACAAAAATGCGAATGTCTGCACGAACGGCTCTGAATTTCCGAAAATGCAGTGGAAAGCTTCCGATGCCCAGACTAACACACCAGACAAATTGTAGACATGAATGGGTCCGAAATTTTGAAAAGACAGCACAAAGCTTCCATAAGACTTCCTAAAGACAGTATGAAGTTTCTAAAGCCACGACTAACACACCAGAGAAAGCGAAGACGTGCGGCTCTGAATATTCCAAAAGACAGCACGAAAGCTTCATCCTAACGCCCTGACAAACACAACAAAATGCCGAAGCCTGATCTTCACCCTTGTGATTTCAATGGCTCATTCTCCAACAGACTGCTGTGTCCCAAGCACGTAAAAGGTTAACGGGCCGATGTCAGTCGCAGTTGGCCCGCGCACGACCGTGCGCGGGCAGACTGTGACCGACGTCGGCCCGATTATCTTTTGTGCACTGGGTCTGTCCCCTCTGAAGTCAGTCAGTGAATCAGGTGTAAAATCCAACGTCCTTCGTCTGAGTAACACGAAGCCAAATACTCGTACATGAGGACTGGCATTTGCAAGCAAAAGACATAGATTCTCATCAGCCCTGCGAATGCAGAGACTCATGAGACTCTATGTTTCTTGCAGATGTTAAAAGTTGGCTGAGATTTAAAGACACGATGAGCTGGCAAAATTCAAGGGTGGTCCTCAACTCCGTGGAAGGGTTTTTGGCAGGATTTATAAGGAAATAAAACCGTGTGTGACCTCCGACATATTCAGGCACTGCCTGATTACAATGGTAGGTGAAATCCCATTGTCTTACTCAGTATGAGGAGGAAAAATATATTTAAAAAAAAAGTATGAATATACCGCCAAGGGGTATAAATTATCACCACCCCATGCACTATTCAAAACACATAAGAATCTATGCCTTTTGTAGACCTGTGGACTGTAGGTGCTGGAGATGCAAGTCTAGATCCACTGAATTCCATGAGCCCATTTTCTGCTACGTTAAAAACATGGCTATCGAACCAGACCATTGTGGCCAAAAGAAAGGGAATGAAAATGGGTTCGGTTTGTCATTTGGTGGAGCTCATAAGAATCCAAGCATTCAGGAGATTTCAGAGGTGCATTCAGCCTTGTCTAAAGGTCATTTTCACTAAAGATACACGGGGGTATCGAGAAAAATCCATTTTGTTCAGAGAGTTATCTAGAGAATGAAAATGGGTTCGGTACGTATAGTTTGTTATTCAATGGTTTCCATGCGTGGACATCTGGGACACATTGGACGCTGTTGAAAGAGATCCTACCCGATAACGCGTAAGCACGGGTCACCGGGGACCTTGCAGTGCGCAGGCCCACGAAGGCGGAGGTCAGCCCAAGCACCTTTTGCTCACCTGAGGCCTCTCATGGACAGACATGATATACCCCATGCGGAACTTATTACTTCGAGGGCATTTTTCAAAATGCTCCATTTTACTCGAGAAGCAAAAAGGATCGCTGTATTGTTCCGTGTCGTAGGTCACGTATCACTGAAGACTGCAGCTATCATGAAATGATTGATCTCCTGCAACGCGTAACGTAGTACTTAGAGGGACACTTTTCAAATGGTCTCACTCTAGACTCCAGAAGGATTGCAGCATTGTTCCGACACGGGTCACTGAGGACCGAAGAGTGGCTAATAAGTCACTGAAATGGCACTAATGGAATTTCGGTACCACAGGCAAAAGATCCTAAGGCTGACACGTTTTGCTTTCTGGGCAATACAAAGTAATTTACACTCAGAACAGCATCACAAACATGCGGTCTCTTCACGTCCGTGGACATTTCGCTTGCTAAGAATTACAGCAAAAGTAATTTACACTCATGACAACGTACGCAATTGGCCTTGTTATCCCCGAGGACCTTTCGTTTCAAACAGCCAAGTAATTTACACTGACGACAGCTTATACAGATGCCATTTTTATGCCCGAAGACCTTTTGCGTCCCAAGTATACTAACGAACAAAAGAAATGCGACATTTTTGGAATCATCGGAAACACTTTAGTTTACGGATGATTCCAAAAATATCTCATTTCTTTTGCTCGCCAGTATATAACCAAATAATGTACACTCACGACAGATGGTTTGATGATTTGTCCACTTGCATAGCGCACCTGACATCCATGTGATAAACATGCTCTTGAATCTTCAGGGGCGCAGAAACATGAAGAGGAGGCATTAGGAAAAACACAACGTAATGATCTTGTACGGATGGCCCAACTACTTCACCGCGCACCCAGACTATAACTGAACAAGGACTTAAAGAAAAATAAATCACACAGAAATGAAAAGCCTAAGCACAGGCTAGGGAAGAGAAATGACTTTTCATGATGTGCATTGGCAATGTACAGCATTTACTTTTTGTAGTCACTGTAAAACAACATTGTTTCACAGTGCACAATCCAAAGGAGAAAGAAACATGCTTAGAAATGACAGTTGGGGCCGTTGTGTTGTAACTGTCATTTCTAAGCGTGTTTCTTTTCCGTTGGGTTCTCCCTTGCATTTTACAGGCTTGGTCTGGATTTCATGTTTTACAGTAACTAGAAGAAATAAATGCTGTACATAGATACACACCGTGAAAACACATCTCTTTACCCCAACCTGCAAAAGGCCTATGCCCTGCTGCACAACCCTTCCTGACCTCAAACCCAATCTACGCACAAAGAAAGGCAATTAAAATACGCAGATTGTAAACTCTCTCCAAATACGAGGTAAGTACATTAGCACAATTCCAACATATAATAACTACACTTCACTGACTGACTGTGAAGGAATACGCATAGTTTTACACGGCCGATGTGTTACGAAAGCTGTTGATCAAAGTGACCACTGATACGTGACCAAATATTCATAGCGCTGTACTCAAGGAGCTTGGAGGTGACTGGCGATGAAAAATATCTTGCATTCATTGTGTGCTGGTCTGTGATTTTAGATCTTACGGCCGTAGGCCGTAAGATCTAACAATCACAGACCAGCACATACATCAGACTATTTTATGACAGCAATCCGCGAATAGCTGGAGATGAGGAAAAAAATCATGTGGTGGTAAACAACCATTGAAAAGACAACAACAACAAAAACCGAAGAACATTTCAAACCAGCAACAGTCACCTACTAATCTAAAAAATAGCTAAATCTCACAAATATTAGTCGATGTCTCATGTACACCACTAGATAAAAAAAAAAGTTTTTAAACGTTCGGGCACTCCCATACCCAACCTTAACTGCAGAAATCGTACGCATAAATATACTTAAGAGCTTTCCTTCCATATAAATAGATATAAACATTGCAGGTGGTAAGTAAATGAGGCCAGCGTTACTTAAAAAAAAAGAAGTAAATATGAACTTGACAGACAACAGAGGTGTATATCCAAAGGCGTGGTTTGATTAATATAGAATAATATAGAATAGCTAAAAATAGCCTGATGTTATTGAAATTAGGGGCTCAAGGAACGATCAACAGAAACACAAAATATCTTATGAAACAAGTAAGCATAAAACTTATATCGCTTCAGGTGGGACCAAGATAGAACATTTCTTTTTCTAACGCGGAAGAAGCATAACGTGCATGCACCTGCCATATTTATAAACTGCATAATTTCGTTGAAGTCAGAAATAAAAAGCTCCTTCCAAAAACCAAAACAGTATGCTGATTCACCGCTGCGGCTCAGCCAAGGCTGCAGATATAATGAAACATTCCTCCATCATGGCACAGGTGCTTACTTGGTACTACCAGCGGCGAACACACACGACTGACTTATGAAAACATTTCCAGAACACACACTCTACGTACAAAACCACCTACGGAAACGCACTGGCACGGTCGCAAGCACTATGGACTCACTCCTCTCCGTTCGACACACATCTAGGTGTTGGCTTAAAAAGACAAGCATTTCCTCGGAAAGATTATTTCAGATATATACAAGAGGAATATATTCTCATGCGTTCTTGCGTCGCAGGGACGCCGCATTGGAATCTATACCTCTTGCCGCAGATCGACTGATTTACGTCTTCAGACAGAGGAAGGCATCAGCATTTTAAGCCACGGATTAAAAGCACAATCTTCTGGTTTCAGAAATATACCATTGAGTTTCTTGGTACAACCAGACAGGAGAGAAACAAAAATGTTCACCAAACACACATTACAAGTCACAGCAACACACTGGCCCGGCTGTGGAACATAGTCTGAAACACTTTATGAGCCACGTTCCTCTTAATAGACAGTCGTAAAGCCAGGCGTCACCTTCACGAAAACAAACGACGTGAAGTCCTGGCGGTTCACTGAAAATGTAGTTTACAAAACATGCCTCAGTTGTCCTGTAAAGAAATCCAACAACAAGCTGCAGAAACTAGATCTGTCTCAGTCAACGACGATTTACATATTTTTGGGTAAAGGACGAAGCCACTCAGTCACGAGTTGGCGGTAAGAAAAATTGCGGACAATGCAAGGGTATCTGGACATCTACAGCGTATAAGCTCGACGCCACGGCAATTTACCTCCCTCCTCCAGAACTCATAAAATTTGACAAGAGCATTGACGACCAATCGAAAACGGGGTAAGATGATGATATGTTCTACGAGACTAGAATCACGATCTGTTCAAGTATTTCTGACACGCAGATACATACATCCGGCATATTAGCTCACTTCACAGGCTTCCAAAAATGGCACTAGGAAAACTTGGTGGTCTGGGGTACATAGGGCCGACACTTCGGCTGACTCCACCCATAAGACCACGACTAGCAAAGCGGCAAGTCACGATGGTATTTCTACGACACTCTACGCATTGTCTGCCTGGCTACGTTCCACCTTATTCATGCTTGGTTAGCTAGCAAGGCTTATTATATTCCACACAGGAGTCTTCTCTGTTTGGTAGCAGTGCGCGAAAAGTCTTCGGACCGACGTCTGCCGAAGTTGGCCCGCACACAGTCGTGCGCGGGCCAACTGCAGCTAACGTTAGCCCGAGAACATTTTGCGCACTGCGTGCCTGGATAAGCGCTAGCTTTAAAACAGTCAGGGTTCACTGAACAGGGTGGTAAAGACGTACACTATGCTTTGAGGTGTTTCAGGGGAGGAGTCTACTGGGTCCGCTGTGTCTTTGAGCCTGCGCTGTAAATCTGTCTGAAAGGCAGCTTTCACATCGTCACGCTGAAGGCTGGCAACATCAAGCTTTTTCTTGGGGGGCCCCCATTTCTTGGGTTTTGGCTTGAAGTGGAGCCTGAGTTTGCAGCGGACAAGGCGGTGGTCAGTGTGGCACTCTGCGCTGGGCATCACTCTGGTGAGGAGGACGTCACTGCGGTCCCTCTGACGCACTAGGACATAGTCGATAAGGTGCCAGTGTTTGGAGCGAGGATGCATCCAGGTGGTCTTTCGACTGTCCTTTTGCTGAAAAGTAGTATTGGTGATGACCAGTTGCTGCTCCGCACAGAACTCCAACAGTAGGCGGCCATTGTCATTGCAGTTCCCAACGCCATGCTTGCCGAGGACTCCTTTCCAGGCTTCAGAGTCCTGGCCCACTCTGGCGTTGAAGTCGCCAAGGATGATGACTTTGTCGTCTGCAGGGGTACTCTGTAGGAGGCTGCGCAGGTCAGTGTAAAACTTGTCCTTTTCAGCAGGCTCTGCCAGGAGGGTTGGGGAGTACACACTGAGAAGGGTGACGTGCTGCTGGTGTCTCAGTGGGAGGCGCATGGACATGATGCGGTCTGAGTGGCCCGTTGGTAGGTTTTCCAGCTTAGTCGCAATGGATGTCTTGACCATGAAACCCACGCCACTTTGGGAACAACTGAAAACTGCTATTGCAAAATCCTCTGCAGAAGTCTTGGGTTTCGCCAGAAAGAAGAACAAAGACTGGTTTGACGAAAACGATGTAGAGATCCAGGAACACCTAGCAAAAAAAAAAAAGAGCCGCCCATCAGGCCCACCTAGCCCAGCCTTCCTGCCCTGTGAAGAAGTCTGCCTTCCGCCTCGTCTGCAGCAGTCTCCAGCGCAAGCTCAGAGATCTCCAGAATGAGTGGTGGACCAGACTTGCACAGAGGACCCAGCTTTGTGCTGACAATGGTGACTACAGGGGCTTCTACGAAGCACTGAAAGCAGTGTATGGCCCCAGGCACCTGGTACAAAGTCCCCTGCGAAGCGCGAATGGCCAGGCACTCCTCACAGATAATACCTCCATCTTGAACCGCTGGTCGGAATACTTTCAGAGCCTCTTCAGCGCTGAGCGCACTGTTCAAGAAGCAGTCGTCCTACAAATCCCACACCTCCCAGTAAAGGTTGAATTGGACGAACCGCCCACCGCTGAAGAGACCCTCACAGCCATCCACCAGCTCAAGAGTGGCAAAGCAGCAGGCATTGATGGAATACCGCCAGAGGTCTGGAAACATGGAGGCACAGCACTGCACAACAAGCTCCATGACCTCTTTCTCTGCTGCTGGGAGGAAGGAACACTACCAAAAGATCTCCGTGATGCAGTCGTTATCACCCTGTACAAGAACAAAGGCGAGAAGTCTGACTGTTCCAACTATCGGGGAATTACCCTGCTGTCCATTGCTGGGAAAATCCTTGCAAGGCTGCTCCTGAATCGGCTGGTACCTGCCATCGCTGAAGACCAACTCCCAGAGGGCCAGTGTGGCTTCAGAGCAAACAGGAGCACCACCGATATGGTCTTTGTGCTGAGACAACTACAGGAGAAGTGCCGCGAGCAGAACAAAGGGCTGTACGTAACATTTGTCGACCTAACAAAAGCGTTCGACACTGTGAGCAGGCAAGGCATGTGGCAGATCCTGGAGCGACTTGGCTGTCCCCCAAAGTTCCTCAACATGATTGTCCAGCTACACGAGGACCAGCAAGGCCAGGTCAGACTCAACAATGACCTCTCAGAACCATTCCCTATTCTCAACGGCGTAAAGCAGGGCTGCGTGCTGGCACCAACCCTCTTCACCATCTTTTTTAGCATGATGTTGAAGCAGGCCACAGTGGACCTCGATGATGACGATGCAGTGTACATCAGGTATCGTCTCGATGGCAGCCTGTTCAACCTCAGACGACTGCAGGCCCACACGAAAACCCTAGACCAACTGATTCGTGAGCTGCTTTTTGCTGATGATGCTGCCCTCGTTGCACACACAGAGAGAGCCCTGCAGCGCATCACGTCTTGCTTCGCAGATGCTGCCCAGCTCTTTGGACTCGAGGTCAGTCTGAAAAAGACAGAGGTCCTCCATCAGCCGGCACCCAAGACAGTGTATCGCCCTCCTCACATCACCATTGGCGAGTCTGAACTAAAGTCAGTGCACCAGTTTACTTACCTTGGCTGCATTATCACGTCGGACGCCAAGCTGGACAAGGAGCTTGACAGCAGGCTGGCAAAAGCGAACAGCGCTTTCGGGCGACTTTTCAAGCGGGTGTGGCACAATCAACAGCTGAAAACAGGCACCAAGATCAGCGTGTACAGAGCTGTGGTCCTCACCACCCTGCTGTATGGTTCCGAGTCCTGGGCCCTCTACCGCAGCCAACTACGACTCCTCGAACGCTTCCACCAGCGCTGCCTGCGTACCATCCTGGGCATTCACTGGAGTGACTATGTCACCAACGTCGAGGTCCTTGAACAGGCTGAAACTGTGAGCATCGAGGCTTTGCTGCTGCGGACACAGCTCCGCTGGGCGGGGCATGTCTCCAGGATGGAGGATCATCGCCTACCAAAGATCACCCTGTTCGGCGAGCTTGCTACTGGACACCGTGACAGAGGGGCACCAAAGAAGAGATACAAAGACTGTCTCAAGAAGTCACTTAGTGCCTGCCAAATCGACCACCACCAGTGGTCTTCGCTTGCTGCGGACCGTGACACCTGGCGCTCCACCATTTACAAGGCAGCTGTCTTCGTTGAGGACTCTCACAGAGCTAGCCTTAAGGACAAGCGGCTCAGGAGAAAAAACAGAGATGCCGCAGCTCAGAACCCTGGCCATACCTTCCCCTGCAGCCACTGCGGTCGAACCTGCCTGTCTCGGATTGGCCTCCGCAGCCACGAACAAGCCTGCAGACGTCGTGGGCAACTCCTATAAAATCTTCGTTCGCGAAGTCAAGCCAAGATGCTTTGAGGTAAAGCGTACTCTTTGACAAGGCCTTGAGTGAAGATATGAAAGTCCTTCCGACTGCAAGAGGACATAGATTCTCATGAGCACCTACAGCCTGCAGGAGCTCAAGAGAATCTATGTCTCTTGCTGGTAGAGGCAATTAAGCCTGCCCTGTAATTCAGTGAACTCCAAGAAACTGCTAGTAGTACAACATATTACCTCAGGGGGGAAAAATACTGTCTGCTTTAACTATAGACCGTGAAGCCTTTCACCACCGAGGCATCACAGATAAATATGCCTCTCAGTTACAAAACACCAACCTAACTAACGTTTGTGCCCCTAAGACGTAGAAGGTCATCAGAATTTGTCTGAATGGCTGCGATGACGTCAGTGTAAACTCATTCTGCAGCATTTCTTTACCAGAAGTGTTGACCTGTGAACTATGCACTCAGTATATGAGTTGCCACACACAAACGCCAAAGCCTTAAATCCAGACGATTACCTCAATCCAACGATGCAAATGGATTCCGCCCCTTGTCAGAAATAGGCAGAACTTCTCATGTGCCACTGCAGCCGCGGCTGCTTGGGCACATGACAATCTATGCCTCTTGCGCATGGTAGAAACTGCCTGAAGAACTTAACCCATTTAACCCCACGCCGAATTTCTCACATTTTGGAGGTGTTACCTATAGACTATGTGCCAGCTGCAGGAGATGGACCATGATAATTCAAGGGTAGTGCCAGATGAGCTTGGCACCATTAGGCGCCAAGCTCATTTGCACTACCCTTGAATTATCACCGTCAAGCCACCTCCTGATATAGGGCATTGGGGCAAAAATGGATTAAAAGAGGCGGGGTTTTGAAAAGTGATTCTGTCCTGTGGTTGAAATAGTTACCCCATAGTCATGGACAAACATTACGTTCGTCAAGCAATAGCATTCAATGCGCGACCAGTGTTTAAGTATTGGAAGTGCAAAACTGAAATGTGCTTAGGTAATACAGCAAACTAGTACACCCCTATAATGGACACTCACTTAAACCAAGGCACTCGAAATAGTTACCTAGTCACCTCTAAGAGGTTTCCACTAGGGCAAAGGAAAAAAAAAAACACTTCACAAATCTGTATGATGACTACGTTGTCTTTGCAGTAGGTCGACCATGATAGTTCAAGGGTAGTGTCAGATTAGCTTGGCGCCTGTAAAGGCGCCAAGCTAATCTGGCATTGCCCTTGAACTAGTATAGTCGATTCATCTTCTTCTGTCGTGAATTACCAAGTCAAAGCGGGTTAGGCCGAAATAAGTACACAATCCTTTAGGAGGGCTATTGAACCCATGCACTTGAATGGTTACAGCGATCTGGTCCATGGCCTACTTTGATTGCTAAAACTCGCTAATGCATTAACGTTGACTTACGTAAACTAAGAATTTTCTAACCTTCTTTTCAGAAACCATGTCAGTAGGTATACATAACAGAGGTTTTCAACTGCCCCTGGCTTGTGTATGTGAAACTCTTCTAAGTACAAAGTCAAATAAGATCAAAACTATTTTATTTTACGACATTCAAACTTAATAAGCGAAGTTAGCCTTTTGTGCAGCATATTTGTAAGAGGTACTAAGAACATCTATAAAGAAGGTATTATGAACTTTGAAACCTTTATTGCCTGGAGCAGGCCGCTTCCTTAAACCACATACAGTATAATTATGGTATCCGATACGAAAATATTGAAAACAAAAACTGCAATGGTTGGCAATTAGCCTTATTGAAACGAAGGAATGGGGGAAAAGGGGAGTGTAATGGGTTGGGAGGAGGGTGGGGTGGAGGTGGGGGGTGTAGGGTGTATATTCTGGGAGAAGGATGGGGGTGGGGGGGGGGGTGGGGGAGGGGAGCCGGGGGGGGGGGGGGGGAGGGAGGCAAGGGTCTAGCTGACTCAGACCACACCAGACACACACCTTATATCATGTCCATGACACCCGTTAATATGTAACCTTTCCTGCTTCACTCTAGTGCGAAAACCATTTGTGCTTCAGCCGAGAGTTATAACTCATGACAGTTAGACATGATGCGAAAACGTGGCCTTAAATACCGTGCTAAATAACATACTTAACCCTGCATTCCTAAAAGGTGCCGTGTAGCTTCTGCCTATTCAAAGGCACCTTTGAAATCCGACCTATTCATTACACGGAGATGACAGGATACATTCAGGACAAACTGGAAAGGCGCCGTATACATTATACTATGATATTTTTTTTTAGCCTACCTACTAGAAGCAAGCATACTCAACATCCGCAAGATGCATAGATCCTCACGAGCCCCCGCAATATGCGGGGGCTCATGAGGATCTATGCTTCTTGCTGATGCTGATTAAAAAAAAAAACCCTCAAAAACGGTGACGAGGAGACTTAAATAGATGCGAGTTAAGGACAGTATCACTCATGCTATATTTGCTTTGTAGCTCCAACTCCAACCGTAATAATTATCCTTCGGACGAGGAGACCACTGCGATCTGAAGCAGGACTGTATCTATATTGCAGTCTCTTTTTACTCCGCTTGCGTTACCTCCAAAACGGTGGCTGAAACCTCTTCATATGCATCGCAGGTGTTTCCGAGGATCGATGCATGTGATATTATCACTGATAGAATCCTTGGAATAAAGACAAAACTGCCAGCTGAGTTGGCAGAGGCGGATCGGCAGAGAGGAGAGGGGTGGGTGGGTGTGGGGGATGGGGGGAAGGGGGGGGGGAAGGGTTCCAGGGCTTCCGGTGACCCTTTCCCTGTCCAGGTCTATAATACTTTAACTCATTCTACCCCATCACCAAAATCCCCAAATTTTGCCGTTGTCCTCTGAAGACTGCATTGCAGTGCAGGACACAGATCGACCATGATAGTTCAAGGGTGATGCCAGAATAGCTTGGCGCCCATAGGCGCCAAGCTATTCTGGCATCACCCTTGAACTATCATGGTCGATCCTTATCTTGCTGGGGTGTGTCTGGGGTAGAATGAGTTAACTCATTACATCCTGAGGCTATTACAAAAAAAATGCTCATTGTCCTGTGACGGCTACCTGATAAATTAGAAGATAGATCAACCATTTTAGTTCAAGAGTGGTGCAAAAATAGCTTGGAGCCTCAGGCGCCAAGCTATTCTGGCACAACCCTTGAACTATAATGGTCAAATGTACTTCTTGCAATAGTGCATTAGGATAAAAAAAAAAAGTTAAAATGATACGTAGTTTCCCTTTGTTTGAATTTGGAAATCTCTTGAGAGTGTGGTCTCTCTCCCCCTCACGTAGTTTGACTTTTCAGCCAGCATTGGAAAGGACCTTACATACGCTCCTAACTCCCCCCTCCCCTCCAGCACCCGAATCCCCCTGCCCTGTTTTTTCATTTACTGACAGTGTGGAAAACAATCAAGTCTCGCCTGTGAATGCCTTCTATCTCAGGTCACATTCCAAAACAAAAATGGGACACCTTCCCTCCCTCCACCCCAACGGGAGACTACTGATCCGCCCCTTACAGGACCGTATTCGTATTTTTTACTTTGTTGGCCGGTCTAATTTCAAACGACACCTCGAAAACGGAGGCCACAACCTCTCCGTGTGAACTACTTGTATTTACAAAACAAAGCAAAAAAAAAAAAAAAAAAAATCTTGGAAAAGTCTATGTCCTTTGAACCTACAAATTCCAAAGGTGCGCCGACATCTTGGATCTATTAGATTACAATTAGCTTTTAAAAAAGTGAAGACACTGTGTAGCCTGGAGACACAAATTTGTATTGGTCTTTTTATGAGTACGGTAGAACCTGCTTTGAGCAGCCATCATTTTTTTGCAGGAAAAAAATGAACTTAAAAGACAGGTGCTCTCGCAAGACAAGTCTTGAAGGGCAAAAAGTGTCTCCTGCAGCTACCTAAACGACAGTCTTTAATGACAGGCGATCTATACTAAGGGTGGTCGCTAAGACAGGATCAGTTGTATTGTATAAACGGAGCTATGCTGCAAAAGTGAAAATCGTATGTGCCGCATCATGCTGACTGCCAGCACTCACTGCAGAAGACAGACTGAGCGTGATAGAGCAGAACTTGTATTTAAGCGACCATCTTTTTCAAAGACCATGCTATATTAAAGACCACCATTTAGTTGTCTGTAGCCATATAATAAATAATGGCAATTAATGGTAATAATGGCATTTAATGACAGGTGACACTTATTGTCCTACAAGACTTTCTTGAGAAAGACTTTAATTTCTTCTGTGAAGACCTTCCTTCCCCACCCCCACCCCCACCCCCCCTCCCCCACCCCCGAAAAGGTGGTTGCTCAAACCGATTCTATTGCATCGGAAGAAACGCGAGACAGGACACCTTTTGCTTTTGTTGGCACGTTATAGTCCTGAATTCCTCTTTGCAATGTACGGGTAACGCTTGCGATGTGCTCATTTGATCTGATTTAACACATTCTACCCCAGAACCGAAATCCCCAAATTTTGAAGTTGCCCTCTGAAGGACTGTGTTACAATTCTTGAGACAGGTCGAGCAAGATAGTTCAAGGGTGGTGCCAGAATAGCTTGGCGCCTATGGGCCTATGGGCGCCAAGCTATTCTGTCATCACCCTTGAAATATCATGCTCGATCCGTGTCTTGCGGTGGTGTGTGGGGGTTGAATGAGTTAAACCCAGACAGTCTAACAACACCATTGGGAACTTTAGAAGACACGGAGAGGCAGCAGCTTAGACTCAAATAAGTAGCCCATTTATGTTGCCAGTTCTACCTAATAACAAACCGCATAGGCGCCAGACGAGAGCGTGTTAAAAACAGTTTCTGCGAGTGAGCCCTCGCGCGCACGGTAAACATACGCAATATTAAGTGTGTGTACCGTGCGCGCGGGGCCTCAATCGCCAAAACCATATATATTATCAACACGCGCTCTTTATACACCTAAGGAAGCAAGGTGGTTCCCTCGTACCTGACATTTCAGCGCAAAATTATGTTTTGATGCGGTTGCCTCCTTTGATATTTTCCCCCATTTTCTCACAAAATCTCCAACGTCTAAGAGGAAATGCTCGTAACCGCCTTGTAAAGAAAGCCTGGGATAGCATATTCTGACCAACGTGTGATTATTGTCGTCCTTCTCGAAAACACTAAACTGTTCGTTACGACTGAGGTTTAATAGGTGAGCACCATCGACCGGCTGTTGATTCTGCGACCGTATGTTCTTGTTTGAGGACATCTCCGAACGTGAACTCCCGACTTAACCCTGTGGCTGTCGGTAGCACTTTTTGTCGAGGTGACTCCTGAAGGAGTCACCTCGACAAAAAGCGATACCGACAGCCAAAGGGTTAACAATACGTACGATTCGAGTCCTTAGTGTTACGATGAAAGACGTACATTTTAAACCTGGACTGCACTTACCCGCACAGAAGATAGATGACGAAGATAAGAATGGCGAGGAGAACAGCGCCGCCTGCAATACTCCCGCCTATGATGGCGCCTACTGCTGCCTCCACCATGATGTTGTGGGCTGCTGTCGTCTGCTACACACAGCTACCCTCTATTCACTCAGTCGCACCTGGAAAACAGAATGCAACACGCCGTGCGAGGACAGAGGACAGAATTTAAAACTAGGTGACGGTCCACTCTTCCTTTAAGGAGCAAAGATGGGAGTAAATAAAAATAAGATGATCAGGAGAGAAGTGTGGATTCTCATAAGCCACTGCCTTTTGCGTGGGTTTATGAGCATCTATGCCTCTTGTGGGGGAAAAAAGCAAAATACAACACGGGGTGCGAGACACACACAAAATAAAATTTAAAAGCCATGTGACACTCTCCTATTAGGTAAAGAGGATGGAGGTAAATGGAAGTGAAACATTCAAGCAGAGGGCATAGATTGTCAAAAGCCCCTGCAGATAGCCGGGGCTTATGAGAATCTATGCCTACTGCATATCAAAGGGGATTTGGATGAAACGCTGGTCTCAGGTTTAACGTTGTCGCGGAGTGAAATCGATCTTTTGGCCAAGTCCTTTCCCGAGGGACTCTCAAAATCCATGTCCTTTGCAAGAGATATATATTATCAGGAACCCTTAAAGCCTGCAGGGGCTGGAGAAAATCGACACGTTTTGCTGGCTGATAGAGGCCCTATTTACATCAGCGGTAATGAGAAAGTCGTCAAGGTTTAAGCGTACGATTGCATAGGACCCCTCTAACACCCGTACAACCGTCTCCATCCTACCCGCATTCCTCTCAACCTCCTTCCTTTCCAAACCACCCTCGCATTCCGAATGTAGCCGTGAACATTTATAGTAAAATTCAGCAGCTCAAACATAAAATCACACGCTAAGCACTAACTACATGTACAAGTATAGGGAGACGGACTTCCAAAGGATAGTGCCTAATTAGCATTACAAATGTATTTTATCAACGTGGGCAACGCGTACGGGCTCTCTGGCTGCCAACAGGCATTACTCAAAGTCATCACGGTCGACAGACCAAAGTGCGTTTGCACAAGAATGATATTGCATGCGATAACACTGAAAATTGCCTCAAACACACACACACTGTTTATTAATAATTTATCTGGCTGCCTATCAACCATGTCTATTAATAACTCCACAAGCAAAATGTTTATTAATACTTTCTCGGCTGGCGATCACACGTGACCTGGGTTATGTTTTCCCTGCACAGTTGCCCATCACGTTTCGTGTACACCTTTCTGTCTGGATTGTTGTTTGATGTTTCTGTATTGACCTGTTTGTAATAACACAGCCATACAGAATAACAACGCTGCATACAATCGCTTGTGCAATAACACTCCATCAGTCCAGGTGGTCGCTGTGCATCTAAGCCATATCGACCCCAAGAGGCACAGATTCTCATGAGAATCCATGCCTCTTGAAGGCACTCATTTGCTCCATTTCCATCACTAGGATGTAGTAATCAACGGGGATTAAGTCTACATCTGTACCGCGGGGAAAGGCTGCCGTAAAAATAATTATATCGATCAATTTTGATGTATTGCTGCTATCGATGCTAACAGTTCAACGCTTTCTCTTTTTGTGATTGTTATAGAACCAGGAACAACTACCGAATACAAAACTGAACATCACACACTGAGCTGCGTGCTGCTTAGCAAATAATTTGATGGACGCTTCTTTTGGAAAACTAATCCAACAAAAAGCATGCATCAAAGCAGAAAGATCATCACATTATGACATAAAATGTTTCAGCACGGATGGTCATGTGTTGATCATTAACTCCTTCACTACCGGGACACGTTTAACATAATTAATCAGCTTAATTAGACCATCATATGGCTTTCCTTATTGCTAGTTTTGTTTACATCAATGTTTATCAAGCTAATTATTATTAGTCAATGCAGTGAACCTGACTTGGTCTCAGATATTTTTCAGTAATGGTTATTGGGAGTAAGGAGGCCTAGACCCCCATAGGTCTTTGCCTACTGCTTGTTTTGGTTTATATCAATGTTTATCAACCTAATGGTCAGTGCAGCCAACTTGACATGGTCTCTGATATTTCAGTAGTGGTTGTTATTATTAGTAAGGGCGGGCTTTATAATTAGTCGGCATGTAAACAAAAAAAAAAAAACAACAAAAAAACCCACACAAAACAAGTTGCAAGTGACGGCAGTACGAGATACAAGAGACTCTTCATTCAAGGTGACCCAGAGTACCTGATATGCAACTTTCCAGCCTAGAAAAGCAAATTAAAATAAAATAATAATACTAACGATAATAATAATAATAATAATAATAATAATAATAATAATAATAATAATAATAATAATAATAATAATATCAAATAAAATAATGGGGCGGGGTGGATGGTCGAGGTGGGTAGGTCGCTCACCGGTTAACTATTCAGTTTCCCGAGAATCCATCATCGAACAAACAATATATGTGTAAATTCAGTCCGACCATAAAGGCTGCCACATGTAATCCAAGTCTTGCGTGTCGGTGCAGAGGATTATTTCAAGCTCGTTGCATTACAGCTGTGTGTCTGACATTGACATCGGCATTACTGGATGCATTGATTCTGGCTTCATACAGTACAGGCAGCCTCACTTTGCTTAGAGTATTCGATGCTTATGCTTATTCTTAGTCATTGGTCATACCACTTCCATTTTAAGAGGCATAGATTCTCATGAGCCCCTGCAGTCGCAGGGGCTCATGAGAATCTATGCCTCTTGTCTATCATCAGCGTTTAGAGCCGTCCCTCAGTCTTCCAGAATAAGTACGACTGTACTAGGCATGTCATTGTGACTATCCCCTTGTCTGCCGGCTATGGACGAAGAAACGTCACAGATCCCGGCCGTCTAAGGAACATGGATACAAAGTGGTTTCTGCAAGAAGAATAGATTCTTATGAGCCCCCGCAACTGCGGGGGCTCATGAAGATCTATACCCGGCCTCTTGCAGTTGGGTTGTGTTCAATTTTTCTCGGCAGCGGACGGGGTTAGGATGGCATTAAATGCGTGTTGTCGCAGGCTTAAACGTTTGATCGAGAATAGCTTCTTTTTTTGTTAATAGCGAACATGGAGGTAAATGGCCAAACTCTACGAACGCATATTCTCATGCACTAAGCATAGATTCACATAAGCCCCTGCAACCTGCAGGGACGTTTGTGGCCCTGTGCATTTTGCAGACGGAAGAGGGCTTTCTGTACAGAGGACTGTCACATTCAGATCCTCAAGTACTGTTAACTTTATTTACTAAGCCGTGCACACATGTTGCAGCGATATTTCAAAAGATCTTCTCGCATTCATAAAAAATGTTTCCTTCAAGGTAAATTCAACAAGGATGCACTCCTCATTCTCGACATAGTTGGGTGTGCAAACAGTTGTAAGGGTCTACTGACGTCCAGACCTGTAAGGCCAACCATGTAAAAATATGATACAGAAATAACCCAGCTAAGAAAGAAACACGCTTAGAAAGATCAGATAAACACAGTTTTTTATAAATTGTGTTGTAACTGTCCTTTCTAACCGTGTTTCTTTCTCCGTTGGATTATTCTATCCGGTCGGTTGTACTTATGGCCAAAGGATGGGTGGGGTGGGGCGATCAGCTTGTGTTCTTGACCATGATAACAAAATACTAACGTTTTTAGAGAATTCGTTTTTCCTTAGTCATGATAAACAAAAGGTTGTTTTTAGAATTCGTCATATTCACGTCAACAATAACTGGATCCTCACGTTACAACCGAGGCCAAAAAGTATGCTCCTCAACCTCCTTTTCTGCGTGACACACAGTATCAAATGCTGAAATTGTATTCTCTTTTCGTAATTCAGCCCATCACCTCATTCCCTCTCATCTGCAAGAGGCACAGATTCTCATGGGTCTATGCTTATTAAGAATTAAAGATTCTTAAAGATTCTTCCTGGCAGATGTAGTCTTCATTTACATCTTGCAAGGACGCGGCCTGGTTTTAGTCCGAGATTGTAACCGCTACCTGCTGTTCCAGGCTAAAGCAACCGGACATGGAAACTGATACCTTCACAAAAGAGCTTCATGGTGCGCAATAGGTCCTCCGGCCAACGGCGGCCGACATCGGCCCGATGGCCTTTTGCGCCCTGCGTTATTAGTTTTGCGGTCAGTCAGTAAAACGTTTTCCGTCTGCAAGTGGCATAGACTCTCGTAAGCCCCATGAGGCTCTAAGGGACTCATGAGATTGTACACCACTTGCCTGAACCTTTTGGTTTCATTTTCTGAGAATCCTGTTCCTCACAAGGAACAAAGTCTTCGGGAGTTAAGCCTTTGGAGCTACAACGCATGCTAGTTTCTCTTAAAAGCAACACCAAATGTAATTCTAGATTTCAAGAGATGTTCGTCACGTTGACATTTTTCACTGACGGGTGCGGTCGACTACTGAGAGCATTCGCGTCGTCGGCGCGAAAGAGTCTTTCTACTTCCTTGTTGAACAGAAAATGACTGACAATGATTTTTGACTTCAATGGTGAAGGGCGTGACAGGAGTGGCTATATAAATCAGTTCGAACTTGCCGTTGTTACTCTAATCAAGTGCTGATGTACTAATACTTCCTCTTCAGACTAATATCCAATGCGCAAAAGGCCATCGGGCATTGGGATGCATCTCAGTGTTAAAGGTAAAACTGCTACGAGAAGATAAAGAAGAAGAAGATGCAGCGATGGACAACTGATGCGCTCTATAGCCAATGAACGTCTTCCTCCTCTGTCTCCTCCTGATCATCAAGAAAAATGGGCTTATTCTGCGTCAAAAGCAAAATCCATCATTCCATCTATTTTCCTCTCAGCTACTAAACGCAATACAATCATCGTGTACATGCACTAGTCCTGATTCGTTAAACACCAACTTTGGTGTAGTACACCTACACTGCACAGTTCCACAGCAGCTGAAAACAGTTCATCTGCTAGAGACATATATATGCAGATACATAATAGGTGTTTGTCAAACATAAGCGGCGTGGGATGTTTTTATTATTATTCAATGGTGTATTAATGAAAAGAAAAAAAAAAAAACAACGTTTTAACAGCAACTGAACTCCGTCCATGTAATAGACGTACAGACCCACATGGGCTTCTACAGATGCCGGGGCCGTTTGGGTCTACGCCTCTAGCAGAGAACTACGTTTCTCAGACAGGACAAGTCAAGAGATGCTTCGACGTTCGCCTGTGTAATAATCGAGACGCGTCCAAAATCCGCTGGCTCACTCAATGGCCGTCAGCGCATGCAAGCAGGCAAGCTTCCAAAGTTTGCAGAGGCCATTTTTTGGAACGTAAGAGGATTAGGACGAACTAACAACCATTGCTAAATCCTGTGATGTCCTAAATAACACTTTCATAAAAAGGTTTAAACGTTTAAAACTGCACCCGCTTGATGCGTACGCATCAGATTGAATACGGTAAAAGGTATACAGGCTTCAAGTGTGATGGTTTGTCTGTCTCTGGCGCTGGAACTTAACTCCTTCACTGCCGAAGAAACGTGACAATGATCAAACTCAAGAGACATAGATCCTCATGAGCCCTCGCAACTGCGGGGGCTCATGCGGATCTATGCCTCTTGTTGACATCACTTTGGTTGTTTTTTGTTGTTGTTGTTGTTGTTGTTGTTGTCTTTTTGAGTCGCTTGGGTTCTTTGGTGTTGAATTTATAAAATGTCAGAAGCCAATGCGACAACTGACCGTGAAGGGGTTAAAGAAACGAATCTCGAAGACCCATCTCACACTGATGTTCGTGAGGTTAAAAATGTAATTCGTATCCAAAAAGCCCTAGCAGCACGCAAGCAATGCCTACTCTAACACTGAAATAACCCCAGCGGCTGTCGCAGCTAACACCAACGTTTTCTTTGACCTCAAAAAAAGCAAGTTCGCGGGCCAGTTTGGCCGGACCGAGGTGTACACAAGTACATGCACACTGTTGGCAGGACAAAACAGTTCGAGCACAATCCTGTCATAAGCTAAATCCCGGTAGTTACCTCTGGCTCTCCTGTGCCGAAGAGCAAAAATGTTAGTGAATGAAGTCGATTTCTTCCCATCAATCACGCAGAGAGAGGACACATAAACATCATATTTATTAAATGTTTGGGTTTCAACCCAAGAATTTAATAGTATTGTGTTGCACTTTTCCTCGTGTATTTGCATTGTTACCTATATAATTATTTTTTTCAAAAAGGGGTTCAACAAGTCATGTTAATAAACTGTTCTACTTGTCCTTTATAGGCGTGTTTCTTTCTTTGTTCGGGACTGATTTTCTTTGCAGTTTACACGCTTACAGCCCAACAGAATAGCAAAAGGTCTTCGGGCTGACGACGGAGGCAGTGGACCCTCACACAACCGTGCGCTGGTCAACTGCGGCCGTCGACGGCCCGAAGAACTTTGCGCACTGGGATTGGCAGTTACCTTTTCACACTGGATCTCCCAACAATTGCACGTGTTAAGAAATGGATTTTCACTACAAAAGGAGGATGACATAATACTGAGTGATTTGAAATTGAGGTTACTATATAGAAGTCGGACAAAAAAAAATTCTTTTTGATAATTCTGATTGTGGTTTGCGGTTTTCATATACTACAGCTCGTACAGAACAAAACAGTTACAGGTAAGCCCAATATTAAAATGCTGCAGGCCATCCTAGACGGCGATTCTTGCGGCTACAGCATTACACAATGTCCAGTACTAGTGCTGTGTTTCTTGCAGGTGCACAAAGCTGAACGAAAAACTAAATCCTTCAGAAATAATACAGGGGTTTGCTGACATTCGCGAAGCAGTGCACAAGAAGATCCCCAAAGAGCCCAAGGATTCAACACCAAAGGATGTCAGACACATTTAAGGCGCTGAGAACACGCTTAGCTACGCCTTGCAACGTACACGACGCAATTGGAAAATGTTACCGTTTGTCGACAGATTATTTTAGACGCAACGGTGGTTTAACATTACAGCGTTTCAGCGGGAAATTTGGAACGCTTTCATCGAGAAAAGAGTGTCGTCACAGTGCAGTGTCACGTACCATACATAAAACGGGCGGACCAACCAGAATATGGAGGAGGGGGAGGGTGTTTGCACAAAATAAGAAGGAGGATCTGGCGTTTTGAGCTTTATCCTAATTCTACATCAAATTTCAGCGTCTTGTGATATGGCATAGTGAGAAACCCTTAGATGAGTCAAGGGATAGAAGCATTTCGGCCAAAAATACAACAAGAATTTATCTGAGACGTTTCAGTGGTTGAACGTTGTCTTGGATGGAGCATGCTTGGACAAAACAAAAGGCAAAAGCTGTCTAGAGCTGAAAATAAAGAGACACATTCATCTGGGTCTGCACAAATTGTTGCAGAATAATCTCATGAAACACACCGCATCAGTTGTGCTAAAATGGACGCAAAACTCCATTAAAGCTCTTTCTCGTTCCGTCTGACACATAATCAGTATTTCAACCATCGTGAACTGAAGATGAAACACAAAAATAGCCAGCAAGAGAGGCATAGATCCTCATCAGGCCCCGCAGTCTGCGGGTCTTATGAAGATATATGCCTCTTGCAGATGAGTGTCTTTTGCACCAGTAATGATCACGACAAATCAGGAATGCAATTCAGAGTCACGACGGGTGAAAATCGACAAAACGTTTTGGAGAAATACGCAATCCGTTAATGTATGGTAATGAAAGAAAACGGCCTAGAAAATCCCGTTGAATTGAGCAAGCTGTTAGTCTATTTACAGCAAAGCTTAATTATTTTACTGCTTGCTGTTAGCAAGCAAAAGGACCTTGTCTGTACTATTCTTGTTATTTTTCGCCATTTTCAGTCATCATTCATCACGCCTTTGTTTCAAAGAATCACACTACATTTTTCCGGAGAATGAACATTCACACTCAAGTTGTTACAGTCGACTTCACGTATAACAAGATTGGATATATATAAAAAAAAATAAATCGGATTAACATTTTTTTCAGTGGTTCCAACAACATTCATGCAATGTAAATTGCTTCGCTTATAACAAACTTCGGATATAACAACAAGAAAAATTAGGTCCCCTGGCAATTTGTTATATCCGAAATATACTGTATATTCAGAGTACTTTGGAACCCAAACGTTTTGTTATTGTAATATCCGCAGTTTGTTAAGAGCGAATTAAATCAAATTGTAAAAGTGTGGTAGAGAAATCTGAAAAAAAAAGAGTTGTAATATCAGAGACCGATACATCCAACCTTGTTATAAGCGAAGATTACAATATTTCATTTACGCAGTTGTTGGCTAGTTCTAGAAAGCTGGCTGCAATGTGGCATTCTGGTACTTAATGGGAGAAACAAGTCATTTACACAAGATGTAGGAAAAATACTAAGCAAGCTGACAGGAACGGCAAAACAAACAATTGAAAATGGCACCTTGCCGCAAGATGGGGGCATTCAGCCAAAGCCTACCGTCTGCAAGAGGCACAGATTTTCATAAGCCCCTGCAGTCTCAGGGGCTTATGAAAATCTACGCCTCTTGCTGGAAGGGTCTTATAAATTTGCATCTGTGTTCCACAGGCGTAGCATGTCATCGGGGATTTAAACGCGTGGCCAACGCGATGACCTTTTCTTGCCAGTGACCATCACCCCGCTGTCGCTTTAAGCATGTCAACGCCAAGTACAAGCTAAGGTAATACCACCGAAAAAGGACCTACAAGATCACGCTGCCTCAAGGTTGAAGTCTGGGTACATTGGGTACATATCAGTGTGCTGGTCTGTGATTTTGGACCTTACGGCTTTCAGCCGTAAGGTCCAAAATCTCACACCAGTACATTTTGCCGGAGCATACGACACCAAGCCGAATTTTTTAAAAATCCGATACCAACACAGGTCGTGACATGCTACAGTCATAGTTTTATACGAAATTCAACTCGGCGTCAACAAATATAGGAGGTACTCGTAGATTTAGTTACTGTGTCAAAGGTAGTGCTTGAATATCCCTGGGCACAAACAGCCAGTCCGAGGAGAAGACTTTCCGTCGTCTGGTACAAAGAACAATCCAACCTCCCTTAAAACAAATTGAAAGAGGCTCATACTATTGTCGCGTGAGTGTTGTTCTTATCAGCCGAACGCAGTAAAAAAAAGAAAAAGAAAAAAAAAAGAAATAATTATTCAGAACTGCTTCCTTTTTTTAGAAGTCCTTTATGGGTCTCTGTAATTTCCGTCGCAGGTGGAGAAAATTGCAGGTAATGGTAACAGCCAGTTGATCACGTTACACAAGTGTTCCAGTTGTCAATTTAGATACGGTTATTACATCCCTAACGTCCCACAATTTAGCGTCCTTTGCGTTTAGTTGTGTGTGTGTGGGTGGTGTGTGGGGTGGGTAGTAGCGAGGTAGGTTGGGGGAGAGAGAGAGAGAGAGGAAGGGAGAGAGAGAGAGAGAGAGAGAGAGAGAGAGAGGAAGGGAGAGAGAGAGTGGGGGTGGGTGCACGGTAGACCTTGCTAGCTTATGGACTAAACGCAGCATAAAAAGAACAAACAATCAAGGGGAAAAAATAACGAACACAATAAAAGGGAAAAAAAAAAGAGAGAGAGAGAGAGAGAGAGAGAGAGAGAGAGCGAGAGAGAGAGAGAGAGAGAGAGAGAGAGAGAGAGAGAGAGAGAGAGAGAGAGAGAGAGAGAGAGAGAGAGACAGACAGACAGACAGACAGACAGACAGACAGACAGACAGACAGACAGACAGAAGAAAACGAGGAAGAGAGACAGAGAAAGAGAAGGGGGGGGGGGGGGAAATAAAAATCTTCTCGAAAGATAAATAAAACAAGAATATTGTCTCTAGCGTTCAGATCGCGTTTTGTTGAGAGACTGGAATGGGTAACTCGGTAATTTAAGGTAAGTGGTTGAGCGGGTGGCCAGGTGGGGAAGTGAAAGGGGGGGGGGGGGGGCGGTGGGGGGGGGGGAGGCTGTTGAGGCTGGCGGTGGGACTGCACTCTCTTAAGACAACACTCCTTAAATCCGACATGTTACTATTTTAGCACTGATAAAAAAACAAACTGTTGACATAAAGTCGATTCGCATGGCTTGCATTGTGGCGCGATTTCTAAATGCACCGACGGGTGATAAACCTCAGGTAACTGCATAGCTGCATCACATCACATCACATCACAGCTGCATCACATGACGTTGACGCTACCCATTAAAAGTTTTATTTCCAACACGTCGATACGGAATACGCGTCTGATTTCTGAACTTTACGCTTCATGTCCCTTCAGCCTGTCTACTCCATCTGCAAGAGGCCTAGAGTCTCATGAGCTCCTGCATTGCAGGGGTTCATGAGAATCTATGCTTCTTGCTTAGTTTATGTGTGCCTCTTTCTCCACGGCCGAAAAAAAAAACAAAACGATGGGAGGTTTAAGCATTAAAATGACATTGCAAATGTCGATGCGCCGCAATAGTGAACAGCACGTCTGCAAGCATCATGAATTGTTAACCGCTCTCCTGCAGTTCTCATTTACATAATGTGCGCCTTGCCGTGTTAACCCTGTGCGTGTCGGTATCGGTTTTTATCGTGAATCATCGCGACAAAAAACGCTACAGACACGCAGAGGGTTAACCCTTTTAGCGCTATGGGCGCATTTCCTGAATTTTGGAAGTGTTACATAACGACTATGTACCACTTGCAGGAGGTGGATTGACCATGATAATTCAAGGGTAGTGCCAGATTAGCTTGGCGCCTGAAGGCGCCAAGCTAATCTGGCACTACCCTTGAATTATCATGGTCAATCAATCGCCGGCTGTAGGGTGTTGGCGCTGAAAGGGTTAAGGCTGAAGACAGCAACACTTTTTTCATTGCACTGCGATACAAATTCGCTTCACCCAAAAATGGACTTATGTGTGTTGCCTTCAATACAATGGAGTTTTTGATTTTCACAAAAATGGACTTACTGCCTTCACTGCAGGGCAGTGTTGGTCTGTGCTTTCGGACCGTGCAACCGAGATCCGTAACTCATTCAACCCGACGCACGCATTTCCCAAATTTTGGAGGCGTCATCTAACGACTGCGCACCTGTTGCAGGAGATAGACCATGACAAATCAAGGGTAGTGACAGACTAGCTTGGCGCCATCCTAATTTCACACTACCCTTGAATTATCATGGTCGACCCATCTCCTGCTGTAGTGCGTCCGGGCTGAATGGGTTAAAGTATAGAATCAGAGAAAAGCACACATGTATACCAGCAGCTATCGTGTAAAGTAATGGGGAGTGAAACATTAGATGCGTTAAAAATTATGGATAAATGGGAGAAAACGTTTGACCCGGTCAGGAAGTCACCTTCCCAAAGAATAATGTGGAAACATATCAGTTGAAATCTATATGACTGCATGTGACGGAAAATAAGCAAGAAGGAACAAATAATAAGAACTCCTCAAACAAACCACCACCAAAAGAAACCAACAAAACAAAAGGCAAAAATCTCTATACAAACATCAAACAAACAATCAAAACCAACCAAAGACGTTCTTTAGTTTGACAAATTTGACACATTCATTGTTCACGTCCAGACGGAAGACTAAACCAAGGAATACAGGAACACTGCATTTCTTGATCGCTTGATTTTTAAACAACAACAACCAACAAAAACAAAAAACAATACCATATGACTTTCCAAATACTACAGTATTGCTCATAACAGGGTCGCATATAACATAAGTCGAAAATAATAATACTTTGTCTGAGGTCCCGACTAAACGGTTTCTAACGGTAAATTTATTTTACTTATAACATACTTTGGATATAACAACAAAAAAATTCGCCACCCCCTCCCACTCCTACCCCCCTTCCCCCCTCCCCCCCTCCCCCGGCGGAGGGGGTGCGTTTTGTTATAAACAGAATTTTGTCACGTCTGCAAAACAGATATGAAAGAAACTCACTGCAATGTTCTGCATCTCTTCCCTTGAACACCTTGAGCAGCGGATCAACTGCGCGAAGGAAACAATACTCAATGCCGAGGACGTATTCCACACCTGCGGGTCAAGAAGTGAGGAATGATAAACACTCTCTCCATTCAAGTGTTTGTCGAGAGAGCTACATATGACACAGTCAGCCACTCAGCACACAAAATCGCCCAGACGATGAGGACTAGTAACGAGAGACAATGCTGATTTTCTGGCCCTACTACAACGGAGTAAGTTCCTAGTTCCTTGTCATGTTGAGAAAAAGAGAAAAAGCTCTAGGTAGGTCGGGTGTCTGGTGGCGCTGCACCGGGGGGACGCGTCTTTCGCAGGGAAGGCAGCCCAAATCTTTCCTCATAGGACAATAAAGTTGGTAGTTGCATCCGTTTCGTACAAACAGCTCGGACATTTTAAACCTAGATGTGGATCGACCATGATAGTTCAAGGGTGGTGCCAGAATAGCTTGGCGCCTACAGGCGCCAAGCTATTCTGGCACCACCCTTGTACTATCATGATTGCTGTGTCCCTCCTAAACGTTAACGTATTCATACAAGGAGAACTCCCAATCTGTCTAGCTCGAGGAACAAATAATGGGGTTTACAATACTAAGTACTCTACTTGACAGCTAAATGACCGACCCTCTCTCCCACTCGAAGGACAATAGGTATCGCTGCGGTCCGAATTGGCCTATTTTTCCAACACGATGTGACAGTCCTTGACGGGTGACATTTTGCGACATGCGAAGACGCGATCCTGACAGCTCACTATGGTATGAGCCGTTTCCTCCTCTCTACACGCATAAAGACACAGTGCGTATATTAGTATCATAAATGTTCAGGACAGTAAGGTTGCCCCGCCTAACCATAAAGCAAGAGCAGGCAATGGAAAACCTCGACCATACGTTAGAGGAGATGAGATCTTCCCTTATTTGGCAAAAGCCACTATGGCCATTTCTAGGCGCTAAGCTATTATGGCACCACCCTTGAGATTGTTTGTAGAAAATCGCAAGAAGCCAATTCTGCCTTTTTTACGACAACAGTCAATATTTCGAATTTTGAGATAAGAAAGATTTTCATTGTCACACAATGCAAATCTCGCTTTTCTCAAAAATGGACATACCGGCTTTTGCCAACGATGTCAGTTGGGCAAGGTTAATTAATTAATTAATTTTGGGGAACCAGTGTAACAATTGCAAAGAGTTCATTGCATCTTCCCACCCCAAAATATGTATTCCTACTACACTTAATCTACCAAGTGAGGAAAAGATCACTGGGCTGTCGTCGACCTTAACTGGCCCGCGCACCAATCAAGGCCGACGTCGGCCAGTGATCTTTGCCAACTGGGTACGAGCCTTACAATCCTCGCTCTACCGGTTAAGGAAAAACGTTGCACGTTTAGGGCTTAACGTCTTTTGTCCACCACGAGGGAGATTTCAAAGACGGGGCACCGAAATAGGGTCTGAACAAAATTTGACCATAGCTGGATTCGAACCCGGAATCTTTCGGACGAGAGAATCGAACCCTCTATCACCGAGCCACCCAGCTCCCCTCTCCACCGGTTAAGGAAAGGGGAAAGGACAAGGAAATCGTAAACCTGAGACGACCTTGTCCTTGTTGAAGGGAACCGTTTATCATCCGTTATATATGGCAAAGTCCATTTGCGAGAAACGCGAGAGTTTCACTGTTAGGAGCATACTATCTTTTTTTTCCGTAAAACGGCAGTCTTTGGTCTCTTCTTAGTCCTGTCTTCACACCGACTTTTTAGATCTCGTCGAAGAGTGTCCGTCTGCAAGATTTGCTATTCGCATGCATCTTGAAAAAAAACTTCATCTTAGATGTAGCCCCATTTACATGTATGTGCTTTGTAATGAGTACCTACGCATTTTGCAAAGCTCTTTCTAATATTTAACGTCACTTACACGTCTCACGCGTGTTTTCTAAGGAACACATCCAGACCCAAAAGTTGACTGCCAAGTGTGTAAAATGAAGAGAAGAACACAACGGAGAAAGTAACAGAAGACAGATACAACAAAATTTATTAAATAAGCTGTGTTGTAATTGTCTTTTCTGAGCGTATATCTTTGGGTTGGGTTGTTTGGTTCTTCTCCACGTGTTTTCTAAGACATATAAATAAGCCTGCAAAACTCCTGCCTAGATCTCTAGCATTTCGCAACTCTATGGCATAGATTTATGTCAATTTGCATGTGTGTTGTGTGAGGTTATCTGGTTTCACTCTAAACGCGTGTCGACAGAGTAGCATATATAGCCAAATTTTCATCTGTGTTTCACCAGGTTAACGGGCTTTCAGCCTGCTACACCCGTGTCAACAGAGAAGATGCCTTCGCGCGCCTGCGAGTATGTGGTGTGCAAACGTCGCGGATGCAGTCTTAAAATACACACAGCTTGTCCACGCGCAAGCCTAACCCCGAGGACCTCCTTCACCTGAGACATAGAGGTGTAAAATATTAGAGGTGACCACTTCTTAGGAAGAGGCATGTACACATGTGCTTTAATGTAATTCTCCCTTGTTGCAGCAAAATGCGTAGATTTTCATGATCTGACGAGCTCATGAAAATCTGTGTCGTGTAGTTGCCAATAGAAGATGGTGCAAAAGATGGTGTAACAGACTTTACAGACTTCAGCAAAAGACATAGATTTTCATGAGTCCCTGCAACTGCAGGGGCTCATGAAAATCTATGTCTTTTGCACAGGGGCAATGATATAAAGCCTGGATACTTTAGAGACTGCATCGAAAATGGTGCATAAAATTCTACGTCTTTTGCATATATATAGACTGCACGTTGAGAGCCTCCAGCAAAAACCACGTATTTTCATTAGCAGCTCCTACTTAAGTAAGGGCACATGAAAATCTATGCCTTTTGCACACTGAAGAGGTAGGAATAAAGACTGCCTGTTTGAGAAGCCATGTTTGAGGGGCAGACTCCAACAGCAATAAGCAGCGATTACAAACACGCGGACCCATTTTTTTCCTGCCAAGAGTTTTCTCTTCGCCTGTTGCCGAGCTAAACACTGAAAGAAAGTTTCAACATTTGTCTATCCTGCCCTTGAAAGATGTTGAATTTGAAAATTCTACAAGTGAGGTATTATAGAAAAAAACTGTGAAAAAATAAATCGTGTAAAAAGAAAAACCAAGTTGGGTGGGGTTTGCTGGATTAAGAAACGCTGAAGGAAATGTGTTGATGGTCTGTGATTTTGGACCTTACGGCTTTCAGCCGTAAGGTCCAAGATCACAGACCAGCACACACAAATATGCAGGCTCTAACACGGTAACAACACATGCATAAATGCAGCATTTCATTTCGTTTTCTAATGGATACGTGTTTATGCTTCAGATATACTTTCATATTCTAAATATTTCAAACTTCCACCGCAGGGGATTCCCTTTGAGAACCTTACTTGTTTATGAAAACGGAAACTAAAGTTGCCTAAGGTCTGTTCCGCCGATTTCCTTGAATGAAACAGATGTTTCCTGAAGAGGCAGTCACATCAAAACAACACGCAGATGTAGTCTAGTCATACATGTAACCACCAGCCTGTCATTTTGTGAGTTAACTGTCCTAAATAATGCGGAACGTGGGGAAATATTGGAGGCAAGAGAGGAGGCCAAACGCTCGAACCAAAATATGCGAACAAGCTTTGTTCGTCTCAGCCCAGACACGGTAAAGGGCGGTAATAAACGGGCCTATGGTAATATAAAGTCATAAAAATCCGCAGTCCAAAAATCCCAGAGGTCTCTAGCTGTTGGTATACAGAATTTGAACAACCTGGCTTTACCACTAAGAGAATCTCATACAAAACCAAGAAGGTATACATTAACTCATTCGCGGCCAGCCGCATCCGGATGCCGCGCGGCTTATGCCGCGCATCCGGATGCGGCTGGCCGTGAATGAGTTAAAACAGAAATCCAGACAGGTAAGGTCCGTGTCAAGCGTATAAAGTCAGAGCAAAGAAATACCCAACACAAAAGGTACACAGATTGCACATACATTTGTTATTATAATTCGTTTTATTGGAATATATTTCATAGCTCATTTGAATTTCAAAGCTAAATGTTGCTTAGTTATTGATGGAACAAATTTAATTTCGCACGCAATAACAAACTGACTTTTTAAAATTTCATTTTGCCATTGTTCGTATTCACATCAATTGTAGTATATAATTATATGCAGTTGGTCAGCTGTCCCTGTCAATGTGCTCAAGTAATTTAAAGAGATTTGAGTCAAGCCTCTTAAAATATTTACAGCCTTATTGTCATTCATATTCGTGCACACTGTATGAAATGTGTGACTACGATAACATGGAATCGAGCCCAACAACGTGACGTAAAACGCGAATACCACCCTCTCTCCTCCTTGAAAAAGGTCATTGAAGGTACCTAATCATTTATCCTTGAAAAAAATAAAGTTTCAAAGTTTCATTTCATTCCCCCCCCCAACCCCATACCCCCTCCCCCCCCCAAAAACACCAAAAAAAAACCCCAAAAAACAAACAAACAAACAAACAAAAAAGCAGGCTTAGAAATAACAAGCATAATATTATTTTCTTCAGTCTTTTAAATGCCGAGTTGCCAAAATTTGGAAATTGTCAAAAAGCGACCACGTTGCAGTGACGGGGAAATGGATTGATTTTCGATTTAAAATAGCTCAATTATGTTACAAGAAAAAACACGAGCCTTGGACTCTCATGGTCAATCTACCTGCAACGGTATCTTCAGGGCTGAAATGCGATTGTTTTTCTCTATACTTGGCAATGTGCCGCGCACGTCGCATGGCCACTGCGGAGATTTAGTTTCGGACAAGATGAAGTGGGACATACATAAACCTGTCACATATGCAAGAGGCATAGATTCTGCGTCCGCAGGGGCTCATGAGAATCTACGCCTCTTGTGTTAGATTTCGGCCTCTTTTACTTATCTGTTCTTTCTCCTGCGAAGGATTACATCGGGGATTAAAACCTGTCGAAAAACAACGGGGCTCCGTGTAATTCTGCTTACGTTACGTTCCGTTGC